>PVLD010001108.1:0-153499 GCA_004027595.1 Dinomys branickii
CGTCCTCCAAAACACACGGGCACTGGATCTGCTCACCACCGAAAAAGGAGGAACATGTCTCTTCTTGGGAAAAATGCTGCATGTATGCTAACCAGTCAGGCCTTGTCCAGGAAAAAATCCAGCAACTTAAAAACCAAGCCCAGCACCTCCACAGCGAATCCTCTCCCACGTCAAGTATCTGGGCCAGCCTCCTTCCTTGATTGCTCCCGCTGTTGGGACCCCTCGCTGCCATTTGTGCTCTCCTCCTTGCAGTGCCCTGCGTTTTTTCCCTCATTCTCAACACAGTCCAAAGATTAACGACTCAAAACTTTAACCTTATGCTTCTGTCAGATTTCCAATTTCAGTCGGTCCCGACTGACGACCCAGAAACAGACTTAACAACGCCCCTCCTCAGCGAGAAGGAGTAGCCACGTGCAAGACATGTTGCCCCCTCATCTCCTTCGGCTGCTGCTGACTGATGACCCAGGCGAAATAACTACCCCCCTCCTCAGCAGAAAGTAGCCACTGACAAGACCCGCCATCCCTATTCCTATTAGATTGAGTCTGGGATGATAAGTCACAAGGCAGCCAGTCTCACCCCGCTCGTGGGAAAACTTTAACTCTCAATATTTCTCTTGTTCCCTTACCTGTTCCACTTCAGTTCCCCTCGGCCACAAAAGCTACCCCCGCCCTTATTCACTCTGGCAGTTCACCTGCTCGGGTCATTCTGACATGGGCAACTCCTGCTGTTCAGGCTTCTGGCCTGGACGCCCTCCTGGCCACTCAGGGCTCGGCCTGTTCTGGCCCAGGGACATCGCCTTACCCCCTCCCCTAGCCCCACCAGAAAAAAGAGCTTAAAGGCTCATGCTTTCCTCAGTTTGGGACTACCTTGGTCCGCTAGGTAGGCTGCTACTCTGTCCCTCCCCCAATAAAGACTTCTCTCGTGTCAGAAGGTCTGGTCTGGTTCTGTGTGGGGTGTCGGTTTCTATCAATCAGAAAATGGGAAGATATCCCTTGTTTTGGGTAGGAAGAACCAATATAGTGAAAATGGCCATACTTCCAAAACTGTTACACAGATTTAATGCAATTCTAATCAAAATACCAATAGTATACCTCACAGAATTAGAGAAGAAAGTTCTAAAATTCATTTGGAACCAGACATGATCTAGAATAGCAAAAGAAATTCTGCACAACAAAAGCAAGGATGGGAGCATCATAATCTTGACTTGAAATTATACTACAAAGCTACTATGATAAAAACAACATGGTACTGGCAAAAAACTATACCTGAGGATGAGTGGAACAGATTAGAAGATGCAGAAACAACTGCAAACACATTTGGCCATCTTATCTTTGACAATGGAGGCAAACACTTTCACTGGAAGAAAGACAACCTCTTTAATAAATGGTGCTGGAAAAGCTGGCTTTCCACATGCTGAAGAATAAAACCAGACCTATATCTTTCACTATGCACTAAAGTAAAATAAAAATGGGTCAAAGATTTAAATATTAAAACAGAAACACCAAATCTGAAAGACAAAATAGGTAGAACTCTTGAAGACATTGGCGTAGGCAAAGACTTTATGAACAAAACCTTGATCACACAGGAAGTATCACAAAGAATTAACAAGTGGGATCTCACCTTATTAAAAAGCTTTTGCACAGCAAGAGAAACCACCAACAGAGTGAAATGATAACACACAGTATGGGGAAGAATTTTGCCAGATGTTCCTCAGACAAAAGACTAATATGTAGAATATATAAAGAATTTTAAAAAATCAGACCTTCCCAAATTGAAAAACCCAATCCAAAAATGGCTATCTGAAATGAGTAGACACTTTTCAGTGGTTACCTCTCTTCTCCTGTTTGAAGAAGTGAAAATGGCATATAAATATATGAAACAATATTAAGCATCACTGGTCATTTGAGAGATGCAGATTAAAATATTGCTGAGATTCCATCTCACCCCAGAAAGAATGGCTATTATCAAGAAATCAACCAATAACAAATGCTGGTGGAGCAGTGGCGGGGGGTGGGGGAAGGGAACTGCTGGTGGGAGTGTAGACTGGTGCAACAGCTGTGGAAATCAGTATGGAGATTCCTCAAAAAACTAAAACCAGAGGTTCCATTTTACCGAGTTTGTTATCTTCCCAAAAGAATGAAAAGCATCATACCACAGTGATAGATGCACACCCATGTTTATAGTAGTATGGCTTGTAATAACTAATCTTGAAACAGCCTGAATGCCCATCAACAGATGAATGGATAAAGAAGTGTTTTTTATACAGTGGAGCACTACTCTGCCATAAAGAAGAATAAGCTTGAGACATTTCTAGCTAAATGGATGCTCTTTGAGACTGTATTCTTAAGTGCATTAAATTGGACACATGTTTAAATACCACATTGTTTCTCTGGTGTGAGAAACCAAAAGAGTAAATAAGGACCAAAATGTGTAATGGGAAATGGGAAGAAAATGTTGAAACGAGAAGGAGAATAAGGGAAGGCAGGAGGGAAGGAAGAAAGGAACAAGAAAAAAAGAGAACAGAAGGTAAAAATGGAAGTAAGCTTTTTTTTTCTCTTTTGGTCTTTTTGAGACAGGGTTTCGCTATGCAGTTCAGGCCGGCCTTGAGCTCACTTTGTAGCCCAGGCTGGCCTTGAGCTCACTTTGTAGCCCAGGCTGGCCTTGAACGCAAAATGATCCTCCTGCCTCAGCCTTCCAAATGCTGAGATTACAGGCATGCGCCCCACACCCGGGAAGCAAGCTTTTGTAAAAAAGGAGGGGAAGAGGTTGAAGGGAGGTGAGGGGAATGGAAAAAATGAAAAACAACATATATCATGCGCAGGTACAAATTCCCTATGTGAAGGTCGTCATTAAAATATACTAATAAAAAAGAAAACTGTACTTTTACAAAAAAGAAAATTGTCACATTTTAAATGTATAATTCAATGATTTTTATAAATTTGTGATATTGAGATACCCTCCTACAGTCCAATTTTAGAACATTTTTATCACCACAAGAGGATCTCTTGTGCCCATTTTCAATTACTCTTGATTCCTTGAGACAATCAGTCATCCACCTTCTGTCTCTGTGGCCTTTCCTTTTCTGGACATTTCTTACTAGGAGAACCACACAGTGTACATCCTTTGGTGTTTGACTTCTTTCACTTAGCATATGTTTTGAGGTTGATTCATATTGTGGCATGTCTCAGTATTTTTCTCCTTTTTATTACCAGCACATATACCAGTGATAGCGAACCTTTTAGAGTTTTCAATGAGAGCAAACAGCTGGCTGTGGCACACATGTCATAGGTTTGCTACCACTGCCATAGAATATTTTATGGATACATCACTTTCTTTATGCTTTCACCAGTTCACACACATTTGGAATTTTCTGGCCATTATGAACAATGCTGATAAAAGCCTCTGTGTACACATCTGTTGTATTTCTCTTGGGTCTGTACCCAGAGGTGGCACCACTGGGTTCTATGGTAAACTTACATTTAACTTTTTAAGAACTGCAAAGCTGGTCTGTAATGACTGTTATTTTCATTTTCCATCTCCTCAGTAATATCTACTTCCATCAATGATTTCATCATCTACCCAATTAACAACCCAGAACTCTTGGGGTCTTTCTGTGTACTTTCACTTGCATAACTCCCCAGTTCAGTAATCACTAATTCTTTCAATGTTACCTCCTGAGCATCTCCAGAACCATTTCCCAACCCCTAGTGCCATTTGACCATCCCAGCTCAGGTCTCCTGTGTGTTCTGCTTCTCATTCATCTTTCTATCTTACCTTCTCCAAACAACTCATTCATAAACAGGTTATGATATATTTGGTATGAACCAAAGAATATACGAAAACATTCATAATTTATGAAGCAGAAACACAGACCGGAAGCCTTGTGGGTCTCCCAGCCCACTGAAGACAAGGGACTGTTACCACTGTGACATTCCCTGGGGCTTCAACACTTTTCAAGTCACGTCTGATCAGCGCATTTCTCACCTACAGAGGTTTCAGTGCTTTCCTAACATTCTTAGGATAAAGCCCAGAGTCCCTATTTCACCTGAAAAGCTCTTCATGATCTTTGCCATTCTTTCTCAGGAACTTACCCCTCTGTTCCCCCAACTCCTTGTCCTTCAGGTACTTCTCCACAGTCACACTTGGGGAAAGCCCACCTTGTTCCCTTGGACCAGGGAAGGTGCCCCCCAACACTGGGCACTTCTTTTACTATAGTGCTCCTTATTTTTTATTCCTAGCCCTGGTTCTTTCCCATTAGACGCAGCCCAGGGTGGGGGGCAGAGGCTGGCCCACCTTGCCTGCTACTGCATCGCCAGTGCTAGCATGTGCTTTGCACATAGCAGCGCTCAGTGAGCATTTTTGGAATATGAATGGATGAGGTGGTTTGGGCACATCTAGTTGTAGGTATCCGCTGAGTATTTGGAGCTCAGGAGAAAGGCCTAGGCTAGAGGTCCAGATCTGGAAGAATGATGTCACGTAAGCTAAAGCTGAAGCCTTAGGAATAAATGAAACCATCAGGGACACAGTGAAGACTAAGAGAGGGATATTGCACTGATCTTTACCAGGAGAGGGGAGGAGAGGGGAGCCAGTGAGGGAGAATGGAGAGCACAGGGAGCAGAAAGACCCCAGACAATACAGCATCCAAGGAGGACAACATCGGGCAGACTGAGACGGCAAAGGCTGAGGAGGGTGGGCAGGGAGGTACATCGGGGTTGGCGTGCGGGGATCACTGGTGATGGATACCAGGGAGCTGTGTGTGCTAAGACCGGAATGCCACAAGTTCAAGACTGTCTAAGGAGCGCAGAGACAGGAAACGCTGCGTGGTGTCTGGTGTGAGGGTGGTGTGGGACCTCCCCTGCAGAGCTCCAGAAGCACGCACAGCTGAAGGCGGTTTTGATTCGAGGGAGTAAGGAGTTATGCTTTCATACGGATCCTTCTGAGCATTTGCTCCGTGCCAGGTACCGTGAAATTGAGCATTTTCTCAGCTTGTGAGAAAGATTCAATGGAGTGTGAAGAAGAACCACAGAGGGACATGATTTGTACAGCCCAATTCCTGGTGACCCAGCCCATGGCTCTGGAAAGGAGACCCTTTCTGAGAATCGAGGAAAATAGTGGACAATGAATCCTTGCCTTCTGCTTCCAAATTCAGTGAGCTTTTGGCCTAATTTCTTTCCCTCCTTCCATGTTTGGAAAGCAGATGAATGTGGCTTCTCTTTCTACCCATAAATCTTAAGAGAGGAAGAAAAGAAGGCGGAGAGTTAAATTCCTTATGTCCTGGCAACCCATGCATTCTTATTTGAATTTCTGCCTCAGCTGCTCCTTCCTAATCTTTATACACTCACAAATTTAAGGCAAGAAAGTCTTTCCAGGTTTCATCTTCCCTTTTCTGTCCTATGGGAGCTTGAGGGCTTGGCAATAGCCCTGAAATTGGCCTAAGGGTGAGGGAACTGAGGGGGAATTTCCGGGTTTAGAGCGCTGAGCGTTTTAACAGGCTTCTGCCAGGAGAGGGAGCCCCAGGGTTGGAAGAGAGAGCTACAAGGGCAGGGGATTAGAATCAGCCTGGTGCTTCCTTTCTAGCAGTTTTCACAAAGCCCAGCGGTATTAATGGGTTAAGATAAAGAGGATGAAAGAGAGGGAGAGGGAAAGACAGACTCATAACACACGGACGGATACCCAGGGACAGCCACACGCATAAAATACGGATCTCTGAGTGGCTCCCTCACCCCTCCCTACACATCCCAGTTTCTGCTCTCGTTAGGGGGTTTCTAAACCTCACTGAACCCTCTTGGGGAACAAAGGTACGTTCTCAGACCCACCAAGGCCTGGACAGTAATTCACCAAGGCCGGGAGCCAGGAGTCTGTATTTTTACCAAGAGCCTCTGCTTGTCCCTGTTGCAGTCAGGCTCCTGGACCTTCTGTGAGCCCCCCTCTGTGCTCTTCCTCACAAAACCCACTTAAGTAAGAACCCTGCTAAGTCAATTAGCAAGAAGCCGTCCCCCATCTGTTCCTCTCTTGTAGGATCACATTCTCCATCCTGCACCGACCCGCCTGCCCCCAGGGGCTGTCTGATCCCTCCGGCCCTCTCCCGCAGTCTCCAAGAACAGTCCTGCTGGTGGGGTCCTCCCTCTTCCTGTGCCCTTCATGATTCTTTCCTCTTGGTAATTTTCCATTCGCCATTCTCCATCTTATGAGTTAGCTCTAAGTCCCCAATTGTCCAGCACGCATTCTGTGCTGAGCCCTCTCTTCTCCTGTTGAACAGTCCTGTATAAAGTCTGGGTGCTTTTTGCCATTTTAACCACTGTCCAGCTGTGGCACTCTTTGCTGCTCCCCAGGTGATCCTGAAGTAACCTGTGGACAGACTGGAGAACTTCAGCAGTAGGTAATTAGGTAAACACTTTATAGCTTGTTCGGGACTTGACTTAATGGCTCTATGCATCAACACTTTGGCTGGGAGACTGCTGTGTTTTATGAATAACAGCAATTTTTGCTTTTTATTTCCCCTTTCTCTGGTTCCACTCTGAGGCAGTCGCTATTAAGTCTTGATTCCCCCGAGTCAACTCCATATTTTTTTAGACAATATATTTTTATTGCTATTTCTTGATGGTCCAGGTTTAGAAGTTATTTACTGATTTGCTACTAAGGAATACTGGGATTTTTCTTTTTTCTTTTTTTTTACAACACACTTGTTCCTCTTCTTCTAGGTTCATAATACTATAATATCACAATTTTAATGAAGTCACAGATCAGTGCCCATATCATGGTGACTCACTGTGTACAGCTGAGTTGTGTGTGTATTATGACTGCATCTTTTCTTCTAGTCTGTGTTTCCTGTGGGAGTTAATAATGTTCTCAGTTTTGTTTGCTTTCTTCGCTATTCATGTTCTCCAAACTTTGGCAAGAGCTATAAACTCAATAAATCGGTCAAATTCACCAGATAATCTACCAGTTTGCTTGCGTGGTCTTTCTTTCGTCCTCTTTCCCACTCCCTCCTTCCCTCCCTCCCTTTTCCTTCCTTCTGGAGCTCTCTTTCTTAGAGCTCTCTTCCTGTGCTTCCAACCTGGACTAGGAGGTTTACAGTCTCTCGACATGAGGACATCCCTTTGCTCTTACCTGGGAAGTGCTACTTTTCTCCCCCTTAGTTTACTTCCTCGTGAGTGGTAGGGAATTTTTTGAGACTTGCGCACAGGAGTGATAGTTCACATTTTTACATCTTTATGGGGGCATCGATCCATCAGACCCTAGCCACATAGAAACTGGTGTGACTGCTCTGGTCAGCCCTGTCCGCGTGTCCTTACTTTACCTTCCCCTTGACTGTTTTCATCTGGGAAGGGTTTCTAGATTGGAGATTATTTTCTTTCAAAATTGGAAGATGTTGCTGTGTTGCCTCTCAGCTTCCAGCTTCCAGTGTTGGCACTGAGAAGTCGGTTGTTGTTTTGGATTCTGGATCTTTGGTTTGTGAACTGTTTTCTTATGTCTAGAACTTTTCAGATCTTTTATTCCTGGGGTTCTAACCTTTTCAATAACATGCTTTGATGAGAGTATTTTGCTGTTGTTGTTCATGTGTTGGGTACCCGCTGGGCCCATTATAGGGGTCTTTTGTTTTGGAAGTTTGGAGAAATAATGTTTTTGGTTAATAAATTCCCCTTCATTTTCTCTGTGCTCACTTTTTGGAACTCTACTAAAATATCAGAGCTTCTGGGCTGATCTTTTAAATTTCTTATCTTTTATTGTCATACTTTAAATCTTTTTTCATTTTTGTCCTACTTTCTGGGGGATTTCCATCATTTTCTTTTCCAGTGCTTCATTATAATTTTAAAATTTCCAGATGTATTTTTATTTTAAAGAGCTTTTTCTCATTATTTGTACTTTTTAAAAAAGGCTTCTGGATCCCAATTCAAGGATATGCTGTCTTCCGCTGTGTCTAGGGGGATAGTGATTTCTGTGACTGTCAATGGCTTCTTCTTTTTTCTGGATTGCCTTTCTGTGGTCTTCAACCCCATGCCTGGTTGTCCTTTAACATTGGCTGCTGATCCTTGGCTGCTGAAGCTTTGTGTGTGAGGCCAGGGCTTGTCAATTGTTGGACTAGTGTAGTCCGATCCAGTCTCACTTGGAGACACCCACATATTACTGTCTAGTGAATGTTACTCTTTGCTTGGGCTTTTCTATGGGGATGATTCCTACGGTAGATTAGAGTAGGTTGGGTAGAGAGGGACATAAGTGAGACTATTCTTGTTTTGGGACCTGGGCCAGAAGAAGGGGCTGGGGAATCTCATCTTTCATTACAGAGGTTTTCTATAATCCTACTCTTGCCAGCTCTGTGTCTGATCTTTGTATTCTCCAGAAAATACACTTTCCTTTCCCAGGTAGAGTAGCTGTGAAGTACAAGCATCTTCTCCTATTTTTACTCCCCTCTCTTTCTGTTTTCTGGGGTTCTGGATGCTCCAATCCTGAGATCTTCTGTCAACTTCCCATCAAAACCAGTTAGGCTTCAGCAGTTTCACGTTTGCTGAGTCATTTTCCACTTGTCCATTAGTTGTTTCTCTGCAGAAACAGTGTTGATATTTCTCTGCTGCTGGTGTCTCAGCTCACGAGTTCCTCGTCTTTCATCCTTGCAGAGTGTAACATGCAGATTCTTCCTCTGTGATCAGCACATTTTGTAGGGGAGCAGAACTTGCTGAGTGCCTGTTTAACCCCGGTGAGCCTTTTTTGGGTGGTCTGTCAGGTCAGAGTGGAGGGAAAGTTTGTCATAACGACATCTTCCATTTCCCAAGAAGTTGCCCAAGAGTCAAGAGCATGGAAATGAGACATTACTAAATGATTTTAATGGAAGAAAAGAAGGGGAAATATTTTACTATTCATTTATTCCCAGTAATAAAACCATTTATTGAGCCCTAATATATACCTGAAACCGTGCTGGGTGCTGGGAACACAAAGTGCTGAATAACGTGGTATTTGCCTTTACAGAGACTGTGGTGAAACAGAAGAGAAGTGGGCCAGTAAGCCAGAGCTCAGAGTGTGCACATGGAGGGGGACAGGAGCAGAGTGGGCTTCTGCATCTTCCGGGTCAGGTGGGGTGGTAACAGGAGCTTCGCGGGCACGGGCTCCTGGAGCTGAGGCCTGAAGGCCAAGTGTGAGGTTTGGAGATGGAATTGTTGACAGGGTGCTCTAAGCAAGGAGAACTGCGCGTGTCCGGTCTGGGCAAGGAGTCTAGAACAACGTGACACATCAGAGGAGCCTCAGTGAGATGGAAACAGCTAGAGCAAGGGTCCATTTGCTGGGGAGGAATGAAGTCCAGTAAGAGTCACTCAGCTATAAATACCCATGTCGGCCCAGAGCATGAGCCTGGGCTACCAACAAGAGATCCAGAAATATTAGTATCTGATTCTTCTGTGAGTTTGAGTCAACTTAAAAGAGTATTATTTGTAAAATGAAGATAATAATGAACATTATGGAAAGAGATATGTAAAATGCTGGACCACTGAATATTCCAGTTGTTAGCTGGGTGTGGTGGCTGCCTGTAAATGGCAGTACCCTGGGAGGCTGAGACAGGAGGTTCACAAGTTTGAGCCCAGTCTGTTGGGCAAGCTACTGAGACCCTGTCTTAAAGAAAAAAGAAAAGACAGAGAGAAAAGAAAAGGTTGAGCATGTAGTTTAGTGCAAAAGCCCTTGGGTTCAGCCCCTCATACTGAAAAGAAAAGAAAGAAAGAAAAAGAAAGAGAAAGAGAGAGGGAGAAAGAATGAGAGAAAGAAAGAGAGAGAGAGAGAGAGACTGATTCAGGATAAGCCTGTCTGAAATTCTATTCTTTGTTCTCCCAAGAGGTAAAAAACAGATTCTGGAAAACTCAGCTGTCAGGAAAATCTTTTCATTCTGTTTATGCCAGGCAAGGATTACTTGAACATCTTTTAACTGAATATTTCATATCATCATCAGCTGCAGTATTTATGAGCTCTTGGGTATCTAGGACTCTTTCCTGTAAAGTTTAGCTATTTTCTTGAAAAAACCTAGGGTCGAGAGAACTGAGTTCCAGTCTCTCCTCTAACACTGACACATATGTGTTACTTTGGGCAAGACCCTTCCCTTATCTTGGTTTCAATTCCTTTACCTGGTAGTAAGAGAAATTAAACTAGATTACCTTTAAGATTTGTTCCAGCTTAGAATTTGGATGCAGGGAGCCGTTAGCTTTACCAAAATGAATATTAAGAAAGAGCTAGGAGTTTTGGATTTTGTTTTCATATCATACTAAAGAAGGGAAGGTGATTCCTTTAACAACATGGCAAGCATGCAGAAGTGAGATTATTGTAACTCTGGGTACTTCTTCCTTCCTTCTTTCAGCTCCCAAGTCCTATTAACTCACACCAACCCCTCAAGAGAAATACTGGCACTAAAAACAAACCAACAAACAAGAACAAATAGCCACTTCAAAGTGCGTGTCTCTCAGATTGCTAAACTCTGCTGGACAAGTTGAGGGGACAGGACCCTTAAAGCCCCACTGTTTTGAAACACATCGTCATCACCATCTGTAGATGTTTTCTGAAGCATGAGTCTTAGCTATTTTAATCCCTCCAAGGGCCTGGGTCAGAAAGCCGCACGCCTCTGGATGATAAGTCCACGGATGGCAAGAGTGGGTTTGGGTAAGTGAGAGGGTGGGGAATGGCATTTCCTCTTCCTGTCAGAGTCTCTCCAGCTCCCTGACCTCAAAGAATTGTCTGGGGGTTCTCCCTGGACAGAACATTTTTCAGAAGGTCGGTACCCTGAGCGGTCAGGCTGGGCTGGGATTAAGGAATCAGTGAATAGCAAGGGAAGAATTTTGATTGACAAATTTTGGCCTCTCTTGGCCTATGGAACAAGACCTTGAGATACAATGAGACTTCCTCAAAGCTCCTCATCTCATTATTAATAATACTAAATCGGCTGATGATTGGATGCAACGTGCAGATAGGAGCACTTTTAGCAGTTCCCATGATACAGCAGAATGTTTGTGTCTGTCATCGGTTTAAAGCCAATTTTAAAAAATGCTTACAAACTGCAATCTCTGTGTGATTCTAAAAAAACAGGCAGGCTTTTTTTTTTTAAAACACTATCTTTGCAACCTTTTTGTTCCAACTTAACTTTCTGTCCTGAATGATCAAAACGCTCTGAGTGCCAGTAACAGACATCTGGTTCCGTCTGTCTTATTGTATCATGCTTCCTACACATTTGAAAGCTCATCAGGCATTTCTTGTTTTTTGACCAGCATTTGACATTGAAATTTCTTTTCAGCTCAGCCCTGTTCATTTCAATAGATTCATTATTTTAATAGTGCTCTTTTTGGAGCACCTGCTGTGCATTAGGCCCTGACACAAAAGGTGACACTAATATATATACTGTGATTTTAAAAAAGTCTTACCTTGCAGTTTCAAACAAGTTTGACTTCTTTTTATTGATCTCCTTTTCCCTTTTGCTCCTCTCTCTCTCTGTCTCCTCCTCTGCTTTCCTTCTGTTTCATCTCTCTCTTCCTTTGTGGTTTCCCACTCTTTGGGGAGGGGCAGGATTTCCTGCTTAGAGGTTGGTTGGTTTTTGAGAGGAGCTGGAAGACCCGATTCAGGACTGAAACCAGCTGGTCTGCCGCCTGATAGAAGAAGGTAAAACCCAGGTGAAGGAAGAGGCCCTAATGCTAGGACCAAGCTGGCTGCTGGGACACACTGTAGAGGGAGCCCTAAAGGGCAGCAAGAGTGGGCCAGCCTGGCATTGGGCATCACAGCTCCCACAGGGTAGAGGAGCCCCCAGGCAGCCATGATGGAGTTGCCTGGAAGGAGTCCTCTGTCCAGGAGATTTAGCGTTACTGTCATTAGCTCCTAATGTGGGGAAGCGTACTAGGCAGGGCCATCTTAGTAGGTACTCATTCTCAGGGTGCTGGCTTGGCCTCAGACGAAGTTACTGGAACAAAGACTGAATAGGGGCAGATTTCCTTGCCCACAAGGAGAAATGCTAATGATTTAATGCAGTCAGTGAGGCCTGCCTGTCCACATTGCTCAGTTACAAATTCCTTAAGGCTGAAGGACTCATTTATGTGACTATCAAGCCATTATGGTGACCCCAGCAGCAGAGGGGTGGCAGGGATGGTAGAGAGGAGACGGGAGTTTGCAACAGGACCTGTAAGGGGTTGAGACCCCATAAGTAGGGACAATAGTGAGACCTCTATTCACATCAGTCAAGGACAGATCACACTCCAATTCTGAGGTTCGAGTTCCGCAAATATTTATGAGCATCTGTGCTGTTTCAGGCAGTGAGCTAAGAGCTAGGGATAGAGTGGGAAGACCCACTTGACATACCTCCACTCTTATGGGGAGATTAATTAGCATGGTTGCACATGGCACCCTCTGAGATTTGAGGCCACAACTTTAGAGGAAGGACTGGAATTGTTGGGTGCTAATGGGACGCACCATGGGGCAGGTTTTGCATAGTCGCCCTTCTGTTGCTTAGCCAGTAGGGGACATGGGTTCTTTCAGTGATTCTTCTGCTTGTAGTATCTCTATTATCACCGATGTGCTCCCAATTCGTAGATAGGAAGATTTTTTTCTCTTATTTTTGTTTTAAAGGCCAGTTATTTTACCTAGAGAACCATAAATTCCATTTATTTCTAGCCTAGTTGCTTTCTAAAGCTGGCTGAAAATATCTGAGCACATGTTGGTTATTTTGTAAGCTATTAGGTTCACATCTCAATTACTTTTCTCTCATTAAATCCTCTGCTTTATATTTTGGCACCTAAGAAAATAGGTTTTAAAAATGGAAAAAAGAGCAAGATTTGCTTTACTGGAACTGTTGGGTCTACTTTGGAATATTCTTTGAAAGTTTCCTGAAGTTTATTTTTATTTAGTTCATACTTTTTAATCTTTGCCCAGTATACCTGTTCAAAAGGCAAACAAGAGGGCAACCTTGCTCTGTAGGGACCTGCACATGTGGTAGCGAGTCCAGCCCTAAGAGAGCTTTGGTAACCCCTCCGGTGCCGTCCTCACCTCTGAAAGGCCCCACCTCTCCACCACCATAGTGGTAGCCAGATTTCAGCAGTAGTTCTGGAGGAGACAAACCATATTAAAATTCAAGTGGTATTCTTTAAAATAAAGGTATCTGAAATTGGTTTTTATACTTATTTTCAATTTTTCTTGTCCTCTTAAGGTATTCATGCAACCAAGGTTTTTTTTTATTATTAGTTTTTAAGGCCAGATTGTCACCAAATTGCACAGACTGGTCTCAAACTGTTAGGCTCAAGTGATCCTCCTGCCTCAGCTTCCCAAGTAGCTGAGACCTCAGTTGTATGCCACTGTACCTGGCTCATAACTGAATTATTTAAATTCTTCCCTCTCTGTCTTCCTTTTTTCTCTCTCTTTGTTTCTTCCTTTCTGCCTTTGGGAATCACAGGTGTTCTACCAATGAGCTGTGCATCCCATCCTAAAACTGTTCCTTCTTATGCTGCTATTTTCAACTCCTTCCTCCCTGGTGACAAGCTAATGAATAGCAGAATGTGTAGCCTGATCTGTAGTCCAGAACACTAGTTCAGTGCAGTCATGCATTGCTTAGCAGTGGGGAAACCTTCTGAGAGATACATCGTTAGGCAATTTTGCCACAGTGTGAACATCACAGAGGGCACTTATGCAGATCTACCCGAGACAGTGGACCTAACATGTGCTGGGTGAGCACACAGAGACCTCTCTGCTGCGGCATCACAAGTTGTATGAGCTGTGTTTTTAAAGTTAAAATCTCGGTATTCAGATTTAATTGCAGTGTTAGTGATTTTCAATAAATAAATGTGGTTGGGGTTACAGTTTGGGTATTCAGTCTCGAAAAGGTTTGCCATCACTGATAGGCCAGTCACTGAATCTGATCTGTTGATATAGTTGAGACTTGGTCAACATCAGATGGATAAAGCTGTTGCTGGTCTTATATGACACACTGTTTGAATAGGAAACATTTTGTAAACAAGTAGAAGGCATACAAGTGTATAAAATAATGGTACAAGTGTAATGTTAGGTACCATACATAATGAATGTGCGGTACTGTCATATGACTGGCAGCTCACTCCAAACACAGGAGTGATGTACAACATAAAAATGGTTATGACATCATGTGGCACTAGGGATTTTTCAACTCTATTATAATCTTCTGGAATCACCACTGTCTGTGTGGTCCCTCATCAGCTGAACGTCATTATGTGGTGCATGATGGGGTCCAATAAAATCCAAACTGTGTAGCAAATTTCTCTGGCAGCCTACAGTTTAGGAAAGTCTTTCAGATAACTCTCAATATTGCTCCAGACCAACTAAATTCAAGCCCCTTAGGGCTGCCTTCTGGGTTAGCAAGTGTGCAGTGCAAACTGAAAACACGAGGGTGGCTCACGGAGAAGTTCAAAGCTGCCTGGAGAGAGAAAAAGAGAGGAGAGTGGGTTTCAGTGGGCATCATAGTCCCCAAGGGAGACCAGTTTAAGTTAGAAGTTTGCTTTGAAGCCTCCACATACAGCGAAGGAGTCATTCCTTAATGATTCTAGAGTTCCTTTCAAATCTATTAATTTGTGGATTTTGATATGTTAAAAGTTATGCATGATGACTATTGCTATTCTGACTCAGTTTTTTGACTTTTTATCAAAGTAAGTACAAGAGTTAGGGCTACATCACAACTTTATATTGGAAGCAGGAGCTCTTCCTGAGGAGACTATAGTTTTGACATAAGAAAAAAACCAAAGACAGGAGAGTGTGTACCTTGGTTTCTCTTTCTAAGAAAGGGCTTAACACTGAGCTTAGCCAGTTGCCTTTTCCTGACTTGGTCTACTGGACCTCTCACTATTGTCCCCAAGGACTGGTTTGGGTTGGATTGATGACTTTTTGGGTCTGTAGCTTCATTCATTCCGTATGGAATGCTCCTGTAATCTTACATCAGAAATAAAATAACCCAGAACAAAATCAGAACATAAAACACCTAATACAAGTAAAAGCAAAAACAATGTGAACAGCAAGGGATTGAGCTATTTAATAGCAAAAATATTAATCAAATGGCTCCAAAACGAAAGGTCTATTGAACTTATACAAAGGCCTACATTGAACTAGTCAATGATATACTGTCCATTTAGAATGTCAAATGATCTTATACAAAGACCTGTGTTCAGTTACTCAGTGCTGTACCTCCCACTGTACCTAACTGCACACAAAAGTCTGGGTCAAATGATCTTTTACAAAGATCTGCTTGGTTACAAATCATAGGAACCAATGAGAAATCAATGAAACCAGTCAGAGCTCAGGTTAGTGCTGAGATTTACTTACCCTGCAGTAGATCTGAAGAAAAACAGGCAGTGGGTACAAGGAGCACAATGTGTGCTTCTTGGTTCAGGGTCCCCTGGAATACTTTTAAGTAAAGGTCTTTCAAGACACAAAGAAAGCCTGAGTGTGTTGCTCAGCGCTCCCTGGGTTTAACCCTAGCACTGAAAAAAAAAAATCACAGTGGATCTTTGAGAACTGTCAAAGAAGGATGATACCATCCCTTAATGTACTGAATAAAGGAGAAAATAATCTCATTGCTCTTTATAGTGAGGGTGAACTTGCTGTTCAACCTCATTGAACAGAGAGATTTTATACAGTGTAGGGGTTTGGGGAAGCACAAAGGTCAGGGGCTGCACACTTCCCAGGCATAACAGGGTTGACATCATCCTTAGAAGCATGATTATTAGTCAATCTGTTCACATTCTGAGAAGTATATGACAAACTCCCTTCCTGATAGGATGACCCTCAGAAGAGAGGGCCTGTCACTTAGCTTGTGGAAGCTTGTTAAGAAGGAGTTGTTACTGATGGAGTCCCTTGACTGTAGGACAATCAAACTTTTCCCAAGAAGGTGGGAACTTTTTGGTATTCTCACAGTTAATACCCGGTATTTGTCTTTATTGGAATATAGTGCAAGATGGTATCTGATATAGCACAGGGTTATGTATTTATTTGTATGAGTAAATTAGAGCTTCGTGGTGCTTTGTAAAGAGGAAGATAACTAATAACTGCTTCACTATGACCAAAACTATCAGTCTCATCCACTCCATTGAGGTATTTTATGAGGCAAAAGGATTAGTGAGGTAAATTTAATCAAGAAATGGCCTTTTAAAATTGTGTGTGTGGGGGGCTGGGGATATAGCTCAGTGGAATAAGCGCCTGCCTAGCAAGCGCAGGGTCCTGAGTTCGATCCCCAGTACCGCAAAAAAAAAAAAAAAAAAAAAAAAAATTGTGTGTGTGTGTGTGTGTGTGTGAGAGAGAGAGAGAGAGAGAGAGAGAGAGATGTGGTCTTGTTGTATTGCCCTGGCTGGTCTTGAACTTGCAAACTTGCAATCTTTGTGCCTTAGCCTCCCAAGTAGCTGGGATTACAGGCCTGTGCTACCATACTGAGCAAGAAATAGTCTTAGGATATAATAATAGTATCTGTGACTGAAAATTTCACTATAACTATCATTATATTTATGGCTTTGACTACTACTCTTTCTAGATGCTGCTCTAAAAACCTCATGCATATTATTGCATCCAATCTGCAAAGCTCTCCCTTGAACACGGTACTTCGTTACAGGCTGGCAAAAACATAAGTACCTTGAAGCAGAGCTGAAGTAACTTGTCCAAGTTGCTAGTGCTAGCAGATAGGAGAGCTAGAGCCAAACCCAAGTAAGTCCAGCAGCCTGGCTTTACTTCTTTGGTTTCCAAACCGATAGAGAGCAACATCTATATAACAAAGCCACCTACTTACTATTTTCTTTTTCTGGACATTCTACTTGTACTAAAGATATATTATTTTGTTTTAGCAGTCCGATTACAACCCCTTGTTGGCTTTTATTGAGCTTGTAATCATCGATAACCTTGAAGTCTTTTTCACATGATGTGCTGCTACAAGAAGCCTTTCTAATTCTTTGGTCATGCAGTTAATTCTTTTAGAGCTAAATTCTACCCTGCATTCTTGCCTCTGTTTGGCTTCAATCAGTTTGCATTAGTGTATGGCTCCAACTTGTTGAGTTATTTTCAATCCTGACTCTGCTATTTTAGCTCTATGTCACCAACAGTACTGATAAATATAACTGTCACCTCTCCTGGGTTGCCGATAAAATTGTCAAGTTGAATGGGAGCACTGACAGTTTTTTTGTCCCTGTGTTGGGAGAGGGGCTTATTTCTGATTACAACCAGATGAAGTCATATGAGACTACCTCAAAGCCTTTATTTGTATTCTATCAGACAAACCTTTTTTTCCTTCCTTTCTTCTAGCTGAGTTTCTCAAGTTTGGTCCTGTTGACATTCTGTGTTGGAGAATTCTTTATTGAGGTGGCTGCCGTGTGTGTCGTGTTTAAGGGCATCCCTGGCTTCTGCCCACTAGATGCCAGCATAGGGCTTCTACCACCAGACAAACAGACACGTCTCCAGACACTGCCAGATTTCCTTGTGGGGCCAGAACTGCTCCTCTTCCTTTGTACACCTTCTATTCTAACCCAATAAATTGATTGACTAAACAATCAAGTGTGTATTAAGAACCTCCTGTTTGCCTAGAACCTGATGGCTTCTATGAATACTCTGACCCCTGGGAGATTATACTATGAGAGATATTACCGGCCCCACAAAACATCTGGGGGAGGGAGTCTATTTCTAAGTGACTCAGTGTAAACCCAGACTGTGAACTCAGATCAGTAAGAATTCAGAGAAATAAGATCATTGAGGACAGAGGAAATTTCAGTAGTTCAGACATGATTGGACTGGGTAGTTTGAGCCAGGGTAGGAAGAGGGCATTACCTTCTAAACAACATCTATCTATCTATCTATCTATCTATCTATCTATCTATCTATCATCTCTATATCCTATATATTTATATCATATCTATCTATCATATATATCCTATATATTTAGGCATTTTTTTTTCCATACTGAGAACTGAACTCACGACCTCGTGCTTATCAGGCAAGTGCTGTGCTGCTGAGCTAGATCCCTGGGCCCTGTAGTTTTATACATAGACAAATACCCCAAATATAGGCTGTGCCTTTTACACCAGTAATCTGACCACACCTGCAATCTGGGAGATTGAGACAAGTGGACAACCGAGTTTGAGTCCAGCCTGGGCAACACAGTGACTTAATGAGACTCTGCTTCAAAAATAAAACACGAAAAGGGCTGGGGTGTAGCTCACTGTGAAGGTGCTGGATTCAATCCCTGATACCATACATACACAGCTAAAAATTAAAGCACATAATTTGACATAGGGTTTAACAGTGGGCAGAATATGATATTCTACTTCTCTTGGAGAATTTGAGGTGTGTGTTGTTGAAGGCAAAGACTGTGTGTATGGGGGAGGGTGCAGACTCAGGTGTGAAGAGGAAGGTGAACAAAGGTTCAAGGGCCGGCAGGGACCAAGATGCCAGGCTTCACGGTGGGCAGCCTAGGAAGCCAGAGAAGAGCAGAGATGGCAGTAGACCAGAGGCCCTGAAAGCAGGCATGGGAGGCAATCTCTGCTGCTTTGCATGGAGGGACAGCAAGAAGAGAGGTATCAAAGACTGTCTGGCAGTGGGCTTGTCTGGGGCAAATGCAGCAGAGGGAGTAGAAGGAAGGCTTGAGCTTGAGATGCACAATGAGGTGGTGGAGTGGGGAGTGAAATGTTATAGGAGAGGCATTCTGGAAGGCCACCTGGAAGGGTAAGGTTGGGGAAGCTCCTGCGGAGGGTTTTGGACATTTAATATTAGGCTCTGCCTTAATCTAGGTCCAAAGGTCTTTTTTGGAGATGGAAAGAAGAGGGTATCATTGGCATCACTTTCCTTTAAAATTCAGAATGCTTCTTTTCCTTTATCCTCACTACATTCTGGTTGCCCTTTCCCTTGGGAAGGAGGAAATTTTAGGGAGAACTGACATTTGATCTGGGTCAAGGGGCGCTGGTAGGAACCAGGCAAGGAGGACATGGAGGTGTCTGTGTGTAGTGGCAGTTTGGGGGAGTCGGATTGGAGGTGGTGGCATGAGGCACAGCTGCTGGTGGCCAGAATACAGGGTCTGTTGAGGTAGGCATTGCTGGAAACTGGAGGAGGTGGCTTCGGGCGATGCCCCTGGCCCCTGGCCCGCCGGCCCCTAGTCCCCGTTATGAGCTTTAGAGAGCTACTGGATGAGGTGTTACCAAGCACGAGGACTCAGGTCTGCAATGAACAGATTTTTCTTTCTAGCCCAGAACTTCACAGAAGTTGGGTTCATGGAGAAGGCTGGGTAGGGCCCGACTTAGCTGGTTAGGTGACTTTGGGGAGCTTGCTGAGGAGCTAGTTTTCCTTTCTCTCTCCCCCTTTCTTCTCTGTTTCTCAATCTCACTAAAAAAGTCAAGCAGA
Organism: Dinomys branickii; assembly: GCA_004027595.1. Lineage (NCBI taxonomy): Eukaryota > Metazoa > Chordata > Mammalia > Rodentia > Dinomyidae > Dinomys > Dinomys branickii. The sequence goes on from PVLD010001108.1 coordinate 19,340, forward strand.
GATATAAGCCCGGGTACACACCTCCAGCATGCATGTGCGAGTGACAAAGTCATTTTTTGGCCCTGGAGTTCATCAGTTACTTCATGTTCTGTAATTCTAGGTCAGAACCTGATCGATCTGATGATTGTAAATTGCGGGACCCTGTACGAATTTCAAACTTCCCAACCCTAGCACGAAGGAAAAAGCAGTCCGTAGATTTACGAGCGTGTAATAGCAACCCAAGCATCCCCTGGCTTGAAGCAAGGGCAAGCTCAGAGGTTACAGGGTCTGCCCACCCTCTGCGGCCCACCCCGTCCTGCCGCAGCCCCGTCCTCCAGGCAGTTGATGAGATACAGTATAAAATGCTTTTTTATTTCAAAATGCAAAATGGCGATCCCTGTAATAATAGTAACAATAATAGAATAATAATAATGGTAATAGTATAAAAAGCTGTCCTTCCTCCCTCCCTCGTGCAGTGACGGGTCGTCAGTTCCTAAGTACACCTTTTGGACATATCATAAGGCAGCGCTGCACAGCAGCAAAACTCAGTCCCGGACTCCTCCTGGGGGATCCGTGCAGCCGGTAGGCTGAGAAGTCCGCGGCTTCCCGGGGACCGCGGCGGGCGCCCCCGCTAGGCGGGGCGGGGGTCGCCCTGGAGGCGGCGGGAGGCGAGCGGCTGCCGGGCGCCCCTAGGAGGCGTGCTGGCGGTGGGAGGGCGCGCGGCCGCAAGGCTCAGGCGCCCAGGCCTTGTCCCGCACCGCCTGGCGCTCCCGGGCGGCACGCAGCTCGGCCACCGCAGCCTCCTCGTCCCGCAGGCGGCTGGCAGCCGAGAAGGGGCTGCACACGGTCTCCACCAGGCCGAGCACCGCGCCGAACAGGGCCAGCACACTGCCCAGCACGTACAGCTTCACCAGCTTCCCCGTGGGCTTCTGCGTCGCCAGGTCCTTGGCCAGAGGGACGAGCTCCTGGGCCGTCTCCATCGCGCCGGCGCTGTCGCGGTGACCTGCAGGAGAGCAGGGCAGGGGCTTCAGCCACGGACACGGCCGGGCAGCGCCGCCGGCCACCCCCGCGGCCTCCCCGGGGCGCCGCGCTCACCTCGGGATCTCAGGGCGCGGCGCGCGGGCGGCGAACGCGGGCTGCGGCGGGGCGCGTGCTGGTCCGGCAGCCCGGCCTCCTCCTCCTCCTCCTCAGCCGCCGGGCTCTTTCAGACCGACACTCGCAGCTGGCACCGAGTCCCCGCCCCGCGCCCGTTTATATCTTTTGTCCGAGACCCGCCCCCTGGCCCGCGCTCTCTGCTAGAGCCGGGGGGTGGGGGGGGGAGAAATAGGGAGAGGAAGGGGGAGGGGGGCACGGGGAGGAGGAGGGAGCCCGGCTGGCACCTGGCGGGGTGGCCTCGTCGCGCACGTCCCGAATGGTGGGGGCCCCCTCCGGCGCGTGCAGGGGCGGGGGTCCTTGTCCACCTCCTTAGCAGTGCCGCGATGCACGGTTTCTCTATTCCGTGGCAGCTCGAGAAAGGCTCCTGCCGAGGCAATCTGGGGGTTCTGCCTGGGAGAAGTACTTCATTTTAATTCACAAAGGAGTGTTTCCGTCCCAGTGTGCGGCGGTCTTTCGGAGGGAAGGAAGGGAGAGGAGCTGGGTAATGAGCAACCAAACAGAGCTCTAAGCAGCGGAGGAAGTATTTTTTTCCTGCCTGATCGTTTTTTTAAAATTCAGAGGCGCATGCCTTGCTGGAGTCAGTGAATAGAGAGCTCTTCGTTAAAAGTGCCCCTTCTGAGCACGAGTAGGTGTGTGTGTGGGGGGGCGTGCTGGTCTCTGGACTTGCATGGTGTGTCTATAGGCACTTCTGTGTGTGAGGAATGGCCATCAGATCCTCGCTGTCTCCTTACCACTTGCCCATAGAACTTGGACTGGGAGGCAAGCGTGGAAAGCAGCCCTGGTAAACATTTTTCCCATTTAAAAAGGAAAGATTTCAGTAATTCTTTGTCACTTTCCTGGGTTTGACTTCCTGGTGCCTGCCCAGAAGCAGTATGGGATATGGTGTGCATTCGTGCGTGTGCGTGCGTGTATGCGTGCACGTGTGTGTGCACGTGTGTCCCTCGAGCCGTTTAGGTAAGACTCTAAGGAAGGGCACTGGAAGCCTGAGGCTATAGAGGTGACTTGATTAGGATTAAGCATAACCCCCTGGGAGGCTCTCATTCCCTTTGGTTCTTGATAAACCACTTATCAAAGTAGGGGAAAGGAGAGACAAACAGGCCAAAGGGTCTGAAGCAGGGAGAGGGAGAGGGAGAGGCAGGGGCAGGGGCCTGGACAGGGGCAGGGGCAGGGGCAGGGGCAGGGGTGGAAAGGGGAAACCAGACAGGCCGGAAAGTTGCACAGGTCAGTGGTGCAGGCTTTCGACAGCCTTCTCCATCCAGCTGAGCTGGGGCACTGGGGAACCGGCCACCTTTCTTAGGGGCTGAGGTCACTTCCCAGACAGTGCAGTCCACAAACAAGCAACCTAGCAACTGTCCTCTGCCTGTGCTGTTAGTAGCTCAGAGAAGGATTTGAGGGTGGACATTGGTCAAGGCTACTTCACTAGGTAAGAGTTTGTGTTTCAGTCTGTACTGTAGAAGTCTGCGTGACCAGGGGTCACGTGGAGTTTGTCCTTGGACAGCTGTGTTTGCTTATTATTCTTTTAACCTTGCCAGGTAGGAAGGGAGCACGGCAAGTTTAATTTCAGTCTTGACATTTTCTTTGAATCTTCCTGATCAGTTCAGAGCACTCTTTGGTAACTGGAGGTGATGACAGGTGTGTGCCCAGAATCTTCACGTGTCCCATACATGGCAGCTTCCAGACGAGCAGATGATGTCTCCCCTGATCTGGGGCTCTTGCTTGATTTCTGCTCTGAAGGTGAGTCAGCCCATCCTCAGACCCAAAACTCTGACATTGGCTGGGCATTTCCTGTGTTTTTGTAACTCACGGGCTCAAACTATACATCTGCCATGGGTAGCAGGCTGTAATTTCCATGGGGTTCCCCTTTCCTGTGGCTGGCTGGGTCAGCTCCCTGCTCCTATTCTCTGATAACCTGACTCTGACTCTCAGACCTCACCAACTAACTGTCCCAGTGGCAGAGGACCAGCAGCACCATCACCTGGGGTAGGCTTGGTGCTGGTGGTGTGGGTGGTGTGGGGCACAGTGAGAGGTCACAGGAGTAAAAGGCCAAGGAATCCAGGGTCAGTTCATGCGCAGGAATTTCTGAGCACTGCTTCTCTGGTGGGGGATGAGAACCCAGTTCCTGGGAGTGAGGGGTTAGACAAGGCTTAGGAACTGAATGGGTACATTGGGTGACATCACTCTTAGAGAAGTAAAGCCCTGAGTTGCATCATTCAGGTCAGACAGAGCCACAGTGACCAACCATCCTGTTTTCTTCGGGGCTGAGGGGTTTTCTGAGATTCAGGGCTCACAGTGTGAAAACACAGATATTTCTGAGCAGCCTGGAACAGTTAGTCCCCTACATGAATCAGTCCATCTTGTTGCTGATAGTACAGTGCCACAGACAGGCTTAGTTAGAAAGATAAAGGGTCACCACATTTGGTGATGTCCTTATGGCATAGTCTTGATATGGGCATAGGGCATCACATGGTGAGACAGAAGAGAACATGTGTATGTCTCTTCTGCTCTCTTTTATTTTTGTCTTTTTGAGACAGGGTTTTGCTATGCAATTCAGGCTGGCCTTGAGTTCACTTTGTAGCCCAGTCTGGTCTCGAACTCGCAATGATCCTCTTGCCTCAGCTTCCCGAGTGCTGGGATTATAAGCATCTGCCCCCGGGCCTGGTTTCTGTCCTCTTCTTATAAAGCCATTGGATTAATCATGGGGGCTTTGTCTAACCCTAATCACCTACTTTGTCTAATCCTAATCATCTCCCAAAGGCCTCAACTCTAGCCACAGTATTTGCAAGAAGTTATAACCTTAATGCCTTACTCCCTTGCTGCTTCACACGGGGGTTAAATCCGACACACTCAAGCCGCATCCAGGCCACAGCAGTGCCCTCATGTCTATCTCACGTGTCATTCTTGCCTTTTCTAGGGATGCTGTAGGGACTATTCTTAAATTTTTTTTTTCCTGAAGTTTTGACCTGTGTATTAAAACACCCACATCCATCTGCAGAGGAAAAGGTCACAAAGGGACAATACATAAAAGTATCAAAGAGGAAGAGCTGTGCCTGCCCCGGCCTTGGATCTAGAAGATACAGGGAGGGGAGTCTTATGGCTGGCTTATTGTGCGGAGACTCAGTTATTAATAATATTATTTTGTTACCAGATAATCCCTGCCCACAGAAAGTCAGTGCTGCCCTTGGAATTCCTGAGGGCTGGAGGGGAGGGACCTTTGTTGGAGATAGGATAAAACTATTTGTATATTTTACACCCCACTGTAGAATTATTTCTCAGTTCTTGAGTTACTTTCATTTCATATATATCGGTTTTAGAGAGAAAGCATCTTACTGCTTGAATATTGATGGAGTTTTTGAGGGGAGGGTGTCCCAGTACTCAGAGCTCCAGCCCTCAGTGGATGATTTAGAGTTTGAACAGTTCTCTGTCAGTGCGGATACCCTGCTGTTATCTCAAACTTGACACATTTAAAGACTTCTTTACATTCTGTGCTCTGTACTCTTTCAAACTAAGCGCCATTCCCCGTATCTTTCTTCCTAGTAGTGCCATCTGCATTAGACTGGCTCTCTGGGCTTGAACTATTGCATCAGCTTCTGGGCGAGGTCTTCCTGGACTGCTCTGCCCCATCAGCTCTCCCCAGTGTCCTGCTTTACTGATCTGTATAGATCAGTTACCTGAGTTTATGTTGATGGAATTATTGCCGTGGTTTTGCACTGTCTCTCATGCCCAGTGGAGGGTAAATGTCACAAAGGCTGGAGCTTTGTTTTGCTCTCCACTGTGTCCCCAGTGCCTGGTATAATCTCCAGCACATAGTAGGTCCTTACTAGATAACCATGGGATTAGGGTCCTCCCCTGAGGCCTGTGATGCCTGGCAGTGGTGAGGACTGTTTAAAGCTTGAGGTGATTTCCTGTTGCCCACAGGATGAAGTCCTGTGCTTCTCCCATAAGAACCCTTAGCCCTGCAGACGGCTTTCTTCTCAGACCATTCTCACTGCTGCCAAGAGCAGTGCTCAGTAATGCTCCCTGCACACTTCTGCTTTCTTCCCACCGGAATACTGTCCTCTTTTCATTCTGTCTGCCTTCCCTTTTGGAGACCAAGTTGGCGTTTACATGTCCGGAAGCCTCCGCTGCCTGGGCCAGCACACGTCGAGCCCTCCTTTCTGTGAACCCCGCTGCTGGTGTGGTTCCTGCTGCACGTCCAGCGCCCCAAGTGACACAGCTGGCTCGTTGTTTCTCCTGGGCTTGCTTCATCTCTGTCAGACATGGAATCTTATTTTTCATGGTGCGGGTGTATAATAGGGGTCCTATCAGTATTAGTTACATTGATCTGAAAGTCCTGCTGGCACAGAGATTGCAAAGTGCTCAGTTAAGACCCTCCTGGGAGGTTATTTTAGGCATAGTAGCCTGTCCTTGGCTGAGAGCCTGGGGGCTAAAATTGCCCAACCCCTGGCAACTTGGCTTAATTCCCTCAACTGTGGCCTCCTCACCTTTCACTTCCATTTCCAACTTTGTCTGGTATGACAGTCATTGGCTCACTCTGGGACACGCGTGCAGCCTACGCCTGGGACAGATCACTGAGCAATAGACTCTTCATAGATGTTAGCTTTTGTCCCTCATGGCTTCTGGTCAAGCAGAACTCCCAGCTTCTTGGGCAGGCAGGCTGTACTGGGGTGCATGCACTGCCCCGCTGGTGTGGTTAGAACACCTGACCTTGGTGCCTACAGCCTCTTGTGAGTGCAGCACTATGCTTTAGTCTGAACCAGGGCGACAAACTTTCTTCAAGCTTGAGTTTTAGTTGGACCTAAGATGACAGGGCTGTGGAGTAAACAGACTTGATTTTATTCACGTGCTGACCTCTCCACTCGCTGGAGAAAAAACTTAACTTCTCTGGCCTCTATTTCCTCATCTGTGAAATGAGAGTGTTAATAATGCCTATTCAATGGAATCTGGTAAAGGCAGAATGAGCTAGAACCCTATCAGGGCTTTAGTGATATCCGGCACAAGCAAAGCAGTCAATACATGCTAGGCATTATTATTCATTTATCTTTGCTTCCTGCTACATGCACACAATTCCCACCCTTTCTACCATCCCAGGATATGTCCACTTCCTAGGTGACATTGAAACACATCAGGAAAGCCTGGGACCATCTGAGGAAGCCATCCATGTATCTGACACTTTGTTAAGTATAGTTATGAAAAGGAGAATAGTACCCTTGGCCTGAAGAAACTTACAGTCAATAGAGGACAAAGACATGGAAATATGTTATTAGAATGTTAGACTTAGGATAAGCACAGCAATAGGGATAGACGACAAGTAAAAAAGAAATAGACTAAAATGAGAAATGTATTGGTTCAGCTTGGGGAGGAGGGGGCTGAACAAGGCCTTGGAGGGAGTAGCTCTGGAGCAGCTCAGAGCGCTAAAAGTCAGGCCGCGCTCGCTAGGGGCCATGGGAGGGGGCCGTGCACAGGCTGGGGAGGGCCCTGACCAGGAGGGGACTGTACGTGAAGAGGGCGGAGGCAAGAGAAAGCTTTGCATGGCCAAGAGAAGCAAGATCGGCGCTATGGCATCAAGAATGGGCTTTTATGAAATCCAGAAAGTGAGGAGCCAGATAATGAACAGTTATGTACATGATTACAGACATATGTCATGCTTAGACATGGTTGCCTCTCCTTTCTTCTAGAAACGCATGCTTCTGAGCATCTGTGATGACACAGTCCCTTTGGTTTCCTCCTAAGCTATGTCCAGTATCTTTTCCTTTCATCCACCTCTGTCAGCGTTCTCGGGACTTGGTCCTGGAGCCTCTCCTCTTATTCTTTGGGGCCCCTGACTTGGTTACTTGCAGGGCTTCCATTTCAGCCTCTACATAGACGATGTGCAAATCTGAGTTCTAGACCGGCACCTCTCCCTCTCCTATTGACATTTGGAGACTGACTGTGTGTAAACCAAATTTCATATTTGTACCTCATAAACCTGTACTACCAGCTTTCTTAGCCTAAGCAACCCTGACCACCTAGCAGCTCGGGTCTAAAGCTTGAGATCTGTTCTTTCTGCCTCTCTGTTGGAGTCCATGTGGAAATGATCACCAGGATGTATCATTCTTCCTCTTAAATAGCTACAGATTGTATGTGTTTTCTATGCGCTCTGCTACCTCCAAGTCTGAGCCCTGTAATCTCCTGGACTCTCAGCACGTCCTCACAGCTGGTCTCTCCACCAGGATCACTTGGTTGCACTCCACTCCTGCCCAGTGTAATCTTAAAAATAAAATACAGCCTGAATATGGCCCTTGTTTCTCTCAGTCCTTCAGTGGGTCCCCACATTGCCCTTTGGATGACGCCCATGTTCCTTAGAAGCCTGATACAGCGGCGCACGACCTAGTCCTTGCCTGTCTTTCCATCTTCATTTCTCTCCATCTTTTGCCTCTATGTGGCATCCATGCTCTTCAGTTCCTGTACAACTTTGGATCCTTCCATTTGGAACACTTTCCCCATCATTCGTCATCTGGAGAACTCTTACTCATCCTGCAAGTGTCACTGTGCTCTTGCTTGCTCAGTGAGACCTCCCTCCATGCAGGGAGGCTGGCTGTCTTGGCTCTACTTCCCACAGCCAGCTCACTCTCTCTTCTTGAACTTCATTGTCCATCTTCATCACAGAGCTGTAAGCTTCACGCGGGCAGGGGCTATCTTGGTCGTGTTTAGCACAGTGATCTCAGAGCTAGTGCAAGGAGGATGGAGTTCACTGAGGTGTTTGATATACAACTTTCAATTTGTCTTAGAGTGAGTTGGCCATCCTGCAGGCAAGGGGAAGCTGATGTTGTGACAGCATGATTGGCATTATAGATAGATCGCTGTGGTATGGTGGAGGATGGATAAGAGTGGGGCAGGACTAGGGCAGGGAGCATGACATTACCAGGGGCGGTAGACTGTGAGGTGCTAGGTTGGGACAGGCAGTAGAGACAGAGGGAGGCGGATCTGAGTGGTAAATCATGTGGGTACTCATAGACTTGCACCGTGGAAGAGGAAGGATCTGGAGTGGCTCCCAGGTTTGAAGAGAGGAGGAAGAACACATCTAGTGAGGAAACAAATGAGTTTCACTTTGGATTTATTGAGTTTTGGCTCCATAAATGGGACATGCAGGTGCAGCTGGTCATCAGTTGTATGTGAATCCTGAATCATGAGCTATGAGGACACTTTGGGTCTGGAGTTGCAGATTGGAAAGGTTTAAATGAGTTAGAGGTGGCTGGGATTTGGGGAATGAGCAAGATCAACCATGAGGGGACCGAGGGAAAAGGGTGGAAATTTGGGAGGCAAGGAAACACCCACGACTGCCTGAGACTGGTGGTGAAGCAGAGCAATGGGTCTTCTTTCCTACATCAGCTCTCAGAGTAGCTCGGTTCAGGGGTGACTCACTAGATATTTTCCTCCCACATATGCAGAATCTAGGCTAGGAATCTTCTTCATATAAAGAGCTAATTTATAATATGATAAGCAGACTTCTCAGATTGCCCACCCCACACCTGCTCATTATAATCCCTATAAAGTCTCTGGGTCTTGTGGCAGTGACAGGACAGTCACTCCCCTGATATTAGGTTATGTTACATGGCACAACCGACTTTGTGAATGGGAAATTACCCAGATGGCCCTGATCTGTCTGACAGGCCCTTCAGAGGAGCTGGCTGGGCTCTTTCTGGTGAAGAGAGTCAAAGTGTGAAAGGAATTCAGAGAGACAGAGCTCCTCCCTTGCTAACTTTGAAGTTGGAGGGGCAGTGTGGCAAGGACTGTGGGCCACAGTAGAAAAGGAGTGGAAACAGCTTGCTAGGAGCTCCTGCTGTGAAAACAGGAGAAAATCACCTCAGAATTTGCTGAGGACTGGGGGGAGTCTGGCTTTGGCTTGATGGCCCCTCTGCCTGGCAGGCAACTGTCCTGCCTCTGTTTCTTTAGGCTTGCTGAGGTGGCTAAGTCATGGGCAGGGGTAGCTGTCTGCTCTCTGTAAACCTGGGCCCAAGCAGTTTACCACCCAACCAGTTTGCCTGTTTGTTATATGTAAGACTACGCATCTTAAATGGACACTTAAATGTAACTTGTTGCTTACCAAATCAGTTACTTTCATTACTTACTTAAAGTATTTTCCCCATACTTTCTCCCCTCTTTCTAAATTTTCTAAAATAGGAGGAATTTGACAGGGCTGACTCCATATTCCAGCTTCCAAATCTTCTGTATCACTAACCCTCTGGTCAACCTTTTCTCACACTCGCAAGGAAGAATTATCCCTGATCTTTTCTATACAAAGTTGCCTGTTTGTCATCCTGGATCATTAAGGTTTTGGGAGTCCATAAATAAGTTAGGGTGCTTGTGGGCTGCATGTAAGACAATCTAATTTAAATGACTTATACAGTAAGAAAAATGTATCATTTCCAAAGACATGGATTCCAGGACTGGTCAATTCAGTGGCTTAACCCTCTCACGAGTTCAGTCTCTTTTCCTTTTTCCACTCGGGAATCTTGAGCATGGAGGGCTGTAGCCAGCTCCCATTGTCCCAAGACAGCTGCCACAGCTTCAGATATCACACTCAGGATGATAGCACCCAACAACAGAAGACAGACTGTTCTTCTTTTTTTTTTTTTTGGCAAGGAAACATTTCCCCTGTTGAATAAAAGAGATCATTGTTTTAGACTGGGTTTCAGCACTGGGCCCCAGTTAGCCAGGCTAAAAATCAAAATGGAGTCATTCATATTAGTGCTGCACATTACTGAGTAGATAGTGAGCTGCTGAGCTGCACTTCTGAGAAATCAGGATTGCAGAGATAGTAGTCAAATTTCCCAAATGGGCTGCTTTCAGTGGGCGTGAAAATGCTATTTCATTTGCTGTAATTCTTTCTCACAGAAGTGATCAGAAATAACCTGAGGCTAACTTATAAGTTGTTTGCTATTGTCTTTTCTTCCTGCCATACAGGGAAAGTAACTTTGAGGTGATCAGTCTACTTTTGCTTACTTGTTTCTGTTTGTCTTCAGCCTTTCTCTGTCTGTAAAACCATCCTATCTGCTCAGCCCATTTGAATGCTTAGTCTATTTTGTATATTGAAGTGTTGCCAGATTCCAGAATTAAAAATGGAGTCCATTAAGATCTTTAAACTAAGCTGTTTTAACACCTAGAAAGACCCCAGCAATTCCTCTCAATGGACAGAACTGGGTCACGTGCCCATCCTTAAGGCTACTTGTGAAGGAAAGGCTTAAGACCACATGCTTGGGCCAGTGAATCACAAAGATTCTTTCCAAAATCAGCACCAAGAGCAGCAAAGCAGAAGAACTTGCTACAAATGCAGATTGGGCTCCACCCTGATCCACTGAATCAGAAATTCTGGTGATGGGCCAGTGATTTGTGTTTAAAAACATTCTCTATGTGAATCTAATGCATACTTAAGTTTTCAAAACACTGGCATGGTATGAATGTTTATGTTCTAAAATTCTATGTTGAAATTTAATCCCTAGTGGAGTGGTATTAATAGGGGGGACCTTCAGGACATGATTAGACTATGCTGAATAGGATTACTGCTCTGAGAAAACAGGCCAGAGAAGCTTGTTTGTGTGGACACAGGGAGAGCAAACCCTCACCGGGTACCAAGTCTGATGGTGCCTTGATTGTGGATTCTTCATCCTCTAGAGCTGTGATAAATGAGAACCTATTGTTTGCAGCCACCTAGTCTAAGATATTTTGTTCTAACAACCAAACCGACCAAGACAACTGGCATAAGCTAATCAGGATTTGCGTCTGAGCCAGGCATAGAGCAGCTTTCCCAAGGACTTGAAAAATACTTGGAATCTTTCAGCAAGACGGTGGTCATGTTATTCTTCTCAGGCTGCCATAATGGTGATACAAATTGGGTAGCAGTAAAAGCAGAAATCTATTCTCTCACCATTCTGGAGGCGTGAAGTGCAAGATCAAGGTGCAGGAACACCCCGTGTCTGATGAGGGCTTGCTTCCTGGTTTTCCCAAGGCTGCTTTCTCACTGTGTCCTCACTTAGTAGGGGGGGAGAGAGTGAGAGACAGGGAAGAGGGAAGCGGAGGGGAGAAGAGGAGAGGAGAGGGAAGGGGGATGAGAGAGGAGTAAGAACCCAAGGAATTCTCCTACATCACTAGGGCTGAGAGCCACCCACTCTGCGTGACCAGGCCCTGTCTGCTTTTTCCATCCTTGATTCGACCCTTACCTTTCTTCCAGGAGGAAAGAGGCCAAGCTGTTCTCTGCCATGGGACTTCAGTGTTTTTTCTTCCTCTGCCTGGAATGGCCCTTTCTGGGGTAGCCTGGGCCTTGAGCTTTAATCCTTCTCCCTTCTGATGTAAATAAAAATAACACTGAACTTTAAAATAAGTATATAGAGAACGTTGAATAGAACTCTAGATTTTCTTATGGTGCGTACTTCTTGTCTTTTGTAAGATACTAACAAGAAAAATTTTCAAAAGCAATTTTGGTGTCCCATGGTCTGTAGTCCTGGCTACTTGGGAAGCTGAGGCAGGAGGATCAATAGTTCTAGGTCAATCTCAGCAATTGCCAAAGCCTGTTTGAAAAAAATAAAAAGGGTTGGGGATATATCTTAGTGCTAACATTTTACCAGCATGCACAAGTCCATAGGTTCAGTCCCCAGTAAAACACACACACACACACACACACACACACACACACACACACACGCATACGCACACACACACCCAGGTTCTCTTTGCTGATACTTTAAATAAATGCTTAGCTAGCTTTGGACAATCTAGCCTTAAATCTTTCAGGCTTATTCCACGTGTCAACTCCTTAGAGAGATTTCTCTCCATCCTTTCTAAGGTGGCAACCTCCATCTTCCTGAGACTCCCAAAATATATCATCCTGTTTTTAAAAAAAAGTTCCACAGTATTAAAATCTGTAATGCTCAGGTTTAGGTTTTGGATTTTATTGTTTATCTCCAAGGATGGGATCTTGTCTCTTTTGTTTTCTGCAGTATCTTCTTTTATGTAGCACAACACCTGGTACAAAGGAAGTGCTCAGTAAATAGGTTCGGAGTGAATGAATGAATGCAGGCCAATGTGTGACAGAGAGCAGAGAGAATGTTAATCCCAAGGCACGTGGGCTCGCTTGGATGGTCACCCTTCCAGAGGCTGTCTTCACAGGGTGCGAGGGGAGCAGTTTCATTCGTGGAGGGAAGGCCTCCCAAGCAAGGCGGGAGGCTCTGGCTCCAACAACTGAAAGCTCAGGGCCTACGAGGGCCAGGATGGAGAAATGGATGTGAGAAAGCTGGAGGTGCATAAAGGGCAGCAGCAACCGGGGTTCCGTTTGTTTGTGAGAATCTAACCTCAGTGCTCACAGAATTGGAGAGTGACTCCTAACTGGCTGAAGAAGTTGAAATCATTCTGGTTGCAAAATTAATGAACTATTTGGTAATTATGTGTTAGTGTCGAGGCCCCACGACACAGTGGTCCTGTGAACAGAGATTGTGCCTGACTTGTTTACTGCTGTGTGGCTGAGGGCCTGGCTTTGGGTGGGCACACGGTAAATATTTGTTGAGTGAATGAATGGCTCTGGGTGTTTTTGTGTTTCTGGGTTAAAAGTCAGAAGGCTGTGCTGACATGTGATGAATTGGAGGAAAAGTCTAGGCCTTGAAGATGGAGACCAGACAGAAGCTGGGAGTGGAGGGTGTCAGGGTGTGATAGAGCTTCCGGGAGGAGTCAGACTTTGGGCTCCCCAGAACTACTGGAGGGGTAACAGCCACCATCAAAGCACAGCAAGAGCAGAAAAGCAGCAGATTGAACACATAGAAGAGCCGTAGATGAGAAAAGCTTCCCCTCAGTGCTGCTGTTAGCCTTGGGGACACTGTTGGTCCTTGGCTGGCCTGGGCATTCCTAGGCCTCATTTGGCCATGTGAAAGGGTTTCTCAGTGTCCTGCATTAGGCTTGGTATTCATGGCCAAGGGCTGGGGTGGGCTGGAAATCCCCAGTGGGCCCAGGATCACTGGCAGCACAGAGACAGGCAGTGGCTCATAGACCCCCTGCTTTGAAGGGACCCTGATTCTTCAGGACAGACAGAGAATACTTAAAACGTGCTTACAGATTTTTTCACTGTTAGACCCTCTGTCCACCTGTGCCTTCCTCTCTACCAGATTCAAATGTTCTTCTCTCACCACTTCCCAAATTCTGATTGCTGGGGCTTAGAGCCTCTACCCTAGATCCATAGCCTGACCGGAAAGCATTTCAGTTCCAAACATCAAATTAGCATCAGATTGAGTCCTGATCTTCCCAACCCTTAGCGTCAGCGACAGCAGATAGGTAAAACTTCAGCATTCAGCTGAAGGATGCATGGATTTGGAATCTGCTGATGCGTTAGTTCTCATATTCCTTCCAATTCACAGAGGAAAAAGTTTCTTTTTCTGAGTAAGAGAGGGAGTCCAGAGAGGTTGTGAGGAGAGAGAGAGGAGGGAGGGAAGGAGAGAAAGAGAAGGAGTGAGAGAGAGAGAGATTGAGAGATTGAGATCTTCATAGTATCATGTTCCTCAAGCAATGTTTGTAATAAGGGTTTCCCTTTTCCCAAGAATCATGCTAAGTCGCTATCTTTCTTGAACACCTACTTAGTATACAAACACTAAGCTATGCACTCAAAGGGTGTCCTTGACTTGAGGAGTTTACATTACATGTTTGAGGACAAATCACAAAATAATTGAATGTGAGTAAACATGAGCAAATTTGAGATTTGTTTTTTGCAAATTTGAGATTTTAAGGAAAGGATTTATAAAACAGAATGGAACTGATTGCTGACTGCATTATACAGATGTGTCTGATACCAGAGTTTGAGGAAAACTTATAAAAGATGCCTGAATTCATGAATTAGAGCTGATCCTTATATAGTATTTTGCTAAGCTCACGGAGGAGCAAGAGGCAGCACAGAGAGGCAGAGCTGAGTGACCCGGCATGAGTGCAGCAAAGGGAGCAGAGGGTTGGATCAAAGCCCTTGTGTGAAGGAGGCGGTATGAGTCAGAGGGCAGCTTTCCCAGCTGCGCTCTGAGTACCTGGCTTGGGCCTTTGGACTTTAACCTGGAGATGATGCAGAGTGCACAGGACAAAGTCCACACTAAATCCAACTCGGGAAAACTAGCAAAATACAGGAGTAAACAGTGCAAAGGTATGTGTACTGTGCGTGTATGTACATGTGCACGTTTAAAAAATGGCACAAATGCAAGATGGGGAACCTGATTTATCAGTGTTTAACAAGAGATCAGAGTTGAGAAAACCCATAAGCTGGCTGTGGTTGGTGGTGTGAGTTGGCCGGGAGAAGGCTCCTATACAGCGGACCACAGGGCGGGCTGGTCTGCAGAAGAAAGCTATGCTACCTCTTCCCTGAGCCACAAGAAAGACCACTTTGCTTAGGGGAACTCACTTTCGCCAGGGCCTTCCAAGTGTGCTCTCGTGGGAGACCTTTCTTCCCATGGGCCAGGGGCATCCAGATTTCTCTTAGACCCAGAGACAACTTGACTCTCTCAGTCACTGTGCATCTTCATGGAGAGTTACTGAACCACCAGCAGGGACACTTGAGGAAGCAGTGTACTGAGCAACGACCACAGTGACGGTTTCCAGTGTGCCTGGGACTGAAGGTTTTCCTGAGAGGTGGAACTTTCAGAGCTAAAATGAGTAGAGTCCTCATCAAACCAGGTGTCCCAGAATCTTCTCTTTGAGGATTTACCCCCACTGTTTTTTTTTTTTTTAGAGACTGAAGTGGCATACAGGTCTTATAGAGAGGCTTAAAAAATCTAGAACATTGCACCATGGCCAGTTTTCCTGCCAGTGTCTTTGATGTGTCATCATCTACAAATTATTCTGCATGACATTTTCCTTCAGGCAAACAGATTGCCTCAACTTGGGAGGCCAAATATTGTGGTAAAAAGAGGCTTTGGAAGCTTGAGATCCATTGTTGAACTCTGGTTTTGCCATATGCTGGTTGCGATAAGCAGTACTGTGTTCATCAAGTTCTACTTTGGTTTCCTCTTCTGCACATGTAAAAGAATTACTCTGGAGCTCTGGGAATAGTTCTGGCCAATGGAGCAAAAGCTGAGGCGATTGTGTCCTTTCAGGGCTGAAGCATGGAATCATAGGAGAATCCCTCACCCTCACAGCTGAGCTGCTTTCCCTTCCTGGTTGGTGCAGCAGTAAGATGGCAGAAGTCACTGAGTGACGGATGGAGCAGGGGACTCCTCCCCCCACTGCTGTCTTGCACATTACTTTGTGTGAGCAACAAACACACTTTTGTTGTGTTAATAGGAGATTTTTTGGTTAATTTATTGTTGCAGTATATTATAGTCTAAAACACTCACTCTGTGACTTTGGATGAGCTACATAAAAATACCGAACAGTAAAAGGATAATAATTTGTGTCTCTCAATGAGCCATCAAAAAGGACTGCAGTGATGTTTAAGGGAGAAGCTGTACTGCTTAGAATGGAGGCTCATGCATAGGAAGAGTGGAAAAATATTTTATTTTCTTCTAGTCTTTTCAGAAAATACGTAGCTGTTTCTTTCTGGAGTAGCACTTCAAGAAAGGAGTGGATACAGCCTAGGAGAAGCCCATGTGCAGTCTCCAGATGATGGATGCATACACTTATTTCTGGTCTCCCATTGAGAGGAACCTGAGACAAAGAGACCCAGGCCCAGTGGGTGCCATGATGGTGTCAGGGTTTCTGTGTTCTCTGTGGAGCTCCTACTTTAGATATATAACTGACGGGTGAAGATGACCATGTCAGGAAAAGCCTGGAAATCAGGGGTCAGGGTGAACAACTCAATGCAAATGAGCTTGCTGCATTTTAGCAAATAAAAAGTCAGGAAGCCCAGTAAGATTTGAACTGTGGATAAACAGTGAATAATAAATTATTGTAGGTATATCACATATAACATATCTACCACAGTATTCCTAATTTATCCGGGATTTAGAGTTAGCCAGTATTCCTATACTTTATGTAGCAGTCCTAGCTACAGGGAGCTTGTGATTTCTTGTTGGGGCTAGTGCACATATGAGAGAGAGACCTGGAGATGTAACGTCACTGTCATAAACACACATGCACAATTATACTTGAACAGTGTGAGGTGCTGGTAATACAAGTTTCTGAGCGAGCAGTGGGGAAAATCAGAATCAGGTGCCTTATCTTGAGATAACTTTGTTAGTAACTTTAGTTGTCCCTTAGTTACCCTTTTAGTTAGTAATTAGGTAGTAATTTCAGTTATCCATGCTTCTTCCTCCCCCAAGGGTATATGAATGAGAATTGACTTCATTCTTTGTGGTCTGCTTTAATACAGTCATGAGACAGGAAGGGCAGATGCAGGTTGTTACATGTCAGGGTTTGCACCCTCCCTCCCACTCTGCCTTCTTTCGTTCCACCCTGTCAGCAGGCAGCTTTACTAAGGAACTCTGTTGAGTGCCCTGCTGA
Source organism: Dinomys branickii (assembly GCA_004027595.1). Classification (NCBI taxonomy): domain Eukaryota; kingdom Metazoa; phylum Chordata; class Mammalia; order Rodentia; family Dinomyidae; genus Dinomys; species Dinomys branickii. The sequence goes on from PVLD010001108.1 coordinate 35,909, forward strand.
CGTAACACCCATAACGGCCCCCGGAAACTACGCTTTAGAAAGGGAAAACCACATCTTACAAAATCCACAGCCATGTAGAAGACTTCTGGCACAGGCTGTCCAGAGGTCGGACTATAGGTCAGTGGACGAGGCTCAGGTGGAGCCCGGGCGGGGAAAGCTTGCAGCTTTCGAGGTGACCTGCGGTAGACACAAGTCACACCCCTTACTGTTTCTCACTGCTGCCAACTCTCATAGTAGAAGTTGAGGGAACACAGAGACACGTCAAGAGATGGAAAATACATTTTTTGGATATTCTCTGCCCTAGTTTTTTCCTTTGAAGTTAAGTAGATTTTATGCAAATTTGCCTCCCCCCTAGCTTATGCATTTTTCACAGCTGTGAAAACCTATTTGTCAGTATTTTAGATCTGAAGGGGGTCAGTTTTGAGTTTTGTTCTAAGCGGAATGTGCTAGCTGGCTGAGCACCCATTACCCTGTGTGATGGGAGACTGAGTAGGCTTGGACCGGCGAAGACAGAGGCCCCGGGAAGAAAGCCCCTCTGCTCTAGTGCCTCAGACGTGCTCCCTGCACGCTGCTGTGCAGCCTAGCGCTGCCTGTGATCTTTATCAGGTGTTGGACTCTGGTTTTCCTGTCTCTTGAAGGCTACATTGGCTCCTTCATCCTCTGCCCTCTGTGTTTGTAAACATTCCCTCCCCTGCCACTGCCCTTTCTTCCGTTCCTGTCCAGGGAGGCCAGGAGCATAGCCCCACTCCCCTAGACCAGGGAGCAGGGGAGTTCACCACTGCCAAGGAACAGGGTGGTTAGGCAAGGGGTCTGGGGTCCCCCAAGGGAGAAGGGGAGCAGCTTAAGTGAACTCACTACCTGGCACACGAGTTATTAAACATCTGGATGGAAGTGCTGTTTGCAGAGCAAGTGCTTCATTGAGAATTACACCTGCCTTGTTGCCTTGATCTTCACAAGCTCTGTGAGGTCTATTTGTTGTGGTTCCTACTGCAGGAATGGGGCTTATGGAGGTTGACAAGGGTGTCCAAAGCCACCCACTGGTGAGCGTAGAACTGCAGCTGACCCCTCATCCTGCTCACTGTGAATCTAGGCTTTGAACTACTGCCCCAGGCCACCTCTGCTGAGAGCAGAGCATCTTAGAGCTGGAGGGGTGTCAGTGTCCCCGAACCTGGCTGTGCCTCAGACCCCACTTCCCCCAAGGATTTGTTGAAACATCTGCAAGCCATTAAGATCTCTGGATGATGCTGGCCTGGCCTTGGTGTATGAAGTGACCTTGAAGGGCAGCATGGGTAAAAACCAGGAGGACCCAACCCCTTTATTTGCAAATGATGAAGGTGAAGCCTGCAGAGAGGTGTCCCCAAGGAGTTTTGGGGTTTGGGTTTTTTTGATACTGGGATGGGACACAGTGCCTAGTGCATGTTAAGTATTTGTTCTACCATTGAGCTACCTGCAGAGCTCCAAGCTTTCCCAAGGTTTTGCTTCTGCTGAGCAGCAGAGGTAGAGCCAGGTCCAGTCCATACACAGATCGCAGTGTGACCACAGCCCTGGGGGAGGTGCTGATTACAAGCCCTTCGATGCTACAGCTTTCAGACAGGCAGCCAGATGTACCCATGCTGCCTCCCAGCAACTGCAAGAAGCTTATTTTTTCATATCAACCCTCAGACACCAATTTGAACACTAGGACTTGTAGTTTGTCTTCCTAGTGGCCCTTTCATGGATATATTTAGGATTTTAAAGTCCTGGGGGAAGCCCTCTGATAGCACAGGGAGCAGATCTCAGGATGAGAGCACCCTGCCTCACTCTAGAGCACGCTTTGGCAACCCTCCCCTGGATGTGCTGACTGCCCAGGGGCTACACACTGCCTCCCCCCACCAGGTGTATGTCTCTGTCCTCAGGCTGGGCCATGGTGACATGACCAGCTCCACACAGAAAATCCTTGGCTGAAGTTCATCGAATCTGGACTCAGGTCCTGAGAACCCGATTCCCAGAGGTCAAGGGCTGAGCAGAGTAGAAATAGAGGGGTTGGAGGTGGGAGGAGTGGCAGGCGATAGGCTGGCCGGGCTGCTGGAGAAAGGTTGGGAACCTGGGACGGGTGCAGGAGGCAGGAGCTTCTGGATATTCCTCCCTCTTTTCAGAGAGCCAGCCAGCTCTGGATCAGCCCTGGAGAGGTCTCGGGTCAAAATGTGGCTCCAGCAAGCTGCAGATGACACTGAGCTGTGCCTCTTAGGAGGGTGGGCCATCTGGGGTGCACTCTGAGGGATGAACAGGTGGAAGAGAGGTGCTGAGGCGCCAGGAGCCTCACCTCCATCGGGGGTTGCTGTCCTTAGATGAGGGAAGTTGATGAGAGCCATCCTCTCCTCAGGCGCAGCGCTTAATCTGTCAGACTCCGCCGCGGCTCCCTGTCCCACACTGTCTTCCCACCCTCCTCGTGCTCCTGTTGTCCAGAGCAGCTCCCTGTCAGTGTGAGAAGGAAACCGTGCTGCCAGAGGCTCTGAGAGGAGGCACTAAGGCAGCACCTGCTGTGTCTGTGCCCTCATAAGAGGAGGTGGCCCTGGGGGAGACCTGGTGGTGTCTGGTCTAGATGTGTCTATACCACTAGGGCCACCCCAGGAGCACTGGTCAGAACGAGTGCTCTAAAGATTGGAACAAGGCTACCAAGAGGTTTTGAGATGTGACATCTTAGCACTGTTTGGGAGATGTGAAACCCTAAGTCTCTTGGAATCTCACTGGCCATCAGGGACTAGTAAGCGTGGAGGTGGGGAGCTCAGGAGGTGGGGAACATCTCCAGGTCCCGGTGGCCATGAGGAGCATGAGCGCTGGAGCTCCGAGCCTCAGTTCACAGGCCTCATTTTTGTTGTCTGCAAAGTAAGGACATCCAGTGTCAACCCTCTTTTGGACATGGTGGGCCTGAAAGGGATTAACACATAGAAAGGACCCAGAACAGTGTCTGGCACATGGAGGGAGCTCCACAGCTGTGAGCTGTAGTTATTATAGGCTGACTGCCCAGTGTCTGCAAGACCTCAGGCCCAAGCATGGCATGGCTGTCTGCTAGGCAGACTTTCAGGTTGGGCAGGTGAGGGGCAGGGGGAGGGAAGCTGTGCAGTGAGGTCTGGCCATGGCAGTGGCCACAGGCTCCCGGCTGCCTGCCGTAGGACGCCCCCTGTAGGACACTGGCTCTCATCTGTCTCAACATTCCAGGCCGAGCTTTTCGCTGCTTCCTGCGGAGGCACACAGAAGAGGTGGCTGCTGTCTAGACAGTCAGAGTGCAGGGCCACGCCAGCCTTAGTCACATATGCACTGCCAAGGCTGTTGCTGGAGCCCACCCTGTCCCACAGGCAGGATGCAGCTGTGACTCACAGTGTGCAGGTGGTGCGGAGCCTTAATCACTGGCGCCCCTTCCTTCACACCGGAGTGTCACGGCAGGAGCAGGTGCGCTTCTCCTCTCCCCATCTGTCCACCTTTTCTTCCTTCTTCCTCCTTCCCCCTTCCTTTTATTCCTGTCCGCTGATTGCTCACTGATCAGATCGTGGCTGATCACCCTGGCAGCTTACGCGGCTTGAGTCCAACAGGTGGACAACGGAGACAACAGCTTCTAATTCAACCCTCGAGGTCCATCAGAGACACTGCCAGGAGTGACCAGCAAAGGAAGCTCCCGCCTCTGCGGGCAGGACAACACTTCTGTAATCTGGGTTAGTGCCTTGAGAAAAGACCCTGCTGTACATGACCAGTGCGGGAATTCCCAGTGTTAGTAATTTATTGTGTCTCTGTAGAGATGCAGCTACGCAAAAACAAAACGAGGACTCACCAAACTGTATCAGTCATTGATACTTCGGTGTGAGTCCATCATTCCACAAGTATTGAACACGTAGCACATGCCAGGCACTTGGAAAACTGCAGTGAACAAAACAGACAGTCATCCCTGCCTTCTTGTTGGAGGACAGAAAGTAAACAGGACAAGTAGGTAAACTGTGTAATTGGGTCGAAAGTGGTAAGAGTTATTAAAAGTACACAATTAAAAAATTAAAATCCCACCAGCAGCATAGTAAGTAAGGTTGGGAGTGCTAAGGGTGGGGAATAGATTCATGTCTGGCAGGGCAGTTGTTGGTAATTTTACATGGGGCAATCTGAGGGGGCTTCATTGAGCAGTTAGGGTTTGAACAGACTTAAAACACAGTGATCACTTTGTAGCTGTCCAAGGGGTGAGCATCACCAGAAACAGGAACAGCTGGAGGACAGAACCTGAAAACTGAAGCAGGCCTGGCAGTGTGGAAGCACAGAGAGAGGCCTGGGGCTAGGGCCTCAGAGGCAGGGAGCAGCAGAGCTAGAGAGGTAATGAAGGTCTCACAGACGCGTGGGCTTCAGGTGTGTGTGTGTGTGTGCGTGTGCGCGCACGTGCGTGCACACGCATGAATGGGCTCACAGAGTTCTAGGCAGAGACGTAAGTGGCCTCTTGTGTTTGGCTTTGGCTGAAGACCAGTGAGAAGCTGTTGCAGAAGCTTAGGCAAGATGGGCTCAGTCAGGAGGGTTGAAGTAGATTCTGGTTGCTTTTGAAAGGGGAGTGAAGTGAATTTGCTGGGAGACTGATGTGGATGTGGATGTAAGAAACACATGAGTTGAGGATGACTTCACCAGCCGCTCCTGTGCACGAGGCTCGACAAGCCCAGGCTCCGTGGAGACGAGCACTAGGAGCAGGAAGGTGGCTGGTGGGAAGAGAGAGGTGAGGAGCTGGGGTAGTTGGGCCATGTCCCCTGCTCTCCATTAGCCCTAGCTGGACCCTAGCAGAGCTGTGGGCTCTAGTATAGGACAGTCATCTTTGAACACTAGGCTCTGACACCCCAAAGCTTGTGCTGGCACCTGCACCTCTTGGGGGACTGGACTTGGACTTAGAAGGGATCCGTGACTCTGAGGAGAGGTGCCATGCTTGCAGGTCTGCACGAGCAGTTTCCCGAACTTGAATGAAGAGTGTGTCCCACTCTCTGCAGAGCAGGTGACGTTTTCCTTCTGTGAAGCCAGACCGCTAGGATCTGCCCCAGCTTGTGCAGTCTGAGACACCAAGTGCTTATTTGCCTGGGCTCTTGGTCTCGGCAAGGGGGGAAGGGAGACTAACAGGGTCCCAGACACTCAGGGTGAGGCCTGTTGTCTGCGGGTCTGGGATTGCGACACCTGCCCTCTTCGGCTGAGTTAATTATTATTGAGCTCTTTGTCACATCCTCTGGTGGGGGCGTGGAGGATGAAGGTTTCCTCTCGAGTTCAGCGAGTTGGAGGAGTGAAGGGAAGGAGACCACAGGTGGGAGGGCTCAAAGTGCTGGAGTGTCAGTGGGGGCACTATCCTGCGGGGGCCTGGATAGGGTCTCCTTCTGTTCTGCCAGAGTGGGCAAAGGGAGGCCATTTGCACTGACCTCTCATTGCTGAGCTAGGCCCGATTTCACTGGCATGCTTACAGGGGGAAAGACAGCGTTTATTGGAGCCTCTGTTATGCATCTAGACATTTTAGCTTGCTGCCCCTTTGCTAATTTCAGCTTTCCCCCACCACCTGAGCTTGTGCTAATTAGAAGCCAGCAGTTAGACGGGCCCAGTTGAATCCATGGGAGCCTGCATTTCTCCCTTCAGGGTTCTCACATCAAGTTCTTGGACATAGCCTTCCTCCTGATGAGACCCTGACGCTGCTGGGAGAGGTGAAGAGTCTCCTCTGCATTGTGACTGGGAGGCAGTAATGTTCCCAGATGATGCAGTGTGGCTCTCCAGGGATTGAGTCGCCTCCTAGGCCTCCTGAAAGGCCCTCTGGCCCAGGCTGGGGAAGAGTGCTCTGAGAGCTGCGCAAGTAAACCGGACCTGTTTCTGTCCTGTGTGTGAGCCCGGGGGCCCACAAAGGGAGCTGTGTTCTCGGGACTGTTGAGGCACTGGCCGGAGGCTGCTGTGCCTCAGCCTTCCCTTTGCCACTTGTGGTTAGGGCTGTTTTCCGAGCCTCCGGGCGGGCATTCCTGCCCAGGAGGGTGGGGCTGGGAGTCCAGCCTGCCAGCAGCCGGCCGTGACTCACAGGTAACTACCTGTCCTCGGGCTGCCTGCCAACCCTCTGAGTTGAGTTCCTCTGTTCATTCCTGTCAAACTTCCCTGAGGCGAGGTGAGCTTTGAGCCCCTTCCTGATCCATTTATGAATCCTCCAAACTCCCCCCAAATCCAGGATCTTCCATTTCTTTTCTCCTGCAGAGGGGTCTGGTACTTTCCAGACTTCTGGACATTTGGGTCTCACTTTCCGGGCCAACCACTTAGGTCGGGCTTCACTGTGTACAGGCTCTGGCCCTTGTGCCTCTGCTTGATCTGTCCATGGTGGTCCAGGACCCAGGAGGGAAGCTGACCCCTCCTGGCCTTGGGATAGTGCCAAATGCAGTGCCTGGTAGCAATGCCAGTCCCCCATCCTGCTTTCTGGTTGTCACTGAGATTTGCCTGTACTTTCTGTTTGCAGCGGCCCACTGCAGCCCTCCAGGCACCTACAGGCAGGTGAACACTAGGGAGCTTGCTTCGCAGCTTGCGGGGAAAACCCACTTGCCCAGTCCCGTCTGGGGTGGGGCGCAGTGACGGCAGATGGGCGTGGCAGCTGCCAGCCTCCTGAGGCCCGCCTGCTGTGGGGCTACGCCCAGCCAGGGAGCCTCCAGAGCTGAGGTTGTTGTTTAAAACCTGAGAGCCAAGAGAGGAGACCCCCTATTTCGAGGGAGCTCTCCACAAGCCGCCGGAGAAGGAGCAGCCGCAGTGCGGGCAAGGTACGAGGTGCATGGCCTGCCTTTGCCCGCCCCGGGGGCCGGGCGGGGAGGAGGGCCGGCCTCGTGTGCCTGGGGCCTCAGGGCAGGGCCAGATTCATTCTTGCTCCTAGAAGCTCCCCAGTGAGCTCACCTGTGAACCGGGCTAGTGTTTGGATTGCTTTTTCCTATCTCATAGGCGCTCAGTGACTTAGGAGAAAGCACTTTCAGATCTGGGTGAGCACAAAAGAGAAGTGGGGTAGGGAGCTGTCCTGGCCCAGAGGCCTGTGGGGGTTTTCCAGCCCAGGCTTGGGAGTGCAGAGAGAACACTGGTTGGAAATCTGGAGGTGGGGCCGCCTCTTAGGCCATCGCCAGCTGTAGGACCTCAGGGCCACAGGTCCCCAAGCTGAATTCTTGCCTCTCCTAGGGGTATATTGGACAGAGGGGTTTTGAAGCATTAGGATTAAAGGTGCCAGAAATGCTCACAGACACAGCTGTACTCCTGTCTTGGTAACCCCACCCCTGCCCCTCAGCCAAGGCAGTATGTAGCTCTCCCAGGGCAGGGCTGGTGTCCACTTGGGCAGAGGCACAGTGTAAGAGCAGACCTGGAGTTTGTCTGCCTCCAACCCATGCTGTGGCTTTCAAGACTCCATTTCTAGCTGCCTTCCGAATCCTGGCTCATATTTGGAGACATTCTGGGCTGCTTTTAGTTCAGATGAAATCATCTCTCACTTTTCTTGAAACTGCTGGTCCAATCTCTTCCCTTGATGCATCCCAGCTACCTGCTCAGCCTGGACTTGTGGTCAGCACAGCCTCAAGATCCACGGAGCCCTGGGTGATACTGGAGACTTTCAGATGGCAAGAGAGAGCTTGTCTCCAGGCCCTCAGCCATGCCAGCCTTTCACTTTGGGGCCTGTGGGCTGGGCTGTGGCTGCTGTCTGAGACTGGGAAAGCGCAGCCCTCTCTTGTGAGGCAGAAATGAGCCCTTGGGCCTCCATGCTGCTCTTCTTCTAAGAAGGACCCTGCCCCTTCCGTCTTTCTATGTTGTCCTTGGGGCCCTGTGGGGTGGACAGGGTTCCCATCCATTTCAGAGGACAAAGCTGATGCCTGGGAGGAGCTGTCTGAGTCACGTGCCACTGAGATGGGGGTGGGGGTATGTACATGCATCCGCTACTCGGGAGTGGCTTTGCCTGAGTCCCTGGGTACCTAGGTAAAGACTCCTGAGAACACGTGGAGCCAGAAGCAGTAAAGGAAAGGGGTGAGTGCATCGTCTTACCCAGGCTGCTCTGCTCTGTCCCAGGAAAAGATCCTCTGTGGGGATCACCCTGTTTGCCATGATGAAGGCGCTCCTTCTCCTGTGTTTTGGTGAGTGTCCCTTTCCATCCTCTATGTCCTGTTGTCACAGGGAGGTGATGGCCAGAGGTAGGAGAGCTTACTAAAGTGTGAACAGCACCTGTCATCCCTACAGTGTGGAGCATTTGTCTTGTGGGGCCACCTGTTGGAGTTCCCCACTCCTTTGGGCCCATGGGGAGAGGATTCTCTGCCTCTCTTGAAAGGCCCCAAGCGTCTTATTGTTCTGCCTGTGGGTGGTTGGTGGTTTCTGAGTGCTCTGCACTGTAAGATTCTCATCATCTGTCTCCCGCTGATTCTGTGGCTGGAGTTCTCCATTTCCCACTGCGAAGTAGCTAGGTACTTCCACACCATGACTGGGCCAGCTTTGCAGATAACGCAGTAGAGAGAACCCCTCCAGTGTTCCACAATGGCTCCACATCAGCCCATTTCAGCCCTTCGGGCTGTGTGGAGGACACTGTGCAGGTGAAAAGGCTGTAGGCCAAGTCCTGGGGACCCAGTGTGTCTCTGACTTGACTCTAAAAGCCACATGTAGATGCCGCATTTCAGGACCATGTGTAGTTTTTGGTTGTGAATGTTTTTTCTCTCCTTTTAAAGTTTGGTGCTAGAGGATAGGATCAAACTTCCTCACCCAAGGGTATCAGAACTGAAATTACTTCTCCCAGCTGGGAGTGGGAGCATGAGTTAAGGAGAAGGTCCAGTCCTGCCACAATGCCAGATCCCCCAGGGATGTCGGGTGGCCTGTTAGATCCTCCTCTCTCTGGGCCACCCCCACAGTCGGCCCTTGTGATTTCAGCCTTGCCTGGCCTCCTTCGAGCCCAAAGAGCCTGCTCCCAGGGGGCCTGTTACCCACCTGTTGGAGACTTGCTGATTGGGAGGACCCAGTTCCTTCAAGCTTCATCTACTTGTGGGCTGACCAGGCCTGAGACCTACTGCACCCAGCATGGAGAGGTAGGTCTTTTGTCCTCGGCCTCCAGGGCTGGAGAAGGGAGGGACGGGGGTGGACAAGCCTGCTGTTTGTTCATAGAATACTTAAAGTGTACTTGGCATAGGACAAGCCCTACGCATGGGGGGCGGTGCAGCAAGGAAAGTGTAAAGCCAGTCTCTGGAGTCTCCATGTGGTAGAGCAAGAGAAATTAGAACTCACTGAACAGCTCCTCTCTTTCTCTGGATAAAGCTGAGGCCTGCTCTCAGTTCTTGCATAGCTAGTGGCAAAGGATGGGTTCTAAGTCTTGGGGATAGGCAGAGGGACAAATATCAGTCTCTTAAGTATGCAGGGTCTGACGTGCCTCTTTGATGGCAAAGCTGAGGTTTGTAGTACAGGAGCTGGGCCATGTGCATTGGCTGACTCAAGTGTACTGAGTCCCTGTACCGTCACCCTCTGTTTGACTGTCTTGGAGAATGGTGGGGCAGAACACGCAGGAGAATATATGACTTAGGCTCAAGTTTATCTTCTGTATTTTGCCCCTGTTATGTGTAAAGAGCCAGCTTCATTTACCTGCCAGCCTTGCTGGCCCACGTTTCACCAACCAAGGCAAAGAGGACACAGTCACACTGATGAAGGACGCATGAGTGGGATATAAGACTGGAGGTTATGGGGGGCATGGAGAAGAGGAACGAAATGTGTTCAGAACCTCCGTGCTGTGATCTATTTTGATTAAAACTGCATGCCTTTTTCAAAGAGCCATGTACTTTTTCTTTCATATTGCCTCTGAAACTTTTGTTCAGGAACTTTGGTTTTCTTTTCTTTTGCCCTTCGACAAGGTGGGGTCCTGCACGCATTGTGTTTACCACAGATGAAACCACTCAGTGTTTCTTACCTCCTCCTTGCCTCCTTGGCTGCCTTGCTCCCCTAAAGCAGTGTCTTGGTTACTTTTTTCTCGTTGCTCAGACAAAATACCCAACACCCAAAATGAACAAAGGAAAGGTTTATTTAGCTTACAGTGCATGGAGGTCTCAGTCCATATTTGGCTGGTTCAGAGGCAGAGTGGCACATGGCAGAGGGCAAACTGTTCATGGCAGCAGAGCACAGCAAAAGCCAGAGCAAAAGGAAGGAATAGCTGCAAGCAGCCTCTTCTCTTCCCTTACATTGTAAACAGCCTACCCCCACCCAGGGGTTGTGAACCTCTCACACAATCTCCATGCCCTCCTCTTCCACAGGCTCAGGATGTGTACAAAGTAAGCACCCTGGCTTCCTGTTGAATGACTCAGCCAAACCTCTAGACTCCCCAAGTTGACACAATGTATCAACCATAACAAGCAGGCTCCTGCAGGGACTGGGTGTGGAGCGCTCTGCTGGACTCCCTACAGCCTTGGGGGAGAGACTAAGGGAAAGAAAGCGAGTGGGGGTGCTGAGTGCTGGGGGGACTTGGGCCATCTGTGGCTTGGCCTGGGGCAGGCTGCCCTTGTCCTTGGGGCCCAAAGGTGGGGTTGGGCCTTCTCCGACCCCAGTGTCATCCCCACCGCCAGCATTCTCTCTGCTATTTTTAATCACAGATAGCACGGTTGTTTCTGCGCCTCACCCACTTGGCCAGGGGGAGACTCAGTTGACAGGGTTGGGTAAGGCAAGGACTCCCCGGGGCCCCACGTTACTCCACAGCATCAGGGGACTTGGCAGTGCTGAGCTTTCTAGGCAGCAGAGTGATTTCAGTTGCCCCTTCCTACCTACTCCCCAGGCCTGTGCCAGCGAGCCCCGCCGTTCCGGGGAGATCACTGCTGGCTCTTGGCCCCAGCCTGACTTACCTTCTGGAGGGGAGTGAGGAGAACTCAGAGCCCCCTTCAGGTGTGGCCTCCTCCCAGCCCTGTCTACACGGCCTCTCCTCCACTAGACCACACTTCTGGCTCTTCCCAGCCTGCCCTCCCTCTCTTTCTCTGATCCCCCAGGGAGCCCACTGCCTTCCCTGCCTGAAAGCATCCCTGTGAACAAAGCAGGGTGCTTGCGAAAGAGAAGTATAGACTTTTGCAACCCTGGGGATGGATAAATCTTGGCTATTTTTCTCCTGTGAAAGCTGAGACACATTGACTTTTTTTTTCATACAAGGGGAAATAAATCCAGATAGTCTTTTGGAAAGAGCAAGAGTTGGGGCCATCCTGAGGGTGGTGTGTGACTCTGGTCTACCACTGACTTGTGGTGTGACCATGGGCAGGAGAATCCCCTGTCTGAGGCTCACTGTCCTCTTCTGCGAATGAGGATTGGCAAGGTGGTCAGTAGGGTCTCTCCTTTGCCCCTGAAGTCTTTGGGAATGAGCTAACTGCTGACAGCGTGCTTCTCTCCCCTGCCTTCCTTCCCTTCCTGTCCTGAAACCCTTTCTGAGGCAGCATGACTATGCATGGCCTGTGTGACACAAATTAGGAATTCAGGCCATAACTGTATGGAGTTCCAGTTTCATCCTCTAGATTTGCTTTGTTCTTATTTATTTATTTTTTACATTGGGTCTCAGCTAAGTGGCTTAGGCTGTCCTCAAACTTGTGATCTTCCTGCCTCAGTCTCCTGAGAGGCTGGGATGATCGGCAACACACCTGGCATAGTTTGTTCTTCAATGAGACTAATAGTAATTGTCATTTGTTAAGCACAATTTTTGTGTCCTAAGCATCAGAGTAAAAGTGTGTGTTTGTGTAAATATATGTCTCAGTTGTCACAATACCCCACGAGGTGTGCCTTCTCATTCCCATGAGCTCTTGGGAGGCCAAGGGTGTGCAGACCCCGAGCTCTTGGTGGAAGCTCACAGGTGTTAGGTCTCCTGCGCAGTTAGATTGGGAAGTGTGCTGGGAGTCCTGGCTGCACGGAGGGTGGCCTGAGAAAGAGCTGCGTTCTTATGCCCCCTTTCTGTGCTGGCCCCCACCCCCAAGTACACAGCTCTGTCAGGTCAAGGTTTCTGCTTAGTGTCCTGGTCTAGTTCCGCTCTAGGGTTACATTTGAGCCCTGAGCTGCCAGAATCACCCAGAACCTGCTGCCAACGTGGCACAAGGCCAAGTGCAGTGGGCTGAGAGCCCTGGGACATTTCCTTCCTGCTCGCTTCTCCTTCTGCCCCTGCCCCAGCCGCCTGGGGAGAGGGCAGCTGCCTGAGTGCAGAGGCTCCTTCCTGCTCCAGATTGTCCTTCTTAGCTCCTGACCACCAAGGAGGGGCTCCCTTGCAGGCTGGCCTAAGCCTGTCTGCACGGTTCTTCCTCTGGCCCAGTCTGTCTCAGTGGTTAAGTCCTTTGTATTCTTGCTGGGAGTGCTTTTAACTTCTGGACTGATTAGCTGGGTGGGGAGAAATTTAGTAGCATGTTAGAGCAAGATGGGACCTCATTGTCTCGTCAACCCTGCATTTTACCCTTGAGGAAGAGGACGCAAGGAAGTATCTTTTCTTGAAGGTGGCTGGATTGTTTGTTTGTTTGTTTTGGTTCTTCCCTTTGTTGGCCCTTGCTGGTGGCCATGACCCTGACTAGCTTCTTGGATGGACACAGGAAGCCACAGCACACTCCTGGGAGCGAACTGTGCCGGGTATAACTAAAGTTTGTTTTCCTGTCTTCTCCAGAATGAGCTCTGTGTTTTGCAGAGACACAGAACTTGCATTTGCACGTGTCATCTTTTTCCAACCCTTTCTGCTAAGATTCAGACTCCTGCTGGCTTTTGCCCACTCCTCTGCCCTCCCCTTGCTCACTGGTAGGGTTTGTCTTCACCTAGTAGAAAGGAGAAGGCCCAGCCTTTTCAGCTGGAGAGCAAGTGGGAGCCAGACTGGCTGGAGGCCTAACAGGCTGCACTGATGATGACGCTGAGTCTTGGGGACAGCAGAGGCCGGCGAGTGCTGGGCCCAGAGCGGCAGCAGTGGCCTCTGTGGGGAGGCACGCAACACAGACAGGAGGGAGAGCCTCACGCTGAGACCCGGAGGCACACACACAAGTACGTCCACACACACGCTACATGTTAACATACACGAATAGCTTAGAGAGGGACACTGAGGCCCAGAGCGAAAGAAGACATATGCAGGTTGACTTTGCCTGGACGTCTGCCACAGCCACTCTATTTCAGACCTCTGCCTGCTGGCCAGCTGGCAAGCAGAGCTACTTACAGTGCCTGGCTCGAGCCTGTTGGTTTAGCTTGCCTGTGAGGCTTGAGCCAAATCCTCCCTGTAGCTGTGGAGCTAAGATAAGCAGCACGTAGTTCTCGAGCCTCGGTCTGGCCTGGCCAGCAGTGCCTGTGTGCGTGAACAGAGCGTGGAGGAGGCGTGCAGCGCCCAGATTCCGTGAAGATGAATAGAGGGCAGGTAGCGAGCCTGTGCCAGACACCCTTGACATCTTTGGTTTGTTTTGTTTTATTATCCTGAGAATGAAACTTAATATGTCTGAGGTAGAAAAGCTTAAGCATATTGAAAGATAACAAAGAAGGAGAAGTTCCCACTAAGGTCCTATTGCCCAGAGATAATTAGGTGGAACTGTATGTGGTTTCCACGTTTTGAGGCCGACACAGGTAAATAGCTTCAGTTTTACATAACTTCACCTAATGTGTTGGTGTATTTCCTCCTACACATTTTCTGTTCCTTTAAAATACTGTACATATTTGAGATCCTACTGTATATATAAGTTTATGTCCAACTGTCCCCCCATAAAATATTATAATGTAATTATTTCTTCATGCAGGTAATTTTTTCTCTAAAGTGTTTTTAGTAGTTACATAATAGTCCATCATTTGGGAGTACTGAGGGCATTTCCACAGTCTCTAGGGCCTTGTCCCAAAACCCAGGGGAAGAAAGAGCCTTGTTTCTGCCCATCTCCTGGCCAGGGACGCCTGGGATCAGCTCCCAGCAGAGAGCGGGTAGGGCAGGGATCTCTGGCAACAGGGTGTCTGCTGGAAGGCAGCTGGCCCTCTCGTCTCTCCTCGGGACATGTGCTGAGTGCAGACAGGGTGAGGAATGGAAAACTTTGCCCTTGAGAAGCGGGCAGAGTGCAGAACAGGGCTCTAGAGGGGTGTCAGACTCCAGCAAGAGCCTTCTCTTGCCTACAAATGGTCTTGTTAAGTGCCCAGGTGTTTCAGCCAGTGACGCATCTGCAGTCTGTGTGTCACTGAGCTGGGTTAGCTGGGAAAGCCAGATTTCTCCCCAAACTTTTTTGTCTGCCTTAGCTAACCACTGATTAGCTAATAAGCCTGCCTCGAGGCTCACTGGGCAAGAGAGAGATGGTCGCTTCCTACCATGCTCCCCAGGAAGTCTGCCCTTCCGCTGATGTCTGAGCAGAAATGGGAGGATAAGAGGGAAGAAGGTGGGGCAGAGATGGGGCAGGAGAGGGACAGCTGTGCAGAGAGAGAGACAGATACAGAGAGACAGGAGAGGGAGGTGGGCAGGGGCCCACTCTGGTGCTGGCAGTGGTGGTCAGCCAATGGGAAAGTCCGCCCCTTTGAGCCTTAGCTCTCTCATCTGTACAGTGGGATGGATGGACACTCTTATCACACAAGGCGACTGTGAAGTACAGGTTGCTGTGCTGAGGTCCCTCGCACAGTGCCTGGAATGTGGCTGCGCTCTGCCACTTGTATTGATGCTGGGTCCTCCTCACCCCTCGCTCCTGCTATAAAAACTCCCCAAGTGTAGGATGCAAATGTCAAGCAGTACGTTAATGAAAATAGGTGGCAGTTTTTGAAATTCACTGTTCATTTGTTTGCTGAACAGGTGTTTAGTGAGTACTGTGCACCGGGCCCTTCTCTCTTTTCCTTTTCAAGGGAGTTTGCAGCACATGACGGTCACACTTACGTGGCGAGTCGGTGTACAGACGTAACACATCTTACTGCTTTTGTTCTGCTCCCCCAGTCCATACTCCTTTCCACTCTCGGTCTGCTTCCTATTTGCAACAGCTGTTTTCATTAGTTTTTTTTTCAATTCTCTCTCATCCCATTCCCTCCCCCCGCCCCGTCACATGTTCTTCCAGCCATTTGGACAAACATCTCTTCACTTTCTGTCTTCTGTGTTATACCTCTGTATTCGTTTCTCATTGGAGAAACCCTGAGACATTTACGCTTCTGTATCTGGCTTATTTCACTTACTATTACGGTCTCTAGGTGGATCCATTTGCCTGCAGAGGCCTGCAGTGCATCATTGTTAGGGCAGAGCAGCACCCCGTTCCAAGTGCCAGAATACAGCGGTGAGGGGAGATCAGAATACAGCGGTGAGGGGAGACGAGCTCCCGCCTCTGTACAGGACACATTCTGGCAGGCGAGGCGCATAATAAACGAACAGACAGACAAAAGGCCCAGCACATCTAGCGGAGGAGCCATTCTGAAGAAAAATACAGCAGGGCAAGTGAACGTTGGGACTAGGGGCGGGGACAGGGAAGAGGGCCCTGGGTGATGGCCTCTAGTGTAGATAGTGCCGAGCTCTCTCCTGGGCATTAAGCAGTATGCAGTCAGGGTCCGTGCTCAGGAAGGTGTTCTTGGACATGATGAGTGTGCACAGGCCCGGCACGCTCACTCGGTCTCTTTGGAGCTGAGCCGTCGGGTTCCTCCGTCCCATTTGGGGTGCCCCACACATTGCATGACATCAGCCCAGAGAGCTCATGGCCTTTCCTGGACACAGCAGAGTGTGAGGGACACCAGAGCTCCTTCTTGGTTCTGTGGAGACAATGTTTAGGAGAAAAAGCAGAGGCCTGGTGGTGTGGTGATCCAGTTGTCCCAACCCGAGCTTTCCGTTGTGACTGAGTCTGTAGCACCTGGGCACAGGGCTCAGCATCATGCTTTCTTGGAGGAAACAGATGTTGTATGTAGGGCACGGAGCGCTGGGACAGGGTCACGCTGTGTCTGTGTTGTGTGTGTGAATGTGTGAGTATGTACCTATGCACGAATTGAAAGAACAGGGGGCAGGAGGCTGCTCTGCTGTGTTTCTTTTCTTGGTGGTCTTTGCTGCCACAGAGCCCGTGGCTCCACCTGAGACCGTGTCTCACTCCAAGGCATGAGCACAGGCCAGCGAAGATGTGGCTCACTCACTGTGTGCTTGGCCCTCCCTGGGAAGGCTGCATCTCTCCTGTGGACCTGGTTCCTGAGCCTGGAAAGACCCTGAGGTCCTAGGTGGAGTCCAAGCTGGAAGCCTTGTGGATCATCTCATGTCAACACACATCAGCCTGGGGTTCTGTTTCTTTCACCGTCCAGCACCAGTGCCAGAGCCATGTGTGTCACAGAGCACATGTCCAGTAAGCACAGGTGTAGGGTGAATGAGTGACTCCAGTCCAGCCTTCTGTCAGTGTATAGAAGAAATTCACTGTTCTTCTCTAGGGTTGGGGTGGCTCAGCTGGTGCTGGAACCCTCAATGTCCTTGTCTTCTTTAGTTGTCCCCTCTCCTTAATCCTCAGAAACCCAGTATTCTCCAGGCCGCTGGGAGGAATGAAGTGAGATGTGAAGCTTTCTGGCTGGCGTGTCGCAGGCTGTGGGTGATCACTTGGGGGGCTTCTCCCCTTTCTTCTTCTTGCCCTTAACATCCTTCTTCAGCTTTGCCTCAAGGCAGTCTCATGTGCTAAGGTGATTTTTCTGCCACGTTGCTTCTTCTACAATAAATAAATGGTAAATATCTATTATCTATTCCCTTGCTGTATGTAGGAGAGGCACAGAGAAATTACACGAAATGATGGCCACTTGCCCTGGCTTAAGAGGGACATCTTTCTAAGGGTATTACTGAAATTGTGCCAAGGGTCAGATCTCTCAGGACACAGGGAGAAGTCTGTGAGGGCCTTGCCCCTGAGCCCATCTTCCTCTCCACAGTGGCAGATGAAATGCTGCAAGTGCGACTCCAGGCTACCTCACAATTACAACAGTCACCGAGTGGAGAACGTAGCTTCGTCCTCAGGCCCCATGCGTTGGTGGCAGTCACAGAATGGTGAGGACCACCACCTACAGGGGCCAACAACTGTGGGCTCCACAGGGTGCAGAGGACAGAGGTGCTGGGGAACTCTGGGTTTTCTGGCATGTCATGTGGTAGTGGAGTGTGAGAGGGTGACAGACAGAAGGGTCTGTGGGATGCTGTGGGCAGAAAAGTCTACAGAGGCTGAGAAAGGATGAGAGGACAGGCCTGCCTTTATTTCACTGGACTTACTTTTGATGCATGAGCATAGGGAAGGAATTGAGCTTTGGGAACAGATCTGTGTCAAAAGGGCAAGTTGAACTCCTCCCGGGTATAAGAGGCATCAGGTGATAGTGGGAAGAAAATATGGCATACACAGACACGGGTGTTTAATAGACGGTCTAAGAAGAAACATACTGGTCCATCCCTCTTTGGGGGGATGTTAGAGCATCAGGGTTGGAGACTTTCAAGTTTCCTAGAATGAGTCAGTCCAGAGCCATCTGCAGGGCCAGGAAGATGGGGAATCTTTGGCCTAAAGCTTCTACTTTTTTTCCTTGCAGATGTGATCCCTGTCTCTCTGCAGCTGGACCTAGACAGGAGGTTTCAGCTTCAAGGCATCATGATGGATTTTAAGGTATGATGGTGGTGGAGGACCCTTGACCATGTGGGCTGAAGCTGTGGAGGAGTAGTGTTCTTGTTGCCCCAAGCTGGGCGATGGTACCACATGCTGGGTGGGCCTCCTCCCCAGCGGGGCCAGCAGAGGACTGGCTCCAGGGAGAACGGTGCCACCTTCTAGCTCCCTGTTTTGGTCATGCCATTGTATAGTCTGTTCCTCTTGGCATCCCTTACCCTCAACCCATCTAATTAATTCAGCTTGCCAAATACCAATGCTACTGGGCCTGGTTCCTTATTTATGCAATTGTGTATTCTTACGTATGAGGTGTGATCAAATAATACAGTGAATGTGTAAGTTTAATTTATTATGATAAAAGCCCCATTGCCTTTAATCCCCTTAAAATACTCCCCCTTGCTTTGTTCTTGCCACATCTGAAGCAGTTCTGGAAATCCTGCATCGTGTCTTTAGTTGGACTATTGTGGCAGCCCTGGTGCCCTGAATTGATTCAAAATATTTAAGGCAATTTCTACAGTTAAAAGCATTACAGTGTGTCCTCATCTATCTTACTAGATCTGGCATTGTGTGACTACTGGTTCTACCCTAAAGTCAATGTGACCATGAGAAGTAAATATTTTGAGTTGATTCTGGACACCGAGGCAACCTTGACAGTGCAGCTAAAGATGCTCAGGGAAGAGGACTTCCTGGACTGCTTTAAAAAGTTTCAGGAACAGCAGAATAAGTATTTGAACTGAGGCAGAGTGTGTCAGTGGGGATTAATGACAGCAGGGCTTTTACTGGAATTTTAAACATTTTAAACGCTCACCAGATCATAGGCCTTCTTGCTGGTCTTGCTCACAGCTGTACCCCAGCATCTAGCACACAGTAGGTGCTGAGTCTGTACTGGCTGAATGAATGTTGCCTCTTTAGTCTGGGCTCCTCTGCACACTCAAATCTGTAAGCTCATTTCTCCCTGCTAGGAACACATTCTACTGTCCAGACTTGTGTGCACTCCTCTGCCTCTCCCAATTATATGCTGACTTGCTTCTTGCCTCCTGGCCTTTGCACTGGCTGCTCTCTTTGCCTGAAATGGACAGTGGCCTTACCTGTGTATCATTGGTCTGGGTGCATTCTCTGATACCCCCTACTCAAGGCAGACCTCACTAGATGCCCCCTCTCATGCTCATCAGCACCTGTTCTCATCCATAGTGCAACATCTGACACACTGTCATTCCTAGGTCTCTACCTTCCTTACATACGGTAAAAGCACCTTGAAGCTAGGTGGTTTGATTTTACTTATATTCCTGTCTGTAACATCTGACATCAAACTTAACATATAATCAGTGCTTAAATTGTATGTGGCAAGCACTAATAAGGGGGTGGGTGAAAATAAAGCAACAAAACTAACAATATCCAAATGAATGTCATCCTTTAAAACTGTCACTTTTAGAGACTGGAGACATCTATTCAAATGATGCTGGAATTTCTCAAAATCCTTTTGGCCATTTTGTAGAACATGGCTCTTAGAGCCTCTTCCTCAGTCATGTAAGAAATTAGGTCCTGTTACTCTGTAGTCCAAACTCATTTTAACTTCTGAACATCATAAAACCTTCCCTGGTCGTTCAACCTTATTAAAGACAGGAGGATTCACACTGGCTCATGATTTCAAAGGTTTCAGTCCATGGTAACCTTGGGCTGGAGATGAGGCTGAACATCATGGCAGAATGTGCATGATGGCACAAAGCTCATTACTTCATAGCAGCCAGAAGGGGAGTAGTCAATCCAGGGACAGAATATACCCTTCAAAGGTACACTTCCAGTGACTTACTCTTTCAACCTGGCCCTACCTCCTAAAGTTTCCAGTAGCACCACTAGCTGGGGACCAGACCTTTAATATATGGCCCTTCAGCAGATACTCTAGATCCAAGTTATAATAGAGGGTATGTTATTCAACTTCCTATCACTGACAAAGTATCTGAGATAATCAACATAAAAGGGAGAAAGATTTTTGGCTTACAGTTTCAGAGATTCAGTCCATGGTTACTTGGCTTTGTCACTGTCTTGTGGCAGGGATGAATATAATGGTGGAGAACATTTGATGGAGCATAGCTACTCATATAATGGCAACCAACAAGAAAAAAGGCAGAGAGGAAAGGGCCATTGTTCCAGTGTACCCTTTAAGGGCATACACCCAATGACCTACTACTTCCTGTAACTAGGCCCTGCCTCCTACAGTTGTTATTGCCTCCCAATAGTGCCATCAACTGGGGACCAAGCCTTCAACAATTGAACTTTGGGGACATTTAAAATTTGTCTCAGTTATTTTTCTCATTGCTGGGACAAAATACCTGACATCAGCAAGATAAAGGAAGAAAGGTTTATTTCAGTTCAGTTTGTTTCAACTCATAGTTGTTTGGATGCAATGCAGGGAGGCATAGCAGAGGAGAAACAGTCCATGGTATGGTATGCAGGAATCAGCAAGCCACAAGTCTTTCTTTCCCTTTTTATTCCATTCAGACTACAAGCCTATTGGTTGGTGCTATATCAGGTTAATAACCTTTTAATTATTGTGGGCTGATCAGGCCTACAATCTCCCAAATGAGTGGAAGGTGAAAGCCTAAATAAATGAGACAATTGATATGATTTCAGGACTCCAGGAAGGTGTAATTCTCTTACAAAATTTAAGATGCTCTGAGTTAAAACCCAGACTTCTCTGGACTGCCAGTATTTATTAGGTTTTCAAATAAAGGAGAGGGATACTGAAGAAAATGCAGGAATCTGGGCAAGACTTGGGAAACCCTTTACAGAATTCTCCAAGTAATAAATTTAAGAGAACTAAGTTAACTCCAGGAAAGCCTTCACTGCAGGATCGAGATGCCTGCAGCTGCATTCTCCTTTTAGCTAATTGAGGTTGGAGCCAAATGTCCTCAGCTGTGGCCTTATCTTGTCCTTTGAGGCATCCCAACTTCACAGGCCAATACAGGCCTCAGCAGGGACCCGTGACTCATAGAGATTCACTTACTATGAGTCCACTGCCCATCTTGGGACAAAGACCTAAGCTTCAGACAACTCCCAAGTAAACATGGAAAACCAATTGGTTAATATTAAATCCTGCTCAGAGCTGCTTCATAGTGGTCTCCATCAGTGCTACCTACACTGAGGGTGGGCCTTCTCATTATTCACACACAGAAGTATGCTAAAACCATCAGTGTACTAATCTAGTTATTACACACCTATAATTCAGTGTCACACACTTATGATCCAGCCACCTCTCAAAGGCCCCACGAATGAATGCATAAGACTTTGGTGGAGACATCTAGATATAAACCATAACAATATCCAAACCATATCATTCTGTCCCTTGCCCCCTTATATTCATGTCCACCTTATAATGCAAAATACATTCAGTCCATCTCCAAGAATCCTGATAGTCTTAAAGGTTTCAACATTGCTCAAAAGTCCAAGTGTTGTCTGAGACTCAATGCAAACTCTTAGCTGTGAGCCCTTGTAAAAAACGTGAAACTGTTATATCCCA
Organism: Dinomys branickii; assembly: GCA_004027595.1. Lineage (NCBI taxonomy): Eukaryota > Metazoa > Chordata > Mammalia > Rodentia > Dinomyidae > Dinomys > Dinomys branickii. The sequence goes on from PVLD010001108.1 coordinate 56,939, forward strand.
CCAGAATGCAGCTGTGGGCAGGCATAGTGTAAACACTTCCACTCCAAAAGTGAGGAATAGGGTCAGAGAGAGAGGGAATTGGGCCAAAGCCAGACTGAAATCCTTAAAGGCAAACATCAGGTTGTATAGCTCCATGCCCAACACTAGGGCACAGGATAGTGTGATGTGGGTTGCCAAAGGCTTGGACAGTGCCATCCTGATGCCCTTGTTGGCTGTGCCTCACAATGGGTTGGGCGAATTTTAGCAGAATAGTGATACAGTCCACATTATATTTTACATAGAAGACTCTTTGCATGGTGGTTGGTGTGACCTAGGTGAGACTGAACAAGGAGATATCAGAGGGAGCATACTAGGGAAGGGTGAGGCACATAGGAGGTGTTACTGCTGCTTGAGAGGTGGCCTGATTGGGGTTTGCTTTGGAGGTCAGGGTTTCTGAATCTGAAGTGCAAGGAAATGAGTGGTACAAGCTAAGAAGAAATGGCATCACCCAGGGAAGGAGTGGACACAGGGTCACATAAGGAGCTTGCATTTTATCTATGGGACAACTCAGATAGGTTGTAATGATTGGATAAGCACTCAGAAAGGTTTCTCTGTGAAGTGGGACAATGGTCTGGAGCCTGGATATTTCCAGACTCTGGCAACAATTCAGGTTCAGCATTACCAAGCCTGACCTGGGCCATCGATGGCCATCACAGAGGGGGTGTGGACCCAGTTCTGTGGGCGTAAGAATGGTTGGCCAATGGAAGTGCCGGGACAGGAGAATTTTCTGGCTTGGAAGCCCAATGGTGGAAATGGGGACTGAGCTGGGGATTATACTTTCTGGATTACAGATTTTGTTTCCATTGCTTTCTATAGTTATCCTGAGGACAAACTGCTGAGGCCTGTGGTTTGCCAGAAAGACTGGACCACCTGGTCCAGCTGGGCCCCTTTCTCCCTCCAACTTGGAGGAGCTGCGTTCTGTGACTGTGGCCCCACAGGTACAGCACGTGCCTCCCCTCCCCGTAGTCACTTGGGGCCCACCTGTCTCTGCAGGGGCCTGTGCCTGCTGGCATGCTGATCGAGCGCTCCTCAGACTTCGGCAGGACCTGGCGGGTGTACCAGTACCTGGCTGCTGACTGCGGCTCTGCCTTCCCTCGGGTCCACCAGGGCCAGCCCCAGAACTGGCAGGACGTGCGGTGCCAGGCCCTGCCCCGGAGGACTAATGGATACCTAAATGGTGGGAAAGTAAGTAGACGGGACCCTGGAGAGTGGGCCCGTGCAAAGTCCTCGTGTCCCTGGTTCAGAGCCACAGGATGCTTGGAAAGGGGAGAAAACGCCCTTGGCCAGCTGCCTTTGCTTGCCAGCCCTGCCTTCCTCCCGGGAGGCTCCGCAGCACATTGCCCTGTAGAGAGGGTAAGATGGACTTCACTCCAGCGCAAGCACTTGGGCAATGTTACGTGCCAGTGAGCAAACTGCACAGATTTACTTTTATGTTGATAACATTAAACTCAAAACTGACTTTTTTGGTTTAATTTATTCATCTAGCCCAGTGTAGTCCTTGGAGGGAACTTCATAACCCAGAGTCCCAGGTTACCTGAACTTAAACCCTCAGCCTGGGATGAGGTCTCAGGGACATCCAGAGAGCTTCTGCCCAAATCCTCCCAGAGTGGGTACGGTCCTCCCTGGGTGGGCTCCCTGCTGCCTAGCAGAGGAGACTGTGGCTTCTCTCCTCCTGCCCCTGGCTGGCCAAGGACCACAGTGAGCCTGAGAGCTGCTCTCTGCATAGGTGCTCCAGTGCTGCCCTCCCTGAGGAAGGCCCTCTCCTGCCTTCGGGTGGGACCGTTCCCCTTGTTTACACCTTGAACCAAGTCTAAATCAGAGCCCAGGACTTCCCTCTGATTTGTGGAGGGCTGATGTCAGAACCTCCAGGGATGTGCGAGAGGAGTCACATCCAGTGAGAGTCCCATTACACACCAAAGGCCTGACTGACATTGAGGTGGTTGAGTGCTGTGGTTACATCCACACGCCCTTGGGTTCTAAACCCCTTCATTCATCGTGGGGCCCTGGAAAATTCCTATCTCTCTCTCACACACACACACACACACACACACACACACACACACACCCTGAAAGGCCCAGTGCCTGCTTGGTTCCCCAGGGCAGATGGAAGCGTCCCCCCAGCCCATCCCTGGTCTGTGTGAGGAAGACGGGCATGGGCCGGAAGGGCAGCTTCCCTGAGCAGGGACACTACTCTCCTCTTCTTTGGCCCCCTCTCCCCCTCTCTGTACAGGTCCAGCTTAACCTCGTGGATTTAGCATCTGGGATTCCAGCGACTCAAAGTCAAAAAATTCAAGGTTTGTGGGACAGTGAGAGGGGACTCAAACAAGTTGGAGCCTGGGCCGCAGAAATTTCCTGTTCTGTCCTGTTTCTCCAACTTGTTTGCAGTTTAGAGCCTGCCTTGCTTACCCCACAGGCAAACTGTGGGGGCTGTGAGGTCAGGGGTTGGGGAGGGTGGGCCTGGGGTACTGTGAGGGCAGTGCTGAGGGTTGGACAGTGCTGTCCCTACCCTGTGAGACAGTACTTGCTTCTAACTTGCGTTCCCATCCTGCCTTGCTGCTGGCCCACTCAGAGTTGGGAGACATCACCAACTTGAGAGTCAACTTCACCAAGCTGGCCCCAGTCCCCCGAAAGGGCTCCTACCCTCCCAGTGCCTACATCGCAGTATCCCAGCTGCGTCTGCAGGGTACCTGCTTCTGTCATGGCCACGCTGACCGCTGTGCCCCCAAGCCCGGAGCCACCACAGAGGGTCCGCCCTCCGCAGTGCAGGTAAAGGCGCAGGGTGGGGAGGTGGGGGTGGGGCAGGACCGGGGTGCAGGCTGACACAGAGGCTCCCGTAGAGCAGGGAGGGCCCTCAGTTTGAGACTTGGCTGCTCAGTACGCCAGGAATAATGAAGATGAATGTAAGCGGCTGTCTTTCCCAAAAGCAGAAGTTCCTAGTACTTCTTTAGACCTGGTTAGAGGTGGGGACGGTTTTATTTTCAGCTACTTGTCTGGGCACTGGGGAGGAGCTTAAGAGCAAGCTTCTCAACCCAGACTAGGTTACATGTTGTACTTATAATGTACAAATTATTATGTTATAACTAGTTATAATTATATGTAAATGTTATGCTGTAATTTATGACCTTATTATGTAAATATTATTATAAACAATAATTTCATTGAGAGCTAAAAGGACTTCCTCAGTCCTCCTCCACCCTCAGATACTCTGATTTTATTACTGGCTTTTGAAGAAGTAAGCGATTCTGATGGCCAGGGTTGACAGCCCCAGGTCCATGGATGCTGCCAGCTGGTCCAATGGGGCCCTGAGGGGATGGTGTCAGGGCAGATGCCAGGGTCCACTCAGACCAGCATGGAACTCAGCAGAGATGGGATAGAGGCAGATGAGAATCCTGGAGAGCACCATGGTAGAGGATGGCCTGTGGCGAGGGGCACAGAGACCTGCCCCTGGGGGACCTACCCTTCCCCGGCAAGCCGGGAGGAGGCTGCGCAGTGGGCTGTGGGGAGGAGGAGGTCAAGTCAGGGCCAGGTGCTCCTCCAATCTCAACCTATTGTGCTGTCACCACATCTCTAAGGCATGGGGCCAGGACCCCCTGGGATTCAGGCTTCGGTGTTTTAAAAAGCACTCCCTGGGTGGCAGCGAGGTGCTTCCATCATTTAATTGTACAGATTCAAGGCCTTCGGAGTTGGGGGCCGCTCCAGCTGGAGCTGTGGGTGGGGTTTGCTGGTGAATAGAGAAGGGCATTCTAAAGAGAAAGGAAACCAGAAAGCCCAGACAATTGGGGCCTGCAAGAGGTGCGTGGGGAGCAGTGCTCAGCCCTGCATACAGCTGTAGGCAGGGAGTGGGAGGCGGGGTTGGAGCGAATGTGCTGTGGTCCTCAAGTGCTGAGCTGAGGATGTCAGCTTAATTTGGAAGGCAGTTAATGCACAATAGGTATTCTATTTTTATATCTTAATGAGTCTAGTAACAATCCATCCTAAGAGCCCCATTAGTCAAGCAACTTAGTCATAGATTGCTAGAATAAATCTCCAGGGAGGCTGGGAGCTTCTAGAATCTCAGTGTACTAACAACTAGTGTGCCCTGAACAGGGCCTTCCCGGGCTGTCCGGGTGCAAGGGATGAGCTTGTAAAATGCCTGCTGCGGAGCAGTGTGGGCACATGCACACATGTATACACATGCACGCAGGTGCATGAGCTCACACACGCAGGCCGATCACTGAGTCACAGGAGGGCTGAGGGCTGAAACATGCAAGCAACAGTGTCCACAGAAGGCTGGTGTCTGGGCCGGGCCTGCATGGTGGGTGGGGGGTTGGGGAGAGGCAACGGGCACATCCCCACAGCCATCCTCTGTTCTATTTCTGACGACCTGCCGCCCCTCTCCCAGGTCCACGGTGTCTGTGTTTGCCAGCACAACACTGCTGGCCCCCACTGTGAACGCTGTGCCCCTTTCTACAATAACCGGCCCTGGAGACCAGCGGAGGACCAGGACACCCACGAGTGCCAAAGTAGGACCCTGGGACCACCCTTCCCTGTAGTGACTGCTCAGGTTTTGGCCCTTTGGTGTCTCCCTGACCTTGCCTGGGATGCAGGGAGGATCTGTTGTTATTTCAGTAGCAGCTGAACTGCAGCCTGCTGTGTGAGCCATGCTGGCTCATGGGCAGAGAGGAGTGGGCTGCCTGTGCCCCTCAGCTGGCTCTGGTGGGGCCAGGACTTGGCCTTCTGCTTCCACAGTAACCCAGAGCCTTCTTCTCAGGCCTGCACTTGCTCTACTCGGTGGCAGACTTCTCTGGCTCCCTGATGTCCCTTCTCCTATTTTGTATGGGCCCTTGGAGTTGGAGGCACTGTCTGTGTAGACCACAGAGGCAGTGACCCAGCAGGAGACCCATGGCAGGACTGGGAGGACTGGGCAGAGGCCATTGTTTCCTTTGGCCCAGCGAAGCCACCATCCTGTGGGGATCTTACCCTGCGGGGAGTCTGAAGGCCTGGGTTCTCATTCTGCACTGGTTTCTCCCCGGTCCTGTAGCCTTGGCTAACCCACAGGAGCCTCCCGTGGCCTCAGTTTCTCCATTCCTTGCCCTGAGCACCTCATAGAGCTCAGCTGCTCACAAGAGAACCTGTAGCAAAGGTGCTGGTCAGATGTCAGCTGGGGCTCCTCTTTTCCAGGGTGTGATTGCAACGGGCACTCGGAGACCTGTCACTTTGACCCAGCTGTGTTTGCTGCCAGTCAAGGGGCACACGGAGGTGTGTGTGACAATTGTCAGCACCACACAGAGGGCAAGAACTGTGAGCAGTGTCAGCTGCACTATTTTCGGAACCGGCGTCCAGGTGCCCCCATCGAGGAGACCTGTATCCGTGAGTAGGGGCTGCGTGGCAGAGGCCGACAGAGGGCTGAAGATCTGAATGTGGCCAGGACTTGTGGGAGTTGTTTAATTTTAAATTAAGCAAGTCACTTAACCCCCTGGATCATTAATGAGGCAACCCCTGAACATACAGCTCTTAGCTTGAGCATGGGTGAAGAACGCTAAGTATTAGATGCAGCTCCTGCCTGCAGGAGGTGCTCACGTTCTTTGGTCACATAAAAAAAATCCATGTGCTGAGCAGAGGGGTGAGAGCACCTTATCTGTACACATGCTATGGTTGTTAGCGTGTTGTAGTGCGTCTTTTCTCTTTTCCGGAGCACTGAGAACTCCTCCAAGGCAGGGATCATGCTGTGTCCCCTGGTCATAACACAGTGACTGCAAAGTCACTAATACTCAAAGAAACAGAGTGAATATACAAACTCAAGGGAACAGAACCCTCAGAGGCAGCTTACCATGCCCACAAGAGAGGAAAGAGCAAGCCGAGAGGAGACAGCAACCTAAACGGACACACTCTGATGCGGACAGGCTCAGTTGGGAAAGAATTCTGTGAGGAAAGAGTCTTATATTTCCAAAGTCATGGTGGAGGCCCAGGGTATGGGGGGCAGCGGGGTCACTCATTTCCTGCTGATAGTATGTGTTTATGGAGTGAGACAGGCTTGATTCGACCAGTGTCTAGCACTCACTCACGGTGTGATCTTGAGGATGTTTTTTAACATCCCCAGGCTTTGACGTCCCCCTCTTTGCAATGGGGATCACACTCAAAGAAGTGAAATGAACCTTTCAGGGTTGTCCTGAGGACTGGAAAGACAACCCCTGGGAGGGCCTGGTTTGGGATTTGGCTTATAGTAGTTGCCCCGAAACAACAACAGTGGAAGCGCTTCCGGAGTACTTAATTAGCCTGTGCCGGGTACTAGTCCACCCTCTTGCAATTGAGTCATTTATGCCACATATGAAGTCATGAAGACTGTTATTTCCCTGCTTTACAGATGGGGAAACAGAGGCACGGAGGGGTTAAACACCTGGCTGAGGTTGTGAGGTTCGCACTGGTGGCAGGTCGGGCTTCGAACCAGGCAGCCTGGCTCCTGACGGCGGCCTGGGTGCTCAGCTTCCTTTTGTCCTTCTTGTCTCAGCCTGTGAGTGTGACCCGGATGGGGCGGTGCCTGGAGCGCCCTGCGACCCTGTGACGGGGCAGTGCCTGTGCAAGGAGCACGTGCAGGGGGAACGCTGTGACCTGTGCAAGCCGGGCTTCACTGGACTCACCCACACCAACCCGCAGGGCTGCCACCGTGAGTAGGGGGCACCCTGTGTGGCGCGGCGGGGGGAGGCGCCTGGGGTTGGCTCCACCTGAGGTGCTCCCTGCAGAGGGTCGGGTGGTTGCTCCCCAGAGGCCGGATTTGTGTCTGCACCTATGGCTTGCACCTCAGGTGCAGGGCCATAGCCTTCCTGTAGGTGGCAGTACAGGCCCGGGTTGGAGGGAGGGTGATGGGCAGCTGGGAAAGCGCAATGACTGTGTGTGTCCGCCCCGCTGTCCACAGGGGTGGATCTGCCCCTTGCTTCGCCCAGGCTGGGCCCCTTCCTTGGAAGTGTGTTCCCAGGGGCTGAGCTGTTTTGGGGTGTCCCCGGCAGGCTGTGACTGCAGCATCCTGGGGGCCCGGAGAGACATGCCCTGTGACGAGGAGACGGGGCGCTGCCTGTGTTTGCCCAACGTGGTGGGCCCCAAGTGTGACCAGTGTGCTCCCAACCACTGGAAGCTGGCCAGCGGCCGGGGCTGCGAGCCATGTGCCTGCGACCCTCACACTTCCCTCAGTTCCCAGTGCAATCAGGTACGGGGCGGGGTGGGGGGGAGCGGATCCTGGCAGGAGGGGTCAGCCTGACCCATCTGCTTCACTTCACGATGCCCTCTGGGCTTTCCACCGTCAGACTAGCTGCTCTGGCCCAGTTCCCTGAGGGAGAGCTGCCAGATGTCCCTCCCTCTGTTGCTCTCAGCGAGACCCGGGACCCTGAGTTTTAGGCTTGTCTCTGGGTGGAAACCGGTGTTTTAGGGGTACATCCGCTCTGCTGACAGCTGGGAACCCTGGGTTCCGCCTGCAGAGCAAGGGTCTTCGATACGACCTCGCACAGGGACACAGAACCTGAGGGCGCTCTCCTCTGCCCAGTTCACAGGACAGTGCCCCTGCCGGGAGGGCTTCAGTGGCCTCATGTGCAACACCGCTGCAGCCATCCGCCAGTGTCCCGACCGGACCCACGGCGATGTGGCCACAGGATGCCGAGGTGCGTGTTGACCTTACCGGGCCTGGTGTGCGGGATCTATGAGTGGCGTCCGATGTGGATGTGTGTGGTGCCTGTGTGTTCCCTGCTGTTGGGGTCTCCCTGCCCCAGGCCAGGCTGTCCCTAGCAGGGAGATGGCTTGGCGAGCATCTCCCAGCTGTTGTGGGGACCCAGGAAGTGAGTCCCAGGGGCAGACATTGTCTCTCCAAGAGCACAGGACATGGTGTGCAGATCTGGTCTTGGTGTTGCTCTGCCCAGACCGGCACCACATGGGGTGCTTCCCCTTGTATGCATTTCCTCTTTGGAGGGGGTGTTGCCTGGCACTGTGCTTCTATAGACCTCAGTGTCTCCACTATAGAAGTGGGAGGTGAGGGGGCAACCTCTCTGTGAGGATCGGACGCGTCCCTGTCTGTGAAGTTCTCGGGCCCAGTGCCTGGTGGCTGGCGGGTGCTACCCTTACTGCTGTTGTCACGGCTTTATTCCAGCCACTGCAGTCTATCATTCTAAGTCACATGGGGGGTACTGCCTGGTCAGACCCCCTCTCCTGGCTCTGCCCCCTGATGCTCCTTTCTCCCGGCCCTAGCCTGTGACTGTGACTTCCAGGCAACGGAGGATCGAGGCTGTGACAAGATCTCCGGCCGCTGTCTCTGCCGCCCTGGCTTTACTGGGCGCCGCTGTGATCAGTGCCAGAGAGGCTACTGTGACCGCTACCCAGTGTGTGTGGCCTGCCACTCTTGCTTCCAGACCTATGACGCAGACCTTCGGGAGCAGGCTGGGCGCCTTGGTAGACTCCGCAATGCCACTGCCGGCCTGCAGCCCAGGCCTGGTCTGGAGGGTGTGGGCCTGGCCTCCCGAATCCTGGATTCCAAGAACAAGGTGGAACAGATCCAAGCAATTCTGGGCAGCACCTCAGTCATAGAGCAGGACATGGCCCAGGTGGCCAACAGCAGCTTCTCCCTCAGGTAATTGCTCCCCTGCTGAGCATGCAGAAGGCAGTACCTGTATTCCTGCAGCCTGGCACAGCCCAAGGCTTTGCAGGGGTACTCCAACTGCACTGATAGTCCTGCAAGGTGGAGCAGGGCTGGTGTTACCTCTGTTTGCAGGTAAGGAGACAGGCAGGGATAGGTGACGCGACATAGCCATGGAGCCACCAAGGGCCAGAAGCTCAAGCCAACTGCCTGGCACTGCATCAGCTTTGGATCATTCCCCTGGGGGAGGCATCCGAGAGGCAAGGGGTGCTAAAAATAGCTCCCAGTTTGCCTTTGGAATAGATTTGGTGCCACCCACAGCGGCTCCCACTGGCAGAATCCCCTTCTTAGTGAGAACTGTTTCTGGAAGTTTCTATGCTTAGTTTGGATTTACCAAGGATGAGTGGACCAGTGGTACCTAGGCTGTCCAGGTGGTGATTGGCAGTGGGGAAAGGTAGCCCAGAAAGAAGGAAGCCTGAGGATCTCACTCATGGGGGTGCTAGAGGTCCTTTGGATGGGGGCAAGCAGAGAGCTGGAGCAAAGATTGGAAATCATTTGTTCATTCATTCATTCACTCCATGAATTTTAAAAGCGCTCTGAGCCACGCGTTATGCAAGGTGTCATTAAAATGAACATGACCCAGTCTTCCCCCTTAGGTGCTTGTGTGGAGTTGGCCACTGTGTACAGAGAGCTGTGAGTGGCACATGTTGTAAGGGAGCAGGGTGTCACAGAAGTGCTGTCTGACCTTGGTCTCACCCCAGGGTCTGTCCACAGCATGCTGGAGGCTGAGGGAGCAGGCCACGGACGGGTGTCCTGTGCCCATGCAAGACTCAGAGGTGGAGAATTCAAGGCTTGTAGGGGGGACTCGAAGCTGGTGGAGAGCACGGGGGGGAGCAGACCCTTTGAGAGGTCACAGGCTGTGGGCTGGAGGTGGGCTCTTCAGGGGGACATGACAAGTGGGCAGGGGTGGGGAGCTCGGTGGGAGGGGCTTGGGAGCCTCACTCTCCAGGTGGTGGCTGCAGTCAACTTGGAGAGAGCCAAGGAGGAGGCATCTTCATTACTTTCTTTTCATTGCTGAGACAAAATTCCCGACACCCATAGTTAAAAGAGGAAAGATTTATTTGGCTTACAGTTTGTAGAGTTTTCCTTCTGTAATCAGCAAGCTCCAAGGCAGGGTGGTGTGGCAGAGGAGAAATAGTCCATGGCAAGCAGAAGGTAACAGAGCAACCAGGGACAACCACAGCTCTTTCTATCCCTCCCATTTTTATCCAATCTACTCAGGGCGGGTAGCTCTCACACCCTTAATCCTAATGCCCTTGATCCTAGCAATGCACTGTGAATCAGTTCCACCATCACACACTCTAGATCAGCCACTTCTGAAAAGCCTCCCCTATGACCACATGAGGCTTTGGGGGGGTCATCCAGACACAACCATAATAGGAAGGGACTGGAAAGTGCTCCTCATGGAAGCCAGGAGTGGGAGGAGAGCCGTGAGTGACGGAGGAGGACCCCCGAAGCCAAGGAGAAGAGAGTTCAGTGGCCCTGGCGGCAGAGGGCTGCAGGAGGCTGTCCCTGGTCCAGCTTGTCCCAGCCTCCACTCTGCCAAATCCTCTGCAGCCTGGGAATTCTCCCCTCAATCAAGCGTTTTCCTTGACCCACGGGTGGCAGGTTCTGGGGAGGCAAGCCTCCCTACATCTTAGTGAATGCTTCTCCCATCCCAGGCGGACTCTTCAGGCCCTGCAGCTAGATCTACCCCTAGAGGAAGAGATTCTGTCCCTCCCGGGAGACCTGGAGAGCCTGGGCAGGAGCTTCAATAACCTCCTTGTTATATATCAGAACAAGAGGACGCAGTTTGAAAAGATAAGCAGTGCTGATCCTGCAGGTGCGAAGCGGGGACACGGACAGCTCTAACACTGCCACAGCCCTGGTGGGACCCCATTCTCCTGCCTGCTGCTTCCCCAGGGCCAGACCCAGCTTCAAACCTATCTTCCTCCCACAGGGGCCTTCCGGGTGCTCACCGAAGCCCACGAGCGTTCATCCCAGGCTGCTCAGCGGGTTTCTGATAGCTCAAACTTGCTGCGCCTGCTCAGGGACAGTCGCAGAGAGGCAGAGAGGCTGGAGAGGCAGGTGCAAGGAGAAGGACCTGGGGGCTCTGAGCTTGCAGCCCTGCAGATGGAGTTGGCTTCTTTGCCCAACCTGACACCCACCATCAACAAGGTGACTGAGGCCACCAGAGCCCCACTTCTTGGAGCCCTGCCCCAGGTGTTACACAGCTGCTGCCACACATGTACCACAGGGGTGACCCAGGGCACTGATTCCTCCCATCCTCACCCTTGTGCCCCTCACCATGAGCTCAGGGGTTGCCAAGGAAATAAGTTCCTGGTGCTTGGCTGTCATGGAGACATCTGGCTGTTTCCTGGTGTGGGATGAGAGTGGTTGTTGAGAAGCCTCTTGGACACCCCCACCTCTCCACAGGTCTGTGGAGGATCCAGGGAGGCAGCCTGTACCCCAGGAGCATGCCCTGGTGAGCTGTGCCTCCAAGACAACGGCACAACCTGTGGCTTCCACTGCAGGGGCGCCCTCCCTAGGGGTGGAGGGGCCCTCGAGATGGCCGGACAGGTGGCCAAGCAGCTGCAGAGCTTCAGTTCCCAGCTCCAGCAGACCCGGCAGATGGTAGGTGTGGTACAGGTAGGAGATCAGGTGGGAGGTGGCAGAGCAGACACAGAGCCCGTGGGCAGGTCAGGAGCCTTAAGGCCCAGCCGCTGTAGGCAGTTGGCCTAAGTGCCCGCAGCAAGTGGCAGCTAAGTTTGGAGCCAGTGTTTGTGTTTTTTTTTTCCTTAACCCAACATCCACATCTTTTCTTCTGGGGCCAAACCTGGTTAGTCACAGTGGTTTGTAGGTTGGTCTTGGGGGCTGCTGAGTGACTTAAGCATCTTCTGACCAGTGTGTGCCAACAGATCCAGGCGGCCGAGGAAGCTGCCTTGCAGGTTCAGTCTGATGCCCAGCGCCTGGAGACCCAGGTGAGCACCAGCCGCTCCCAGATGGAGGACGATGTCAGACGCACACGGCTGCTTATCCAGCAGGTCCGGGACTTCCTCACAGGTGAGCTGCCCTCACCCTGTCCTCAGCTGAGTTCCGGCCTCTGCCTGCCCCTCATTCCTGCCTCCACACCTGACACCACCTCAGCCAGGTGCATGGCCATGGCTTTCTGCTATTCCCATACATTCCCGCCTCCGCCCTGGGTCCGTTCTCAACAGAACAGCCTCAAACACTGTTTGAAAATATCCAAGCCGGATCACATCCCACTCTGTCTCCACATCCTTCAGCAGTTTCACCTTGCTCCTGGATGAGCTCCCAGCTCCTTCCCTGACCTGCAGAGTCTGGCCTCTGCCCATCTCCTGGGTGTGACCTCGGCTCCTTTCTCTGTTGCTTCCTGGATGTCCTTGAACATGACAGGTGGTCTCTTGCCTGCTGTGGCACTTCCACTTACCCTTTCTGAGGCGGCTCCTTCCAGCCGTCCAGGTCTTGGTTTGAATGTCGTCTGCTGAGTGAGCCCTTTCCTGGCCTCTCTGTGGTCGTTGTCTTCTTCCCACTCCCCTTAGGCCTGGCCTTCGTCCTGCCACAGGGACGCTGTGGCTATGAAGTCTGAGTGTCCTGTCTCTCTCTGCTAAACTGTGCACTCCCAGAGGGCAGGGGTGGCTGTTTTCCTATGGCTGAGTCACCAGCACCCACCAGTGCTAGTGGAATGCATAAAAGAGTTGGACTTTTCCACTGCTGCCCTGCAGGGTGGGACAGAACCATGTAGGGAAGTCCTGGGCAAGACGCCGGAGTCTTGTTTGGCTTCTGACTTTTTGTGTTCCTTTTCCTCATATTTCTCTTGCAAGTAGGGTTGGTAGTATTTTATTCTGAGGTTCAAATAACTGATGTAAAATGTGCTTTGAAAAATTAAAGGTGCCTCCGGAATGTGAGTTGATATTATTAGATTTCTGGTCCCTGCCAGGGAATTTGCTTGGCTGGAAGCCCAGTCAGTGTGAACCGAGGCCTCGGTGTAACAGCAGCAGCTCTTCTTACTAGTCTTTGCCCCAGATAGGCTGGAGCTCTCTCCTGAGTGCAGACAGTAGGGCAGAGGGGCAGGAAGGATCCATACGGGCATATGAGAGGCTCCACTCGGGATGTGGGGAGACGGTGCCAATGCACAAAGGGAGGGAGCAGGCCGTGGTCTGGGGCTTAGATGCCCGGGGAAGCTTGTCTTGCCCCTGAGTGGAGTCCAGTGAGGCTGAAGGGCTGCTCATCTGGAGTTGACTGGACCAGGGCCTGGCCTGGCAGGTGAATGGGTTGACTGGAATTCTCTCCTCCACCTCAGCCTAGGCTCAGGTGGGCAGCAGGAGTGGCCTGGCCCACTGAGACCTCTCAGTTATGCTGTGTTTGGGGTAAGGCCAACGAGGATCCCAGGAAAAGAGAAGGAGAGGGATGGAGAGACTGAGCCATGGAAAGGCCAGGACAGTTCTCACAGTCACCACAAGGAGGGTCTGGACAGGCGAACCAGGGCTAGCTGCTGTCGGCTTGTGGGCTCACAGCACAGGAGGAGGACTGTGGCTCTGGAGGATTGGTCTCACCATCTCTTCAAGTGGAATTGACAAATTCGGGGGTATTAAGCTCTTACTAAGTGCCAGGTACTGTTCCAATACCTGATTTGAACAGTACTTGACTACATGAGCTGAGTACTATTATCACTTCTATGTTAGCCTCTCTGTGCCTGATTTCTTATATGTAAACAACCTACCCAAGGGTGTCCAGCCTAAGGAGGTAGGAGTCAGACCTCTGGGAGTCACTCCATTGTTAACAGTGTACACTGTTGGGCTATGGGATGGAAACAGACACACACACACACACACACACACACACACACACACACACACACACACGTGCTCTTGCCTCCTCACCTTCGGTAATGTTTTTCTCTCTGGATCATCTCCCTCCTGACCTCTTCTGACCTACCTAGTTCCTGCTCATCTTCTGAGAGTCCTCTCAGGCCTTGAGCTCTACAAAAGCCTTCCAGATGCCCCTCTGTGGCCACCCGAGACCCTGTGCTTACTGTAGCCCATCACGTGGTGGTGCACTTCCTTTGGGGTACCTGTCACCGACCCTGGTTTTTTTTTTTTTTTTGAGACAAGATCTTGCTCTGTAGTTCAGGCTGGCCTTGAACTCACTGTATAGCTCAGGCTGGGCATGAACCTGCAGCAATCCTCCTGCCTCAGCCTCCCAAGCACTGGGATAACAGGAATGTGCCACCACAACTGGTGCCCCCTCTGGATTTCATGCTAAGTCACTTGCAGGCTCAGCTCCTACTTGCTTTTTGCAGGGCAGTAAATACTGGGTCCCTCAGGGCCTCCAAAGGGTGTGCATACAGTGGACGTCCTGCAGAGCACCAGAGCACAGTGTGCACCAAAGCCAGGGGTGGTGCTCATCCCAGGGGTGTCTGGGAAGGTGTGCAGTAAGCTCTGTGGGAGCGTGGGCATGGTTAGAGGAGAGCATGGCATCACCAAGCTCAAGGTCCTTGTGAAGCTGGGCCTCCTGCAGCCTGATCTGAGAAAGGCAGCAATGATCAAGTGGCTTCACCTCCAGGAGGCAGGGGGCTGGGCTGGGACCTGCATAGCCAGCTGGCTGGGCCCTGAGGCCTAGAGGTGCACAGGCCTGGGGCAAGGTCTCTGGGTGGCTGATGGTTCCCTCTGGAACCATTCCAGGCTGGTGAACCCTGTAAAGGCAAACAGAGATAGGACAATATCACTTCTGACCTTACTCTAGGAGTCAGCTTTGGTTTGTAAGAACTCTTGATAACTGGTCATTTCTTGTTATACTTTTAGTATTGGGATCATGAGTCCTATTTTACAGACCAGGAAACTGAGGTTGGAAAGGCCACTTGCCTGGTCATAGGTCGTTTGAATAGCAAAGGAGAGTCCAGCATTTGGAGCCCTTTCAATCATTCATTGCTCTGTAACACTGAGGACCTCCAAGTGCCAGGCACTGTGCTTGGGCCCAGGAGATAAAGCCATGGACAACGCTTGGTCCCTGCTGTCCGGAGTTTATATCTTTGTGGGAGAAGAGACAAAAATTAGATGAATGAGTTCAGTGTTTATAAGTGGGTGCCTCGGAGCACTGGAGAGGACGGTAAAGAAGGGGAGGATGGGGAGCATCAGTGTAGGGCGGATGGAGGCGGCACAGCTCTGAGGAGGTGACATTCCAGCAGAGAATGAGCATCCTCATCTGCCTGTGTGGAAATGAGCCCGGCAGCTGAGGCGGGTAGGGGAGGGGTCTCACTGCCAAGGAGCGGCCCCGCCTCCTGGCCGCTCCCCATGTGGTGATGTGTGTGCTGCGGGCATTGTTCAGTGCCAGCTGTCTGGCACCACCTCCTCCTCTCAGCCCGCAGCTTCCTGTGCACCACACACTTAGCTGTCACAGCTGCGCCAACACTCCTCCTCCTGGCCATGCTGGGCCCAGGACAATCATCCTCCCGAATCACTCCCGGAAGTGCCTGGGCCCTTGAGTCAGGCTGAGGGAGTCAGAGGCTCCCTGGGTGCCCAGCAGAGGGACCAGAGCAGACACTTTCCGTAGGTGATTGGGGCCTGAAGAGGCCACTGTCCTTTGGGGAGGTGAGTGGGCTCCCCAATCTGATGGATGGCTGTCTTTCCAGACCCTTCCACAGATGCTGCCATCATCGAGGAGGTCAGCAAGGCTGTGCTAGCTCTGTGGCTACCCACAGACTCAGCCACCGTCCTGCGGAAGATGAAGGAGATCCAGGCCATCGCAGCCAGGCTGCCCAATGTGGACCTGGTGCTGGCCCAGACCAAGCAGGACATTGCACGGGCCCGGAGGCTCCAGGCCGAGGCTGAGCAGGCTAGGTGCGGGCTTGGCTCTTGGACATCCCCTGCCTGGGCTGGGGTTGCTGTGTTGCTCTCACCCCTGTTGCTGGGAGAGGCTGGAGCCGAGGAGGGAGTCCGGAGGGATACGCAGAGTCGGGGTGCACTGCGCTCATAGGAGCCTGCCTCCCATGTGAGTCACCGTTCCCAAAGGCATCTCAGGCAGGACACTTGCACTGCCAGGTCTGCTTGGGCTGTGGGGTCCCGGGAGCAAGAGCCGCTGCCCTGCTGCGGAGTGGAGGGCATCTCTGGGCAGTGTGCCAGTGGCACCGAGCGCACACTCACTTCCGGTCCCCTCACGCCTGTTCTCCTCCTTCCGCCTCACTCAGGGTCCGCGCCCGCTCTGTGGAAGGCCAGGTGGAGGATGTGGTTGGGAACCTGAGGCAGGGTGCAGTGCTGCTGCAGGAAGCTCGGGATACCATGCAAGGGACCGGCCGCTCCCTGCGGCTGATCCAGGACAGGGTTACTGAGGTGAGGAGTCCTGGTTCCTCCCCGGAATCTGGGACTGAACAGGCACAGAGCTGGAAGGCCAGAGAAGGCAGATTACAAACCTTGGGGTTTTCTCCTCTTTCCAGGATGCAGAAATCAGGGGCAGGGCAGTAGAGGGGAGGAGTGAGCCTGGGCACCAGTGAACAGTGGGGATTTGGGAGGATGCCACTATGGTGCGTGGCTGAGGAGACTGCTACCTGAAGAGCAGGGGCACGAGGGGGCAAGGGCTCACTGTCTGTGAGATCCACTGCCCTCTCTTCCTTCCCACCAGGTGCAGCAGGTCCTGGGGCCAGCAGAAGGGCTGGTGATGGGCATGATGGAGCAACTGGGTGGCTTCCGGGTACGGATGGAAGCTCTCCAGCGCCAGGCCCAGCAGCAGCAGGCACAAGCAGCCCAGGCCCAGCAGCTCGCAGAGGGCGCCAGCCAGAGGGCCCTGAGCGCCCAGGAGGTACAGCGAGATGCACAGCGAGCCAGGGGTTCCTGAACAGGAGGGACCTTTGAGACCATGGATTCAAGCATATACCCCTCCAAGCCTACCACTCTGGGAAGCCGAGGTGGGAGGGTCACAAGTTCGAGCCCAGCTTCAGCAACTTAGTGACTTAGCAAGATTCTGTCTCAAAATAAAAATAAAAAGGGCAGAGGATCTAGCTTAGTGAGAAGGCCCTGGGTTAGCTTGTGGGTTCAATCTCCAGTACTGCCACACACACACACACACACACACACACACACACACACACACTATGTAGAATAATAAGAAATATGAACCCAAAGTGAGCCACCTCCAGCTGCCTCTGTGTGGCTGGTTGGGGGACACTGAGGAAGTGCTGAGTTGTCCCCAGGCCCAAGGCTCATCTGAAGAGCTTGTGTTTTCTATATATCTGGAGCTCGACTCCTCAGCCCCAGCCTGACCAGACACTCTGGACTCCATCTCTGTCAGGATTAGATTAAAGGTCAAGGAACCGTCCTTGTGCCTCAAGCACAGCCCTGCATCTGCAGGACCAAGGGTGCTGGCATGTGCAGTCCTGATGCAGGGACCGCTTGCTTATTATCTCTTCTTGCATGCTTGGCACTGTGCCTGCCGCAGGGGCAGGAGCTGGACCTGGGGGGAGGGAATGCAGGATGTTAAGTCATCATCTGGGCTGGAGGTCTCATAGGCAAAACCAACCCATTGATGAGTGATGGGAGGCACTGTGTTACTTGGTGATGATTTGGTGATACCGAGTGCTTTAGTCAGAGGCCTTTAAGACTTTGAATGATTGTGATGGTGACACCAAACCCATGCTGTCTACCTCTTTCAGGGGTTTGAAAGAATCAGACAAAAGTACGCAGAGTTGAAGGACAGGCTGGGCCGGAGTCCCGCGCTGGGTGAGCAGGGCAGCCGGATTCACAGCATCAAGACGGAAGCCGAGGAGCTATTCGGAGAGGCCATGGAGATGATGGACAGGATGCAAGGTGAGGGCCAGGGGCTCACGTACCCTGAAGGTCAGGCCCCGCCTTGAGCTCCTGGGCCCACTCTGGCCGAGGGCACTCACGCCCTTGGAATGGGGCTATGGGGGAGTAGAGGTGTCCGCACCAGCTTGGCCTGAAGAGGCTTGCTGTCCATCTGAGGCCATTCTACCTGTCACCTGCAAGACATGTGACACCTGTGGCATCAGGTGGCCTGTGAACAGGTGGGGTGCACACACAATCAGAGCTTGGGGAGTCTGAGGACAGATGATTGCAGAAGGAAGTGTTCAATGAGGGTGATGTTCAGAGAAGATCATATCTGAGGTGGGTCCGGTAGGAAGTGCAGGCTGGAAGACGCTGTGAGGAGGCGCTGTCAGCGCAAGGGGCAGAGAAGAAAAGAGACTGACTCTCTGGACAGGAGACGAGGGTGGACCAGGGCCTGTGGGATGAAAGGGAAGTAGCCTGGCTCCATGTTCTGGTCCATGTGCTGGCTCCATGAGCAGGGCAAGGAGGGCAGGCTGGCCGTGGGCCCCCCAGGGAACCCTCTGTGTTTTGAATATGGCAGAGGGGTGATAGCAGCCTTTATGCCTTCTCACCAGAAAGAGGAGAAGGGGCTCCCACAAGCCAGTCAGTCTCTGATGGGCCGGGCTGGTGTGTCCATTGAGTGGTACAAGCGTGAGTTCTCTGTATTTCAGCCAAAGTGCTTGGCAGACGTGTCACTGGATGGCCAGGTGGACACAGTAGGAGATTGGGTTGGTGGATTCACAGGGGACAGCTGTGAAGCTGAAGGACGAGGCAGGAAGGAGGAGCCAATCTTGAGGAAAGACTGGTGGCTGGGCCCATCTGGCTTGGCCTTGTTTGTCAATACGTGGTCTGAAGTTAAAGATTTGCTTATCACTGCTGTGGACGAGAGACAGCGAACATACCATACTAGAATGAGTATTCTGAGGCAGTTGCAAAGCCTAAAAGGATGGGCTGAAACCAACAGGATGAAAGTAAATCAGGACAAATGTGACTTCTGCCTTGTTTGGGCTGATGCCACAAGGACAGCTCAAGTGAGGCCTGGATGCTCAGTGGCCCATGTCACGAGAAACGTAACTGTTCCGTGATAGGCAGATAGGAGTTGTGACTCACCTGAAAACACCCTAGAGTTTTTAATAACTGCAAGCTTGATGTAAGGCAGTAAATTTTTGCTACTGCCAAAAGTGCTAGTGAACACAATACAGCCAAAGTAAGGGGAGTCACAGCTCGGGAGTGACATTAAAACTACTTAGCAGCTGTGTGGCACATCTCCCCTACCAGAACAGGCTCAGGTTAAAGCCCTCGGCAGCCATTTACCTGTGTGCAGGATTGTGCGGGGGGGCCTCTGGGAGTGGGGCTATTTAACAACCCTGTGGATGTTTCTGTAGTTTATCAACCTAGCGTCCTGTGGGTGCTACCCCTGCTGTGGGTGGCGTTCCAGTGGCGGCCGCTGCCCCTGCAGAAGGGTTATTGACCAATGTGCACACCAGGAGGAGGTCCATCATGGGTGGGGAGGCAGGGACCCAGTAACTGCATCAGGGTGTGAACCTGAGGAAACCCAGTCTCAGGAATGTGCAGGACCGACTGCCGTCTGTACCCCTGTGCCCCGGGAGGAGGGCCTGGGGCAGGCCAGCCTGGGCACCGTGGAGTCATCAGACCTCCACATGTTATCTGGAAGCAGCATGCAAGATGCAGCAGGGGAGGACTAGATCTATTTCCAGTGGTGTGTGTTGGAGGGATAGTGGGGAGGGATTCTGGTCAACTGGCCGGCTCAGTGCCAGGGTGACCATTTGGTAGTCAGTGGGTGGGTAGCAGCTGTCAAGGGCATCAGGTTGGAGACTGTAGTGTAGTGGCCTCCTTATCTGCTGGCACACTTGAGAGAGCCCAGAACAGGGGAGCGGTGCCAGGGCATGGGGACAGTGGGAGTGGGGACCTGCTCTGCCTCCAGGGGTCAGGTTGGCAAGGCCACACCTCTGAGGCCAGGCTCCTCTGGGGACGCTCCTGCCCATGCTGCCCCCAGGAAGGACCTAGTCTCTGTCTCACTGTCCCCTCCCCCTCAGATATGGAGTTGGAGCTGCTGCGGGGCAGCCGGGCCGTCATGCTGCGCTCAGCAGACCTGGCGGGGCTGGAGAGGCGCGTGGAGCAGATCCGGGACCACATCAACGGGCGCGTGCTCTACTACGCCACCTGCAAATGACCTCTGCTCTGGTCTTCAGTCATCCCTGCTTTGGGGGCAGAGGGCTACTTTCTGGCTCTGGGAGACTCTGATGCCACCCGATGTGCAGCCCAGGCTGGGGGCCACGGCATGTGCAGGGTGGAGGTGGCAGGCTGGACCTGCCTGCCGGGCTGGAAACGCTCAAGTCCAGGGGCTGGGCGGGCAGTGTTCCACACTGGGTCCTCCAGTGCGGTGGAGCCTGGACCAATAAAAAAACTTCACCAAAAATGGTGTACAAATGAAAGAGCCCAATACAAATCTCTGGAAAGGAGCCTGGAGGCTCAGGGAGCGAAAAGGGCTGGTCTTCTCATGAAGTGAGCCTTTGTCATTTGTTTCCAGTGAGCTCAAGACCAGGGGTGCCCTCCTCACTCAGTCCAGCGTGCACAGAGCCCAAACTTAGAGAGGCCAGGCCTCTGTCCCAGAAGCAGAGGGCTGCTGTCACCTGCGGGTGGCAACCCAGCTTTTCATGTCCAGTTGAGGGCAGCATTGCTTTAAGTTTCACCCAGCTTCCAGAGGGAGGACCACGACCGAGATCTGTCTCACGGGCTCTCAAGGGGAAGCTGCAAGCCTGTGTGTGAGCGCATGTGTTGGGGTCACGTAGGGAGTAGCATGAACATCTGGTGTGTGCTAGCCACACCCCAGGCATGGTGCTGACATTTTATCTATGCTAACTTCTTAATCCTTAGTTATCATTTTAAGTACTCAGGGAACTCGGTGTTGGGCACATTGCCTGCATATCCTCGAGATCTGGGTGGTACTGTCGTTATTCCTGTGCAAAAGGAGGAAGCCATAACCCCAAAGGCTAAGTTACCCCTGAGCTCACAGGTGTGGCCGGTGAGGGCAGAGCGGGGCCTCCAGCTCATGTTTTTTTCCCACCAGTGGTTAAGAGGAAGGGGCAGGAGCCAGACTGTGGGTACCACGGAACCCACTCCAGGGGGCCGCTGTGAGTTGTGTGACTCCTGCTCCTGGGCACCAACCTGACACACAACTGCCACCGCGCCTTCCTAACCAGCCTTGAGCTGTCCACCCCAGCCAAGTGTGAAGTCCCTGAGCTGCCTGTGACTTTGAAAGAAGCAAATGACTTCATAGAGAAAAATATGTTCATTTTATTAAGCACAATGCAGAGCACGAAGCTGGAGGGCTTGGGAACAGGAGATGAGTGTGGGGTCAGGATGACACACCTGACTTTCAGGGACAGAATGGGGAGCAGAGGCAGGGTGAGAATTCCTGGCTGAAAAGAAAGTAGCTTTTGGCATATGTAGGGGGGTTGTGGCCAGGAGGAGAAGTCCTAGGATCCCCAGTTCTGGATTCCTCTCAACTCCGCTTCTGGAGCATGGCACTGCTTTTAAACTGAGGCTGGAGGAGTGATCTGAGGTGTGGGAGCTAACGGTCCAAGCCAGGATGGGAGCTGTGCATGTGCCCAGTCTGACCTGGGGCTGCCTGGCGTTCATGCAGGGGCAGGAAGCTGCAGGAGCCTGGTCTGTCTGCTGGCCGGGAGGTCAGCGAGGCAGGAGCAAGCATGAGTAGAGCAGGGACTCAGAGCAGAAACAGCCTCTGTATGGCTTTGCTTGGGCCTGGCCAGCCCATGAAGCTTTTCACGAGAAACACAGACCCAGGTGAGCGCTATCTACGTACACAGCGCAGAGCCAGCGCAGGCTAGGTTGTGGGGCACACAGCAGGCAGGTCAGAAGACGCTGTTCCTCCTGCCGTAGCTGGGGGCCTCAGGCATTGGGCCCCTTCCGGGCCTCCAGGTGTCTGCTGCTTCTGCCAGCTGAACCTGCTCCTGCTAGGCCTGCTTGCTGGCTCCCCTCCTGCCTCTGCAGGTGGAGGCCAGGGCTGGAAGGTCAGAGAAGAAATGAACATGCCTCCTGCAAAGGAAAAGGTCGGGAAGAGATGGGCTGTGTTCTGGGTGGGGAGTTATGGGGGGTAGGTGGGAGCTATCTGTGTGCCCAACCTCAGGTCTTCCAGCCTCACCTGAAAGCACAGTGACTTGGGAGCTGGCTCCAAGGATCACATGATGAGGCAGACCCCGGTCTGTCCTGCCCGACAGTGGGAGCTGCCTCCGGCTTTCACTGGCACCATGACCTCAGACTTGAAGTTCCTGTAGAGGGGACAAAGTGGCAGGAACAAACACAGGTGGGGGGGCTACACTCTGTGCTGGTGGCATCCACCCTGCTGTCCCCTCAGGAGGTGGCAGCACAAGTCTCTGCAGAAGAGATATGGGGCAACAAGGGACCCCCACTCCCTGCCTCTCCCCAAACATGGATGCTCTGGAAACTCAGCATGAAATGTCCATGAACATGCATGCCCTGGTTTCCTGTAGGCTCCCCCCGAAAGCAGGCTGAGTGGAAAATATGCTTCCATCAACCCATTGTACAGAGCTGGAAGCATTCACTGGTGTGTCAGTGGTCTCACAGCTGGAGATGGTGGAGGCAGGACTGGACACATGTCCCTGGCCCCCAGACCAGAGCTCTTCCCACCCACCCTTCCAGCTGCCTGAAGGGAGAGAGCTATCTGTCAAGTTTTTGAATTTTGTCCCCTGAGCTTCCCACCCAGGCTGAGGCAGCTGGTCGGACGCTCACTGCTGCAAATACATACTGCTTTTTGTTGGCCTTCCTGAGGAGGGTAGGCTCGGAGCAATAGGAGGACTTCCCCTTGCTCCCGACGCTCAGGCAGCTGGAGCAGCAGTCGCAGGGCCCGGTGGCCAGTGGCCCCTGCTGCACAGGCACCAGGCTGCTGCTGATGTGCAGGGAGCCGTTGACCAGGCAGTTCAGGGACCTGCCACTGGGGGCTGCTGGCCTCGGGTTGTGCTGGCAGGGTGGCTGGGCTGATGCAGGGAGGGACGTGCTTGGATCCAGGGCAGGGGCCTCAGTGACCATGATCTCAGGGGAGCTGGGCCTGTTAGCCTCACAGGCCGAGGGCACAGGTGGCCTGTGCTCGGCCTCGGGGCGGCTGGGACTGTGTAGATTCATGTGGAGCTTCCGCATGTGATGCACCACGGCTGCTGCATTGAAGGCTTGCTGGGGAGGCACTGCATGTCAGAGGGCTACACCCTGGCATTCCCTCTCCCTGGGTTCTATTTTGGGTACTGAGAATTCAACCTGGTGCCTTCGCACTGAGCTTCTTCCCCACCCTCACTTCTTTATTAAATTTTGAGATAGGCTCCCTAAATTGCCCAGGGTGGCCTGGAACTCACAATACTCTTGCCTCAGCCTCCCAAGTGGCTGGGATCACAGATATGCACCACCATACCAGGCTCCCTGTGACCTCTTGAAACCGGAGTACCCCTCCTCATTTCAGAGAGGGTGCAGGGAGCCCTGCTGTCAGCGAGGGTGCTCTGAGGGAAGCCCTCCATCACCCTATCCCAGCCCCCCAGAGCACAGCTCACCCTCCACTTGCTCCTTGCAAAGTTCTTCTGGATCTGAAGGCTGACGGATGGGTAGATGTCCCGGTGCAGGGCTGTGTTTCCATCAATCCTGTGGATGCAGGAAGAGACCCTGGCTACCTGTGGGAACTATACGTCAGGTCAGGTCAGAGCCGGGTGGAATGCTCCAGGAGATGGGAGGCTCCATGAGGGAAGAGCTGGCCTAGGGTTCCTTTGTCCCCCTGGGCAGGTCACAACAGAGGGCTTATGCTTCCACAATAATTAAGAGCAAGGTTGGCAGATACGGGCTGGGGAGCAAATCTACTTGTCTGTTTTTCAAATAAAGTTACACTAGAATGCAGTTGTTTGTGATCCATTCAGGTCCGAGGCTGCTTTTGTGCTTTGGCAGCAGGGGCGAGTACTTGCTAGGAGATGGCGTGGCCAGCAAAGCCATGCCATGTGACCTTTTCCCGAAAACAGTAGGCTGAGCCTGTATCCCAGGGTATGGGTGTTGCTACCATCCTCTCCCTCAAACCTTGTGCAGAAGCCAGCTCCTCTATCAGTGAGGTCAGTGTCCACTGACCTTTCCCCTCCAGAGTCCCAAATCACCTGGCTCCAAGTGTCCCTCAGATACTTGCCATGGGCACTGTACTGGGACATCCACTAAAGGACCCAGAGAAGTAGGTGGCTCCTAGGCCCTGTGCCTAGGAGCCTACAGTCTGGGTGTGTGGGGTTGTTCCATGCCATGGATGAGAGAAATTTATGGGAACTCATTAATTAGTAGAGGTGGGGGAGGTCTGCACGGACTGTAGGAGTCAGGGGCTTCAGGGAAGGGATCTGGATTCTAAAGGAGGCGACACAGAAGGCAAGAGGCTGGGATTCCTCATGGTGAAGAGGGTGTGACTCAAGATGGTGAGGAGAGAGCGTGGTGTATGGAGTGCAGAGCACAGGGAGGAAAATACAGCTCTCAGTCTCTGAGAACAGAGAAGGTATGTGGGAAATCCTGGGAAATGCATTGGAGGTAAAGGGCAAGCCAGAGTGGGGCAAGCTGGAGAGAGAGAGAGTACAGTGGACCCTTGACTTAGGAACTCAATTTGTTCCCGAGGGCTGGTTGCAACTCAAGTTGTCCACTGAAGGCTCAGGCTCCTCTACACTGCCTTCAGAGTCTCTCTCCTGTATCCAGGCAGATCTCAGACTTCTTAGAGAGACATTGGCGCAGGATTCTCCGTTAACCCCATACAGGAAAGGATGTTGGAATGTTCCTTACAGAACTCTTTAAGGATTAAATCTGTAAGCACAAGTAGCCAGCATTTGGGTCATAACAAGACTTTGGTCAAAAGTTAAAACTAAAATTCCAGTCATAACCCAGGTTGTTTGTGTTTCAGGCTGACATTGAGCATCCAGTGTATTGCTGTGATAGGACGCAGGGAGCTATTGTCAATTCCTGAACAGGGCAGCAGCATGAAAAAGCCATGTGTCTAGATTATATTCACCCGTTTTACCAATTAGCTGCTTTGTGATTGCTCTTAAGTCCCTTCATATGGAACAGGTTTTAATCTTAGAGTGAAATGATATTCAGAACAGGACAAGGTCTCCTGGAGTCACCAGGACCGAGCATTGTACCAGGTGAGGGCAGACACCAGCCTCGAAGGACAGTCCCCTGTGGTGTCTGCTTCACCTCCCCCTTGGCCCCATGCACAGGTGCATGCTTCCTGGTTCTGTCCCAGTCAGAGGCACAGGGCCAGCTGGTTGCAGGGCACTGTCACTTGAGGGAGTGAGTCACGGTGGCTCTGGGGTCCACGAGGTGAGACCTGGGGTCCGCCTGTTCCTCACTCACCAGGGGTGCCTCAGGGCCTTCTCACAGGTGTACCGCTCACTTGGGTCCTTTTCCAGCAAGTGGCAGATAAAATCCTTGGCTATGGGGAACAATGGGAGACACGACAGCTAAGACCAGATTTCATGACTGATGGAAATTCACTTCCGGGCTTGTGGGTGGTGGTGAATGCATCTTTAGCTAATCTTCCAAAGAGGCAATTTTAAGAGTTTTAAAAAGAGAGGAAAAAAATCCAAACCACCTAACAACCCACCATAAGCCACCCAAGAAGAGAGGCTGTGAGCAGCCTCCCCCACACAGCGCTGTAGGAACCTCACTGCTCACGAGGCACCCACGTGCCCGCACAGCACATGTACATTCATTTGCCCCGGAGAGCGGCCGGCACTGCACGTGGGCAGGCACCTGAGTGCGGCTGGTTCCAGCTCTGATCTGTGACCTGCATGTGATAACCCATCGTGCTGTCTCACGCCTCCCCCTCAGCGCGCTCTGTGCAGGTACCTAACACTGAGGTTTGCAGCTCCCTCCCGAGCTCTCCTGCCCCTCACTCTACCCTCCTGGCCTCTCTTCTCCTGCCCCCTGCCCCAGGCATACTGATTCAGCCTCTGGAAAAGAAGGGTGAACCTTAGATGCCAATGATTCTGCTGCTTTTGAACCAGGCGACGGTGTCTCTACTGGCAGCTTCTTTGGTTGGCTCCCTAGGGACTCGGAAGAGCCAGGACTGTCACCCTTTGCTTCTGACAGCCTTGGCTTGAGCCTGTTATCTTGTCCTTCACAGGCACCACCTTACCTGACTCAGAAATGTCATCCCAGAACGGAGACTCAAACTCATAGTAGCCTTCTTTGATTTTCTCAAAAAGCTTAGACTCGGTCTCTTCATAGAAAGGCGGGTACCCACACAGCCTGCAGCAGACAGGGAGAGGTAGTGCTAAGCTTCTCTCCTCCCACCCCTACTGTGCACGAGGGCAGGCACCAAGGTCCTGGCCAGCAGTGCGGCCAGGAGGTGGCACAGGCCCCTGAGGAGGTGTAAGAGCTGGCAGCCGGACAGGCTTCCCTGAGGCCCTCCCTGTGTGCACCATTCCCCAAACCCTCACCACCCTGTCCTGTGCTTTCTCCGACTCTCAGATGCTCTGCACAAATTATCTTTAAGAAGGATAGCAGAAGTCTGGGTGCAGTGGCGCATGCCTGTAATTCTAGCACTCTGGGAGGCTGAGGCAAGAGGATGTCAAGTTCCAGCCCAATCTGGGCAATTCAGTGACTTAGAGACCTTATCTCAAAATACAAAATAAAGACCAGGGGAGGGGATGCCGCTCAGTGTGAAGGCTCTAGGTTCGATGTCATGAGCAGTTCATTTATGTGGCTTCGCCTGCTGGTCCAGTTTTTGGCACTAGAGACTCTGAGTGGACAGCCCAAGCAGTGTTGAATAAATGCAAGCACAGGAGCAATTATCCTCCACAAACCGAGGGGGCCGAGAGCCAAGTCCACACTGGGGCCCTCATCTACTGGAAGATTATTTTCCCGGAAGCAGAATTTGCTACATGTGGGCAGGTTGCGGGGAGGAGGTAGTGAGTGGTTAGGAGCGGGTGAGGTGAGGCTGGGAGCTGCCCAGCAGCCTGACCCACTGTGCCGAAGTCAGCAGGGGAGGAAGCTAAGACAGGGCAGGGGGTCTCAGGGTTCCAAGCCCAGCCTGGCTCTCCCTTCCCCACTGGGAGGCACTTCTGTGTGTGGCAGGTAGGCGCGCAGGCAGGGAGGCCCAGGTGGCTGCATGGGGCTCGTGTGCGGCCCCGCTCTGATCTGGTGGAGAGCCGTGCGTGTGAGCACGTGTGTGCATGTGTGTGTGCATGTGCCAAGGCAGGGCTGGGGAAGAAGGAGCAAGCAGACTCTGAGGTTTCTGAGGCACAGAGGCAATGCTGACTTCCACTCACAGTATGTAGGTGATGACGCCGATGGACCAGCAGTCCACAGCCTTGCTGTAGGGCTTCTGAGCCAGCACCTCCGGAGCTGAGGCAGATGAATGATAGAGTCAGGGCTGGGAGCAAGAGGAGAGGACTAGGGGGCGGGGGGCTGCAGGTGGAGAACAGCCTAAGAGGACTGGGCGGCCCTCAGCACTGCACTGCGGCATTTCTATGGGACTGGGACTGCCCAAGGGCTAAATCTCCCTGTGAGAGAGACTGACTTTGCCGTGGAAGACAACACTGTCAGACTGGGGCTCTCCAGTGCTGGGTCCCTATAGGACTAAGCACTCCCTGGGCCTGTCTCCTTACTCAGACAGGGGTCCCCAGGGCAAGGGCTGTTTTTTTCTCTTCAGACTAGAGGAGCTCTAGAGGAGTGGATGCAGACAGAACTTCCCCCATACTCCACTGACATTTAGTCTGTCACAGCTTTGACTGGGTGCCTGGCCAGCAGCCCTGGCAGCAGATGGATGCCTCTGCGTTCCCCTGACACCAGCTCTGCACCCGCTGCAGCCCTCTCCCAGTCAGCGCTTGGCTGCCCTTCAGAGGATGAACAGGTTCCCTCCGAGTTGGGGCTCTGCTGCCTGGCCCGGGAACCCCTCGTGGCTCCCTGTCTGCTCCCCCCTTGCCAGGAACCCCCAGAGCTACTCAGACAGGGTGCCCACCTCTGCCAGCTCTCTGGGTGCTTCCTTGGGGGGGACACAGGCAAGTCTGTGTCTAGGCCCAAACTCACCGCCTGAGCTGCCCACAGCTGGGGGCTAAGCTCTCCAGAGTGGGCAGAGTAGGGCGCGTGCTCAACCCCGCCACACTCTCCTGAGAGAGGATCTGGGACCCTGTCCTCTGGAGAGACAAAAGCAGTCTCCGGGAGAGGAGGTGGCCGTGGAGGGGCAGTCTGTCTTCACACGCAGGCTTTGAGAGCAGTAGAGGGAGGTGTCCTGAGAACGTGGACTGCCTGGCCCTAAGCTTCCTAGGTGAACACTGCCTGGATGGCCTGAACTGTCTCCTCACAGTCGTGCTCCCTGGGAGTGCTGTCACCTTCTCTCCTGCTCCTGGACTCACCTACATAGCCGGGGGTCCCACATGCCGTGGACATGACACCATTCTGCTCCATCTTGGACAGTCCGAAGTCTGTGATCATGATCTTTGAGTTCTCCTCAGGGGTGAGGTACAGCAGGTTCTCAGGCTGTGGGAGGAGAAAACCCATCCGTGCCTGCAGTGAGTCCTCTTCCTTCCCCTTGACACAGCTTTTGGGACGGCGAGCCCTGAGCTCTCCACTCCTACCCACACCTCCCTCCTGCGCCCCAGAGCTCTGTGACTTGCACGTGGTCTTGACTTGCCTCAGCCTTGTGACCCCTGCCCAGGTCACAGCTACCTCTGGACTGTTTTTTGAGGGAATCAACCGTTGGTTGATGGCCTCTGCCTGTGGCAATGCCAGGGGCCGTGTAGATCCTCAGTGGGCATTTGTTGCATTGACTTTGAGTGTGGCTGTGTTCAGAAATGGGGGAATTCTTTTGCTGTCCCAATGGGATAAGGCAACTGAAAGGCTCGGGAAAGGCTAAGGTGCAAATTAACAATGTGTGTTCAGCCACCCCAGGCTCATTTAAGGAATCTGAGGGCAGAGAAGGCCTGGGAGCCAACTGGTTTGATCCTCACAGTCTGCAGAGCTTGGATTTCTCACAGTCCCTGCGGCCTCCTAAGGATCATGATTTGTTTGCCAACAGGCACCCCCGCCCTGCACCTTTAAGTCTCTGTGGACGATGCCATTCTCGTGGAGGTACTTCACTGCTGACAAGACCTGCCGGATCACCAGACTGGCGTCCTTCTCTGTGTAGACGCCTCGTTCTAGTATCCGGTCGAAGAGCTCCCCACCAGAAACACTGTGGGCACAGGAACATGGTTATTGATTCAGGTTGCAGAGATGCGCATGTGTTTGCCCTGTAGCCACGGGGGACACAGGTGGCCTGGCCAGGCAGGTACCAGGGACTGTGGCTGGAAGGGGGACTGCACCAGCCTCTGAGTGCCTCCTCCAGGGCCTGGGGTGGTATGACGAACTCACAACCTCCTCTGGTGCCCTGTGTTGGGACCAAGCAGGATTTATCTCAGGACACCTTTGAAAACATACAAATGCCTTGGTTTGCGGCTACCTCAGAAGCTAGTAATCCTGGGACACAAGGAGCCCCGGTGAGAGAGGAAGGTGACCCCTCTCTGGGCACAGCAGGAAAGAGAAGCATGACAGCGAGGCTGACTGTGCTTCATCCGGGCTTCTTCTATACTGTGGAGAGCGGGGCTGCTAAAGCTGCAGTGACAGCTGGGTGTGCAGAGGTGTTGTGAGACTCACACGCATGGCATTTCCGGATCAGCCAAGCTTAAAGAGCAAGTCTGGCCCTGACTCTTGACTACCGGCTATGACATCTGCCTGGAAGTTTCTTGGTCAGTACTAGAGCACCAGAGTGTCAGAGAACTCACCACCTCCTCTGATGGGCTGTTTCACCTGCAACGTGTGTGCCATATTTCTACATTTTGTGTTGAACCCGATGCCCTGTGGTGGCTTCCAGCAGAGCAGGAGAAACCTCCTTTCACACAAATCTTTTCAAGTTTGCTCTCCTGAGGCCTGGCCTTTCTGCTCTGGGATGAAGATCCCCACACTGTCTCCACGTGGGCCTCTCATAGTCCTGCCCCTGCCCCTGTCCCCGGCATGAAATGTGGCTGCACACACAAGACAGCACCAGGCAGCAACAAAAGCGGGAGTTTCTCTGGCCAAGTGTACACCGTCTGGTCCCTTTGTTTCTGCCTTTGGGTGCTAGCTGTGCTATGGGAGCTGGTGGTCCCCAAGGAAGATTCTTTTCGTCCACAGCTCCAAACTCCAAGTCTGGAGCATAAGTGGCCTGGGTTCCAGCATGGCGCCCTTAGGAGCTTGGTGGCTGCTGAGTGACACCTAAGGCTCCCGCTTCCTTGCCTTCTGTTAGCCTGCAGAGTGACTGTGCTGATTCTGTGGAAGTGGCCACCTGCAGATGCCGCATGGCCCCAGATCACTGGGTGCCACTCCGGGCCCTCCCTACCTCAACTAGTATGGCTGCCACTCTCTCCTTTCCTCAGGCCTTGGGGGGCCAGGAGCTCATCAGCTACACATATCCCGGTTGACATGTGGCAGGTCTGAGGAATCAGCCCATCAGCTGAGACACTGTGGCATCAGGCCAGGCTGAGATGGCAGAGCAGTGTGTGCACAGGGCGTTGTGTGCCTGTTCTGTACAACTACTACATGCGCGTCTTCATGCCCAAGGCTGAGCTCTCAGGAGTACTGACCAACTCACACAGCAGTCACAACCAGGTAGAACCCTGAATATGGCTGTGACATCAACACAGAGACCCATCTAATGAAGCCTCAACTCCTGTCTTACAGATGAACACATGCAATCACAGCCTGCTTTGAACTTTGAGAAAGCCTTTCCTTTATTGAACTGAAATCTATCTATGTGTGGCTTCTACTCTTATAGTACTTTCCACTGGAGTGCTGCCAATACACTTACTATCTAGGTGATGGATAGAGGTAGTTAACATAGCCCCAGGTGATGGTGCCAGGAAAGGGTACTGGGGCTGGTGCTATGCCTGGAGTTGCTGGGGAGTGGGCACACCCCAGAAGGAGAAGGTGGGACAGCTGTTTGTCCACCTATAGGAAATATTTAATGACTAGAAAGCCTACACTTAGTCAGGTGTGTAGTAACTTAGTAATCAGCTCCTGTGTTACCTCTCTGGCCACACACAATATGCCCATGGCCAGAGGTGTATTGACCCTAAGTAGACTCAGTGTTTTGGAGTTGCTTGAACTTATTGTTGATTTTTAGCTGTTGTCCCCCTTCCTTCACCGCTGACAACACTCTGGGCCCAGCAGGCCTCTGGGAGGAAGCGGGTCCATTTGCACTTACAGCTGCATGACCAGGTAGTAGTGAGTGGTGCTTTCATAGATGTCCTCCAGCATCACAATGTTCTCGTGCTTGATCCTGTGAAGAAGTAAGTGTCACAGTGAGAGAATGCAGAGCCAGTCCCAGAGCCTCTACTGGACACTTTCAATGGTAATATTTAAGAAGACGGGGTCCCTGGGGAGCCTGATTAATGAGTAGGCTGTCAACAAATCATCCCAGAGACGAGGTCCCCAGTTATCGAATGAATAACTGATCATCTTGCTTTCAGGAAGTATTTCATGTTACTCTAGGAATTTCATTAAACTTGAGAAAGCTAAAAGAACTGAGGAAGGGAGGCATCTCTGTAGCTCAGTGAGACAGCCTGTCTTGGGTGTGAGGAGGCCCTGGCTCTGAGCTCCAGTGCCACAAAAAGAACAAACAAACAAAGAAAGAACTGAGGGAGGTGAAGGATTACCCAGCATTGGGTTATTCTACAAAAGTGTTATGCAGCTTTCTTGCAGAAACATGGCAGGAACAAATTTACCACAACACAGGGGTTTAGTTAGCCGAGGTCCATCTTGGGTAACCATGAAGAAAGTGTTGAAAACTTACAATTGTGGGATATTGTGAAAAACAAAGAAGACCCTTATTTTCTGTGAGGTCATTTAAATCAGCAGCTTTCAACTAGTAGGGGCTCCTTTGCTCCATAGGGAACATTTGGCAAGATTTTTGATGGTCACTCCTGGAGCTTGGGGGATACTACTGGAGGCAGAAATGCAGCCAGGTGCCCAGCAACACCCAGGAAAGCCCACACCACAAAGAAGGAAGCTGCCCAGAGTGTCACCCATGATGTGGTCAGGAGCCCCTCCCCGAGGTCATGCTTACGTCACTGTCAGAGACTGAGCTGAGTGTAATAATCATATTAGGTAAAGGGCCTGGCTTCCCAGGCAGTCGTTCTGGGCAGGAAGAATTTCTCCAGGAAGTTTTACTCATGGTTATGCTGCACAGGAGTTAAGAATTTAGACTGAGTCATCTGGTTCTGGGTTCAGATCCAGTTCAGACACTTATTCATTGAGATATTGAGTTGGCTTTCTCAAATCTTCGAAGCCCCTTCATTTTCCTCATAAGAAAAGTCCATCGCTCCCACAGGGCTTTATCAGAATTAGAAGAGACAGTGCTCTACAAATGGTTCCTATAGGGCGTGGGGAATTGCCAGCACATTGTAGTAGCTGTCCAATTTCAGGTACTTTAAAAATCATGAACTGTTGCTGTGGTTGCTTGGGCAATTCAACTATACTCATGGGCCACCCATGCCAACATAAATCTATTAATTATTCATTCACTGAACAAATGTTTGCTGAGTATGCCATGGTCTTTGCTCTCAGTGACTTTACAATCTCTCTCTCCACCCTAATCTCCCTGCCTTTGGTATCCTACTAGACACCTCTCTGCAAAGATGTGGGTTCCTGCATTTCCTATATTCCAACCACTTTCTCCCATTCGCTCCAAGTCTATCCTTTTTGTTCTCCTTCCTAAGAAATGGTATCATGACCCACTTACTGGACATGTGCTCAGTCTCAGGAGAATCTTGAATGCATTTCTTATCTATATTCTCCCTGGTCAACCTCAAACCCAATCACTTGTCCCTGAAATGTTTCTTGGGATGGTTGTCTGGGCTTCATACAATCCTGCCACTACCTTTGCTTGTTCCATCACCCCATGCCTAGATTACTGTGAATGTCTTGTAACAGGTCTTCCACCCTCAAGGCTGGTTTCCTCCCGCCTATCTCCTCCATGCCTAAGCGGGATGGCTCTGAAATGCTAGTCCAACTCTGAGTCCTCTTTAAAACCCTTTGATGACTTCTCTTTGCCCATAGGAAAGAGCCAATATCCTCTGGCATGGCACCTTTGTAATCAGGGCCTTGTCATGTTTCAGTTCAGTGCTACTCCAAGTTCAGGGGCTTCCAGTATCCATTTTCCTCTAACGGTCTCTGCACTTCCACCTTGACATTAAAATCTGTGCTGCTCTCAGCCTGAACTCCCCTTCTCACTGCCCCTCTATTGTTCACAAAATTCCACTCATCCATCCAGGCTTCCTCTGAAAATGTGCCTCCTTCCCTGCACCGCTGGGCCTCTCTCGAAGGCTAGATGCCACGCCACTCTCCACACAGTGCCTCCCGCTGGTCCTCACATCAGCTGGGGCTGGGGCTTGCAGGGCTTGCAGAGCTCGTAGCCTCACCTGGGAAATGTGTGCTCCTGGGGGGGAACTTCGCCTCGTCCTGAGGCCCTGACCCTGTCAGCGCACTGAGCGGACCTGTGGTGCAGCTGGGGAGTCCACAGGGCTCTTTGTGAGAGTCTCACTGCCAACTGTGAGGGTTTGTTACTGTAGTCTCTACCCGGCTGGTTGGGTGCTGAACCTACATTTGCTTCAAACAAAACTGAGGCTAATTTCCAAGTCTTATGCTGCCTTCTTATTGATTCTTCCTGATGGCCATTTAACTTCTGTTCCTTTGAGTTAATTACACTCTAGTCCACAAGCACGAACCGGCTGTGCCACCAGTGGCTTCTCTGCTCAGTTTGCTGGGGTAATACTTCAGCCAGGACAGCTGTCTGACTAAACTTAGCTGACTGACCAGCTCAGTCTAGGGAGCAGTGCCCAGGCACGGACCTCTAGCTCAGGAGCTCTAGAAGCTCATTTGTGAAGGATATGACCCACCCTGAGACCCACTCACTTCTTTAACACAGCAATCTCGTTCTCCAGGCTGCTGTCCCGGAAGGCAGGTGACTTCTTGATGCACTTCAGAGCAAAGAGCTTCCCAGTCACCCTCTGCTTCACCAGGAACACTTCTGAAAAAGCTCCTCTGAGGGAAGATGCCAAGGATGGAACTTAGTTCTGGTGGGGTAGGGAATATTTCAGTCTGGTAGAGAACATTCTGATGGGATAGGGGATATTCTGGTGGGGTAGAGAGCACTCTGGAAGTGGGACGACCAGGTGGATGAAGGAAGGTGTAGCTGATTAGGAATTTCCCTTAGGATAGTGGTAGGATCTATCTGACACACCAGGGTGCTCTTTCTTCACAGAACCTATGGGAAGGAAAGATCTGGCCTGGGATCAGAGGTGAGGAAGTGCTTTGCCTGCTCATATAGTTTTGTGACAGCTCCCAAATACTTTGGTTTGCCTGCAGAGGTCTCTCCATCAAAGAGAGGCCACTGCAGAGTCCACCCCAACATGGTGTGGTGTGGCCCAGTGGGATGGCAGGGGCAGAGGCATCAGGAGAGAGGCTCAGATGCAGCTTGTGGGTTTTGGATAGTGATAATCAACCTAAATTAACTTTCAGAACACAAGGGGACTCAGTATCCTCATTTATGCACGCAACCCGCAAAGCCCAATGACAGAGCCCAGAAGTTTCTGGTGAGGGCTGTCCGAGGACAGAGCAGATGGTACCCAGCGGAACAGCATGTGAGCTAAGGCGTAGGCTGTGCTTGACTGTCCACATCAGAACCCTAGCTCTTTGGGTGACAAATTACTCAGCTTGCACAAACTCAGTTTCCTCATCTGGAACATGGGATATGGATCATCTCTGATTTGTAAGGTTGTTTAGAATAAAGATCCAAAACACGGAAAGTGCTTTAAAGTGTTCCTGACATCTATTAAAACCAAATGCACCAGAGAGTTCCACTGTGGTTTTCGATGCTGGAATTCCCATGGGGGAATAGCTAGTGGTACAAGGGCAGACAGAACGGTTGGGGGGAGCCCTCTCCTCCCCTGCCCGCTGTGTCTTCTAGGATGAGGGTGAAGGGTGGTCAAGCCTTTGTGAGGACCTTAATATTGACATTAGATAACAGTTGCCCTCTGGGGGTGCTGGGTTTCCCTGTGACTCCCAGAAGATGCATTAAAACAGAGATCATCGGAAGCCTTCGGAGCCTTCGGAGCCTTCGGAGCCCGGTCTCCGCATCCACCATGCCACACATCCTTCCCACCAAGACCTCTGGCACCTACTGAATCTTAGACACTGGAGGTGAAAAGGCGAGTGAGTTTCCATTCTGAAGGGGCCTGTGGACTGGGGAGCCACACAGACAAGGGAGCAGTGAGGATTCCATTCAAAAGCCGCTGTGAGATGTTCCGAGTGCCCGAGGAACTGCTGGGACCTCTGTGTCGGGCCCTGGCGTGAGCACTTGTTTGGTTTAGAGCCCAGTATGACACATAGACACAGAGAGAAGAATATGAGACTACAGAAAACAGACACTTGCTACAATGTCCACTGGGCAGCAGCCGGGCAGGCTGCACACTGCCCAACGCCAGCAGACGCCACCCACCTGAAGGCCCATGTCCTATATGTATGCATGTGGTGTTACAGTTTCCCACTCCCCAGCAGACAGAATGCTAGGTAGAGAGGCGTGTTTGCCTTAACCAGTACAAAGTGACCATTTGGGATAGTCAAGGGACGCAACACATGGTTCTGACTTAAAAATACCTTTGAGCTCAGTTTTAAGGAATGAATGAGTTAGCCAGTGAAAACGGGAGTTAGAGATGTTCCAGGCGGGAGTGGGAGGAACCAGGAGGAAAAGGGTAAAGGTGTGGACCAGCAGGTGGGGTGGGGCAGCCTGGCTTGTACAGCGTGAGGTGGGCATAACAGCAGAAGGCTGTGGATGGGGACCAGCTCCTGTGCGGGGTTGCATATGGAAAGCACTCCACATCTATTTAAGGGATGGATGGAGAAGTTTGAGCTAGGATTAGTTGTGTACTCTTCTCAGCTTAGACTTTGCTTTCCTAATCTATGCAATAAAAGTTGAGCTCTGTGGCCTCAAAGATTCCTTCCAGCCATGGCATACTAGAACCCACCGCCAGAGCTCTTCCTGCTTCCCGCCATACTGGATGGCCCACTGATCTCAAAGCTGACTCCCCTCTGGGGCCTTTTGGAGAATGACATCAAATTAGGGCCTCAGTTTGCCCAGATGTGAAGGTACCATTCACAGTGCACTGTATACACAGGGTACCACCCACAGCTGTGCAGTTATGGCCATCTGAGAAGGTATTATTGTTCTTTGGCCTGGGCCACTTTAGTCACATCGTGTGTGGGGGTGGGCAGGGAGTGCAGGCGGCAGATTAGAGGGCCTCACCCTACCATGGCCAAGGTGGGGAGCACAGAACTAGTTTTGAGCAGCCAAGGGGACATGGATCAAACGGCCAGACAGGCAGGGCCCACTGTGCTTGCTTCAGGAGGACTTGTTGGCACTTCCTTTCACCTGTTCTCCCCAGCTGTTTCTCTCCATCGCACCTCCCTTTGGTAACCATGACACCTGCAGTGTGGGGGTGCCTGTCTCCTCCTCAGCACAGCGGTAGGGTGCAGAGGCAGTGGCCTGGAGAGGCGCCTCATCCAGTGCTGACCGCGGGACAACTGTGGCTTGGCCCCTGTCCCCAAATAAGTGCTGGGCGGAGAGCTCAACCGAGAGTGCTTTCCATACAGCAGGTCTGGGGCCAGATGCCACCCCACTCCCATAGTATCTGGGCTCCTGTGCTGGTTGGACTCACAGATACAGAACTGGGGATGTGGAGGGCCGACTGCATAATGAGATATTAGTAACTGTGGGCTTAGGTGGTGGGAATATTGGTGTTCATTGCACTGTTGTACTGTCTCAGCTTTTCTTTATGTACCAACATTGTCAAGCTAGAGGGTGGAGCGACAGGCCTTCCCATGACCCTGCCATCCCTCTAATTTACACATGTGTGCAGTGGACTTCACGGAGCATTGTGAGGAGGATGTGTCTGGCTCATCAAATTGAATGGCAGGTCACTAAGCAGACAATCGACACTTTCTGGTCAACCTGGGCTTCCTTCTCCTACTTCCCTTGATTTTGGGTACGCTTAGCAAACCACTTCTGCTTCACTCATGAGCCTGTCTCTCCTGCTGAAATCCTCTTTCCAGCTACTCTGCTTGGCAGAGGCCTCTTGGTGGGTGGCCAACATGCTGATGACCTCTGGCTCCTGTGTATGCAGAACCTGCCAACCTGCCTGTGTCTGCAGGTGGGTGGAAAGCAGAGGTCTC
Organism: Dinomys branickii; assembly: GCA_004027595.1. Classification (NCBI taxonomy): domain Eukaryota; kingdom Metazoa; phylum Chordata; class Mammalia; order Rodentia; family Dinomyidae; genus Dinomys; species Dinomys branickii. The sequence continues at coordinate 93,752 of PVLD010001108.1, forward strand.
TTCCCACCATGCTCGGCTCCTGTCTGTCTGCAGCGAGGTCACTGCCTCCTGGCCAGGGCTGTGTGGAGCTGCACTGAGCCAGAGCTGGAGGGAGAAAAGCTTGCCTGCGCGGACAGCCTGAGCCCCACTCCTCTCCACCCAGGCCCAACATGCACCGACTAATTAGCTGACCAGCTGGGGCTGGCAGCCTGCGTCAGAGAGCAGAGACGCAGCCTCCTGGGGGAGAGGCCTGGCTACTTGGAAAGGCAGCTCCAGACAGGCTGTCTCAGATCTGCCGGCCACATAATCCCTGTCAAGTGGCTGCCACAGACACTGAAGGCTGTAGGGATTCGGATGTCATGGCTGAAAACTGAAGTGCACCTGTCTATAGCAGCAAACGGGGCTGGCCTGCTCACAGAGCCTCTGAGACTCCAGAAGAGCCCCCCGGTTCTGCTCTTTTGTGTTGAGGGCAAGAATCCTGGAAGCGGGGGAGGACAGCACAGCGATGGCACAGGAGCGCGCAGAACCTGAGGACAGGGCTGGTTTCCCTGTGGGCCCATGCCTCCCCAACCCGGCCTATCGCCCCGAGGGCCATGAAACTCTGGGCCCCTTAAAGGTCCTGGGGACCAACCGCCTCAGCCAGCTTGGTTCCACAGCCCGCAGCCAGGCTGGCCGGGCGTGGGGCCTGGAGCCCCAGGACTTACGAGCCCAGCGCCTCCATGAAGACGAAGGTCTTCCGGATGTTGGTGGTCTGTTTCTTCCAGGGGCTGCGGTCACCTTCCTCCCTCCGCCCCATCGCCGCCGGAGTTGACGCTGCTGGGGTCGCTTGATTGGAGGGAGATGTGGAGGGGGGAGGAGAAAAACCGAGGCCTGGTCAACAGATTCGTTTCTCAGTACTAGAACAGGTCGTAAAAGAACCTAAAACACGTCATTTATGTATAGGCCAAAAACAAGGATTGGGAGCAAAACCTGGACAACTGGCAAAAATAAATCTTTTCCCTATTTCTAAACAGTGTGTGCGCGTGCGCGTGTGCATACATGAATGCGTATGTGTGGTACGAATGTGAATGGGGATTGAACTGAACTACATTCCAGTCCTTTTCATTTTACTTCCATTTTTATTTCATTTCGTTTTGTTCTGAGACAGGGTCTTGATAGATTGCTCAGGCTGGGCTCCAACCTGCTACCCTTCCACCTCGGCCTCCCAGAGTGCTGGGAGCACAGGCGTGCAGCACCACGTCCAGTCCTGTTTGCTTCTGAAAATCCCTACAGCACAGTTCTTTGACTCCCCCGCCCCCCTCGCGGCATCGTGCGGCTTCCTCTAGGAGTCAGAGCCCTGCAGTGGAAACCGCATCTGCAGCCAGCGTATTAGCGCAGGGCAGTGGCGCGCGTGCGCGCAGAATCACATAGGAACACTGCTTACCAGGTGGTCTGCAAGCCCGACACCCCCAGTGACGCCAAACCATCACCACAGTGCTTACTCGGACTTCCGAACGGCCTGCCTCTCTTCTAGCACCACAGTACTGCCCCTTTCCCCTTTGTCCTTCCTCTGCCTTACGTGCATGGGTTGAACGAATGAGCTTCGTTTGCTTTACAGCTCCTGCAACACCGCAGGCAGTGCAGGCGAGCAGCTCTTCCTCAGAACCTGAAGTGAATTGTGTTCTCACTCTGTGTCAGAGTTCTGGAGTTACCTTTGTCTCTTTCTTTTCTTTTCTTTTCTTTTCTTTTCTTTTCTTTTCTTTTCTTTTCTTTTCTTTTCTTTTCTTTTCTTTTCTTTCTTTCTTTCTCTCTTCTTTCTTTCTTTCTTTCTTTCTTTCTTTCTTTCTTTCTTTCTTTCTTTCTTTCTTTCTTTCGGCACAGGGTCTGAAACCAGGCCTTGCACTGAACTACATCTCCAGTCCTTTTTCATATTTTATTTTGAGACACTAAAGGTCTCACTGAGTTCCTAAATTGCCCAGGTTGGGCTTGCACTTGTGCTTCTCCTACCTCAGCTACCCAGAGTGTTGGAATCACGCGTGGGCCAATGTGAGTCTCCATCTTCTCCAATAGTCAACATGTGTTTCTTGGCACCTGGGCTGTGCCTGGGGCTAGACATGACTTGGGACAACTTCTTGGGGCTGCCGGGTAAAAAGGACAGGCAGCGGGCCGCTGACGTGTGTGTGTGTGTGTGTGTGTGTGTGTGTGTGTGTGTATGTGTGTGCACGCAGTGAGACATGTGGACAGGAGAGACACAGGCAAGGCCGGGCCTGGAAGGCCTCCGCGTGGGTCAGCACAGGCTGGCAGGGCAGTCTTCGATCGCCAAGCAAACAAAGGGTGTGGGGTGTGTGAAGGTATGTCCCACCGAAGGAATAGGTCTCCAGCTCGCATCTCTGGGTAGCCTCTGAGGCCAGCTGCTGCATGACATGGTGCAGGGGCAGACCTCTAGGTCACAGCTGACCGGGGCTTGGCTCAAGTGGCTGTGCAGGGCAGGAGGAAGGCTGGGATGCCCTGGACAGTGGCCCTCGGGGGCAGTGGGAAGGGCCTTGGATGTGGCCTGCAGTTCTGAGCAGACATCTGGGGCAAGTGGGCTTCCCGGGGTCTTGAGCCTGCATTGGAGGAATGCTCTGCTGTCCTGTCTTGGCCACCTGCTGTGGCAGCAGTGTTCAGAGCCCCTGGGTGGTGCTCACGGTGGCCTCTTGGGTGACGCCGTCTGTGCCCAGGATCCTTTCCAAGGCCCCCCAAACACCTGGGAAGTGCGTGCCTTCATGGCCTGTCACTGGGGAGAGCGCAGGCGTGGGGTCAGGCTGAACTGAAACTCCTGAGGGTGGGCAGGTTCCGCTCAGGAGGCAGGGGATACACTTAGCTGGGGCCACCCTGCAGATTCTACACCCCAACTCTGGCTGCTTCTATTTCTCAGGGTGCTGGGCACAGGGAGTGTGTGTGTCCTCAGGCCACGTGGCCGGGAAGCCCAGGCTTCAGCCTTTCCGGATGTGGAGGGGCTGGCTGAGCTGGTCCAGGCCCGCGGACAGCGTCTTCCCTGGGGGCACACTACAGCTGGGCGCTGCTCCAGAGCGCGGGGTCCGGGCACACGCTGGACAGCTCACATCCCACGATCCCCTTGCAGAAGAGGAGCCAGAGCACTGCCGCCCCCTGCTGGAGCCCGGCGGAACAACACTGCTCTCGGCGGCCCCACTGCATTAGCAGATCTGCACTTGCTGTTCCTTCTGCCCCGGCTCTCTTAAATAGCTTTAAAAACATAATATTCTAGCCGAGGCGAGGCCATAGAAAACATCTTTCCCGCCCACCCGCCTCCCATACCGATTCCTAAGCACTTAGTTTCATCATGAGTGCAGTGTGGAAGGCCCTGGAACCCTGATCTGAACAGCACAGCTGATAGCAGCTTTTTCCCCCAGGACCTGTGGTTGAACCCAGGGCCTTCCCACGGACCTACATCCCCAGCCCTTTTCTGTATTTTATTTTTCAGACAGGGTCTTGCTGAGGGACTGTGTTGCCTAAGGTGAGGTCAAATTTGGGCTCTTCCTGCCCCAGCTGGTCTCATCCACAGGCCCCTTGCGGGTGTGGAGAGTTCTAGGCAGCTCAGAGAGGGAGGCCCGGAAAGGGCAGATGCATCCTGCTTCTTTCCATGACAGCCCTCTCCTCCTTCTGCTGGGACTTCTGTGATCTTGGTCTTTTCAGAGAGGAAAACAAACTCTGAGAAGCTTGAGCTGCAGTACGGCTCTCCTTGGCTTCCGAAGCACTCTCTGCCTTTCACTCTGTCTGGTAAAAACTTCCACTGGGCATTGGTGCTGGGGAGTGGCTGCCACAGACCTCTCTGAGTTGGGCTGGTGCTCAGGCAGAGTGCAGAGTGCTGTGGATGGCAGAGGCCGCCTCAGGCCCTCAGCCCTCAGCATGCAGAGATGCTCGCAAAGACTGCCGGAGTGGCCTCATCCCTGGGACTATCTCTGGGTCATCATGGTAGCTCTCCTTCCCTGGACAAGCACTGACAGCTCCTGCTGTTACCTCCTGGGCCAAACCCTGACCCTCCTGTGACACAGCTTGCCCTTGGGAGCGCTTTCAGTCAAAGTGGAAAGAGCAAGTGCAGGTGTGCAGATATAAACGAGCAGGTCAGCCGTCTGCAGAAAGGACGAGCCCATGCCACCCACTCTGGATCCCCAGTGTCGCCTCTGTGTCCAACACACTTGAGGCTCAGCCCACGTTAGATGAGGATGAGGTCAGTCAGGGCGGCTTCACAGGGGCACTGGGCTTCAGCTGGGTCTGGAGGGTGGGTGGATGCTTTCCTTACAGTGCTCTCGAAGGAACCTGTCCCAAGGACACCTGAGCAGTGGGGTCCCTCTGTGAGTCCTCGCAGGGAGGCTCCTCCAACAGCATGGCCCAGAGGGTGGGAGGGCCGCAGAGTGTAGAGTCTTCTTGCCATCTTCATCCCATTACGGACCTGGGTGCGATTAGCCCTTGGTCAGCAAAACGTCCTTGGGATGCATGAAAATCCATCCCTGACCACTCTTCCTAAGTCAGCCCGTCCACCCCAGGCCAGCTGACCCCTTCCTGTGTAGCACACTTGCCACTCTGCAGTTGCCCTGGTGGTTCACCGGAGGCCAGTGCCCTCCCTAGGAAGGAGCTCCACACAGTGAGGACTCGGTCTGTCTCGCTGCCCCTTGGAACTGGCTAGTTGCCTGCTCTTTAGTGCTCCGCCATACTGCTTGGGAGTCTTCCTGGCCTCTTGGGGGGAACTGTGGCTGGCAGGAAGCTGCAGAGGGGATGGTGCTCCCTAGAGGGGAGGCCATGTGGCTTTGGGTGATGCCTCCCCCAAGCCAGCACTCTCAGTCCTTCTAGAGACGGCTGATCCTGGGGGCAGCAGCCCTGGCTGCCGACGAGGTGCTGGTGAGGGGTGGCTGAGCCGGGCCCACGAGGCAGGCGGCCCCCACGGGCTCCATCCACATGCTTTTTTTTCGTCTTCTGCCTGGTGCACTGGTCTCAAGAGCAGCCCGGGTCCCAGACAGCTCCCAGCAGACCAGCCATGTCCGCCAGGGCCTCTGTTGCCGTCATGTAATTCAATTCACAGTTCATCTCGCTGGCCAGCCTGGACCTTCTCTCTGGCCCCTCACTCCTTCCCCCTCTGTAATGTGGCCTCCTTACCAAACATTCCTCCCCAGGTCACAGGTACTGAGAGCCTACGCTGAGGATTCATTACAGGAATGGGGCTTACCCTCCCATTACAGCGTCCTGGCTTCTTACATGTATCACCAACCAAAGCGTTCAGTCCAATCCAGTCCAAAGTACTCAGAGGAGGACCAACAGCAGCCCTGAATCAGGCAAAAACATAGTGGGGGAGACAGGGCAGACAAGGAGAGCACCCCAGGTGGCACCCCTGACCTCCTACACCCCCAGATAGCACCTCAGTCCTGCCCACGGGGGGCACCTTTGCGATTCTCCCCATTGGGTTTCTGAGCAAGGAAGTGCCAGGCTCTGGGGCTTAGGGGTAGCAGTCTCTCTCCCAAGCTTGCCTGGCTCTGTGACCACCTCTGAGGAGTCAGGCCACCTAGGACTGCTTCACACTCTGCTCCCAGGCCCAGGGCTTCCCATGCTCAGGGCCAACCCACTCTGCAGGTCTGCAGCCCTTGAGGGGCTGTGAGCGGGGTCAGCTTTGACAGCAGTGTGCTCTGCTTCCTGGCTGGGGCTCACAGAGCCCTGGAGAGCCTTTGGACCTCGTGGACAGCAAGGGGGTAAATGGTGAATGTGACGGGGGTTTCTTGTCCATGGTCCAGTTTCCTGAATTCTGGCCACACTGGACTGCAAGGACACAAGAAAAAGCCAGGCTTTGGCCCCAGTCACCACGGGTCACTCCATTTCCACTTTTGCTCTCCATGAAAGAGGAGAGGGCCAGATTAGCGTTCCTTGAAGTTTGCCAGATTGCAACCCCTGCAGCACTCTCCAAGGGCTGAGTGCGTTTTCTGTCTCTGACATTTCTTAGAGATCTGTGACCTGCAGTCACTTATTGAGGTCTCTGAGGATGCTAAAGACTCCTTGCTCCTTAACCTGGAATTTCCCAGCTTTAGGAGATGGTGAAACTTCCCTTTCTCAACTCCTGTTAGCAGCTGGGGCTTCTCAGAGCACACCTTTGGAAAATGCAGACTGAGTCATCTCCAGTGCTTTGGGGCTCATTGTTCAGAGGAACAGGAAGATGGCCACTGTCAGTCACGGTCCTCCACAGGGCGTCAGGGGAACACTGGGTCTGTGCAGCCGTCAGAACCCTTCCCAACTCAGGGGATGCAACACACCAACCAGCCCATGGTGGCCAGAATCAGGCCCTGGCCGACACACTCCCTGAGCCGGGCTAGAGCAAAGCTCCAGGGACCTGCCCTCCCTTCCCCAGCCGCCCGCTAGTCCTCCACTCCTGAGCCTCGGTTATTTCCGCTCACAGAACGACTGAGGAAGAAGGTTTTTCAGTTGCCTCCTGCAGTTTATTTTAGGTGCAAACCCACACTGGAGTTTAGGACGTCACTCCTGCTGCAGTAACAGGCTGGAACTCGTGTTCTTCAGGTTCATCGTGTGCTCATGACAGGGGAAAGGAAAAGTGTTTTCTAGAGCCCAGTGGTGGCTGAGGAACCAACACACAAGAGTTGGGGAGACAGCAGCGATTCTGGTCCTTTCAGCCATATTAAGCCTCAGTTTCTTCATCTGCCAAATGGGAATGATGATCCCTCTCTACCTCCCCACCGTCACAGAGTTTGAGGCCTCCACAGAGCCCTTTGGTGGACCCGTGTGAGAGACACATGAACTGAACATCAAGCACTGGTGAAAGAGCAGGGAACTCAATAGCAGTGTAAGCCGGGGGTGGAGGCAGGAGAATGACTCTGCTGTCCCCTTAGCAGGACGCAGGTCCTATCCTATGTGCCTCTGCATGGCTGAGGATCTCACAGAGATCCTGCAGTGTTGAAAGACATACTATTTTCCTACATCACAGCCCTGAATGTAAGGAACCAGGGCTGTGTTGTGCCACTGGAAGGCTCTGCAGGCTTCCTGGAGGTGGTGGGCTGGTCTCCCTGGGGACCTCGCTAAGGAGAGTAAGGCTGAGTAGGTGCGACGAGCTGAGGTCGAGCCTGACCCATGCATAAGATGCCTGTCCTACACGGTGTCAGGCTCGGTCCTGTTATAGGTCCTAGTCATGCACTGCACAGAGACCAGGGGAGCAGGGTCATGCGGGGAAGAGGGTGGAGGAAGGGCAGCCTGAGCTCGGGATGGAGCTCTGAGCGCCCAGACTTCCTCTGGGGACCTGGGTGTGATGCTCGTGGGCAGAGCCCCCACCCTGCTGACTGTGGTGCTGGCCGTGCTCGGCCTGGCCCCTTACTGCTGACCATGGCTGCAGTTGTAGCACCAGGCACGCAGCTGGTGCAGACTATGAGGCTGCCCCTCTCATTCATGCTGCAGCTCATTCACTCCACTGCCAGGTCTGGCCGCCTGCGGCTGGGCGCGTCACAGCACGCACTCCACTCGGTCTGTGGCGATTTATTTCTGGCTGGGCGTGCGTGTGTACGGGGGAGAGGGAGCAAGGGAGGTGCTTGCGTTTCGGAGGGGGATGCTTTTCTCTTCCAGCCTGGCTGTGCTGTGGCTGCAGACCGGCAGCACCAGGGTGGGGCCCTTGCAAGGCTTTCCCGTGTCCAGTGAGCCTCCCTGCCACTGTTCAAAGTAAAGCCATTGTCTACCAGAGGTCGTGAGGAAATGTGCCCGGTCAAGCAGGCAGAAAGAGATGGGGGTGGGGGGCAGTCCCTCCAACTCTGACCCTGGTCTCTGTCCCTGGTGCTGTCACCTGTTGCCTCTCTTGGCTGTGGCTGCTGGGAAGTCACTCACCTCCACCTGCCTCCCTGTCATGCTGTCCTGCAACCTGACACCTGACTGGCTCCTCCAGCCCCTGCCCAGGCTGAGTTCCCAGCAGTAAGGCTGGGGGTCCCACACCGACGGCCTGATCTCTGAGTTCCAATTCAAATCTTTCCTTACTTGGACCCTGGGCTTTTCCGAAAGTATTTGCCCCACCTTTACACGTGCACACACACACACACACACACACACACACACACACACACACACACACGCGGCAGCTATCTGCATCATCATGCAAAGGTCACCAAAATACAGACGACCTGGATTCAGATGCTACCACCTTGAAACAGATACCACTGGGGGCCAGTTTTGCAAGCCCAGACAATTAGTTTAACCCTCAAGCCTCTGTGGCTTCCTCTACATTAAGGGAGAAGCGGCAATGCTCCTCCCCAGGCGATGGACTATTCTTAAAAGGATGAATGAACAGCATGCTGCAAACTGTGAGTTGTGAATCAGGTATTACGAAGCACTTTGTGTCATGGCCTATTTCCGATATGGGTCTCATTGTCAGCCTTAGTTAAGTTTGGGTGGTGAAATGACGGGGTTCTGGTTCTGTCTCTGGCACCTGACATTGCGCGCCCCGAACCTGCACCACTCTCTTCAATCTTCCCAGAGATGTTCCTCACCACCAGGTTATCTGGTTCCTAAGCCAGAGGCAGGCTAGGCACACACTGCAGCCAGACAGCTCCTGCGGGCAGCCACCTCCAGCAGTCTGGGAGTGTGTGTGTGTGTGTGTGTGTGCGCGTGTGTGCGCGTGAAAGTTACTTGGGGAGAAGGGGCCACAGTGCAGACAGCGGTGGTGCTGGTGAGCTCAGACCCCCTTTCAGCATCTTTACCAGAGAACTAGCTAGGGAAGTTTAAGGATTCCAGGGAGGGAAATGCTCCCAGGGACAGGAAGGCACAGTCTTCTGACTGACAGCAGTGCGTGCTGTGCATCTCCATAGGTGGCTAGGGACAGGAACCCTGTGGCAAGGGCTTCAGGGTCGTGCAGAGCCGTGGGCTGTTTACAAATCTCCTTTTCCCCACTGCTGCTGCCAGCCTTCCCAGTGCCCCAGACTTTGGGCAGAGCATCTCCCTGCTTGACAGATGGGGTCAGGGGGCTGGGAGGAGAAGGGCGAGCAGGAGAGGAAGCAGAAGAGATGCAGACGTCCACCCAGATGCTCAGTCCCTCTCCGGCACAGGGCACAGACGGACAGCTGCTCGCTCTCCCTGCCCAGAGTGCAAAGCTTCCAGTGGGAGACACTGGTCAGACACTGCCCAGGGAGGCCCTGCCAGACCCCTTTCAGCTACAACTTACCCTTGAGACCCAGGCAGTCAGTAGCTTGGGAAAGTGCTTCTTCAAACCTACTCTCTGGCAGGAATGCCTCTCACTAAGGAAGGAAAACCCCGCCTCGGAGGAGAGAAGTGAAATTGCCTTACCCAGGGATTCGGAGGAATCAAGAATCCAAGAAGCAAGCTCCAGGCGCTCCCTCTCCTGCTCCTACAGGTCTGTGAGGATTAGCTGCTCCAACGCGTTAACAATACGCCCAGTTAAAGGGGAGGAATGCAGGGGTTTTCTTCCCCAGGACCGTAACCAGGCAGCCTTAAAGGGGAGTAAGAGTAGCTAGGGTGGCTTGCAAGGCTCCTTCCTTTCTTCTGCACTGCTTTCTCTCCCTCCCAGTGAGCTGGATCAGAAAAATGCTCCTTCCAGGGGAGCCCTTGGATGCCTGAGAGGTGTGTGCGCGCATGCACACCCGTGTGTGTGCGTGTGAGCACGTGTGCACGTTGTATGTAATCGTGTTTCCATTGATGTGTGGGATGGAAAGAGAAAAAGTGAGAACAAAAATCAAAGTGTAGGTTTCCACTGGATCAGGTGGGGTGATAACAGCGTCGGAAAAACTCTGGGAGGCGGCCTCAGCTGCTCCCCCTCTTAGCCACTCAGTTGCAAAAGTCTGTTGTCTAAACATCCCCACTGTGACGGGATTCTACACAGGCTGGTGGATGGAGACTGAGGACCTTCAGGGTCCACATGGCCCATCTCTTACGCGGTGGACAGAGGAGCCCAAGGCTGGGGCCAGCTCGGTGCCTCTGATGGGTGCCTCTCCTCTGGAGGCACAGAGGTCTGGTCCCCAGCCCCACCATCCTGTTTAGTCCCAGCCCACCGGACTCCAGGCCACCTCTCCCCTCGAAGATGCTCTGTTCCCTCACCCTTGCCCCGCCCAGGACCGTGTGGTCTCCTTCTCAGCTTCTCTAGAGTAGACACCCAATACCCAGTGCCCACATTAACCCACAAACAAGCCTGCGATGTTGTAGCCAACCTAAAACCCACTGTGCTGCCGGGGCTTTTGCAGCTAGGTTAGCCATCTCCCCAGCACTCATGTCAGACAGCCCAGCACTTTCTTTGTGCATCTCCTTCGTTGTCTTCCAATTCCAAGCAGCTTTGCTGTACTTCCATCTTCCCTTTGAATTTGATTTTAAATTGTGCTTTTATTTTATATCGTCTTAGGTTTTCTGGATAAATAACCATTCACATGGGTCAGCGTAAGAGCCCCATTAGAAGATATATACTGAGGTATATCTCCCCATCCCACTCCCCATCTGTCCCCTGCCCCCGACTTTGTCCTCTATGGGAGGTCACGTTTACTGGTCCCTCCTGCCCCTCTCTGGTATTGCTTTATGGAAGTGAAAACACTGAGAATATTCGCACTGCTCCCTTTCTTGCATGAAGGCGAAAAGCAGATGCTGCCTCTCGTAGCTTCATCTCTGCAGCCTTGCTCCAGGCCCTCGTGGTCTCTCCTGGGCACCGATACAATAGGGTCAGCTCTCCTTGGTCTCTGGGGGAGGTCTGGCAGCTGGACAGTTAGAAGTGGCTCTAGAGAAGGCTTTGAGGTTGGATTCCTAAATTATTCGTTGACTGGATGTGTAGCCATCCAGGTAAGTGACTCAATTTTCCTGTATGCAGAATGGGCTCATTGTTGAAACTTTTCCTCCACTAGTTGGGTAAGTGAGACGTAATGTAAGTTGCTGAGAACAGACACTGGCACATGGTAGGCACACAGTGAATGTTAGCTGTGGTCATCCTCTCTGCTATGGTTTGAATATTTGTGTCTGTGGCAGTTACTATGGTGGAGCGTCAACCTGATTGAACTCTGGGGTTGCCCCTGGGGTTGGGGTTGGGGGAGCTCATTTCCAAGTTTGTCTGGGTGTCATGGAGGGTGAGTTTGAGGCTGGGTCTGGCCCCGTCTACTCTGGCGTTTCCTGGTTGCCATGAGCTAAGCAGCTTTGCTCCACCTGCCCTTCTGCCATGAGTTTTCCTGCCTTGGAGCTGGCCAGGCATGGACTGAATCCCCTTAAACATGAGCCAAATGGAAGCTGTCCTTTATCCTGTGGGTATTAGGCACTGTGTCCAGTCAATCTAGAATGCTCCTGTTACCAGGCCACACCCAGACTCTCATGCTGAGACAGTCCTTAGCGTGACAGTATGCAGAGGTGTGGCGTTTGGGGGTGATGGAGTTGGGAGGGTGGATCCCTTGTGAATTACATTTATATTCTCATAGAAAAGGCCCTGAGAGCTGCCTTCCCCTCTCCCCATGTGAGGATAGAGAGGAACAGTGTGATGAACCTAGAAGTGAGCTCACACCAGGTACCAAATGGGCCAGTGCTTGATCCTGGACTTCTCTCTTAAACCATGAGCAATGTATTTCTGTTGTTTATAGGCAACCCCACCTAAGGTGTGTTGGTATAGCAGCCCAAACAGACCAAGACACTTTGCAGACCAGCTTCTGCTCTTGTTCAAATTATCTCAATAAAACATTGCTTTTACTTCCAACATTGCCTACAGGACAAAATCCAGATGCCTGCGCCAATCACTGCAGACATTCCCTGGCACCAAATTACCCCAGTGCAACCCACTGGGCACTCAGCTGCATACCAAGTGAGACTGGTCTCTAACATGCCATTTGTTACAAAGTCCTTGACCCCGTCTGTCCATTGCAGAGTGCCTTTTCCCATCTCCACCTGAGGCCAAAGTTTAAAAAAAAGAAACAGATGAAACACCACCTCATCCAGGAAGAAATGTCATTTGGGATTGTCCCCAAACTTTTTTATCTACAACTGTGTGTGTGTGTGTGTGTGTATCTCCTTAGTGTTTATTTTTCCTTTTGTGGTACTTGGGTGAGTCCAGGGCCTTTGCACAGAGCAACATGCTCAACCCTTTTCATTTGGAGACAGGGTCTGGCCGAGTTGCCCATGCTGGTTTAGTAAGAAGATCCAACTTGTGAACCTCCTGCCTCAGCCTCCCAGAGTGCTGGGGTTACAGGTGTGTGGCACCATGCCTGGCTGAATCTCCTTCATTCTTAATCTTTTTCTGCCTTACAATCTAGTTTGCTTCTACTTCAATTTCCTTCCTTGAATCGAGAGTTCTCTAAGGGCAGACTCCATGCCTGTATCTCCTTCCCTCCTCACCTTCCCCCAATCCTAGCTTGCTGGGCTCTGTAAATGTTTATTTGGATCTGATCAGCCCTCAGAGATGGAAAGACCTTTGAGACTCATTATAATTAAATAAGACAAGACTTGCTAGTAGTTGTTATATGTGGTAGGTACTCAGTAAATGCTGGCTCTTATGTGTATTGACAGCAAACTAACAGTATATTATCGTTTAACTTCCCAGATGCTCTGAGTAAAGCATCCCTGAGTAGCCTCAGCTCTTCCGGTTTGCACGCTCTGTTATCGCAGCTGGAGGCAGCTGAGTAAAGCCCACAGTAACTCACATGTTAGAAAGTCTCTCTCCATGGGATCTAATTCTGCCTCTCTGAAGTCTTCCTCAGTACACACGTATATACACTAATTCCTTGAAATATCTATCATGTGCTGACAATGCACTGGGCACTGGGGATCTGAAACCAGCTCCAGTCCGTGTTCATAGCATTTTCTCTGCCCAAGCATGTGAACTGGTCAGCTCTGCTCTCTGAGACTCTCTGATAATGGTTGAATTGGGCCAGGAAGCACCTGTTATCACCACCCACCAGAATCCTCTCTCCTGCGTCTCTTTCCCTGCACGCTGCTGGCCTTGGTGAGTCACAGAGCCAGGAACGAGTTCTTTGGAGGAACCAGAAATAGGTTCAGAAGGTTCTGGGTGCCAAAGGAGAAAGCACTGTGTGCCTAGATCAGAAGCCAGGTCTTCTGCAGCCCTGCCTGGGCCCCATGCCAGATGTTAGAGGCTGGGAGCAAGTCAGAATACCCGCTGTTCGAGTGGCAAGGGTGCCTGGGGAAATGAAGGCACATCTGGGAATGTTCCCCAGGAGGTGGGGGAGAGCTCTGGGCATGAAAACACATGCATACACATATACACAGGGGCACACATGCAACACGCACATGCACACTCACAGAGGCACATATGGGCACACAGGCACACACACGTGCACACGCGCACACACACACACACAGGTCAGCTTTGCCTGGTTGAGGTTCCTTTAATCACCTCATTTTTATGTTTTCCATAGCCAACAATTCAACCAAATATGTTTTTAGACATCAACTATGTTCCCGGAAGAGGAGGCCAGGCTGCAACACGGAAAACATCAGACCTTGGTTACGTGGGGCACTGTTAGCTCCGGTCTCCAGAGACGACCCCGGGGGCTCCTGCAGGCTGGGGGTGTTAGGAACAGTTTCACGGAGAAGAGCAAAGTCAGTCCTGTGGTTTAAGGGTGTGGAGGACCAGCACTGGGCTATTAGGGTGGCGAGGGCGGGACCAGGAAGAACGGAGGCTGGGATGCAACATCCGCTCTGGAAACATCGAGCCCACCTTGCAGTGCGAGGGACAAAGCTGGCAGCCAGGAGTGGGCAGCCTGGATGGGGCCTCTGAGCTTAGCACAGAAGGAAGTGGCGTCCCTGTAAATCTATGTGCAAAAGAATCTGGAGAGTCAGCGGAGGAGCCCCATGTTGGGGGCTGTCTGAGCCTGGAACGTCAGTAGGACTCCAGGGCTGAGGGCCTGAACGGGGTAGCAGGGGTGCAGCGCAGAAAGGCATGACCGCAGGTGACACTGGCCAGCATCTGTCAGGGAGCCTCCCCCCACCCCCAGAGCAGCAGGGAGCCTGAGCGCACTAAGCACTTGGGTTCACAGGTGACACTGACAGAGGGAGAAGTGGCCATGGGGAGCCAGCTCTTCTAGCCCACAGCCCGTGTCTGATCCTGCTCACCCTCCGGATTAACAAGGGTCCCCTTACAGATGGAGGAGAAAGGGAGATGTGCTTATGAGGACATAGCAATTCTTCCTCTGTAGAAGAGTAGATTTTCACTGCACTTTGGTCCTACCTTGTCTTTTACACTTAATTAGGTCTCCAGGTTGCATTTTCTGGGCAGCCAGTGATGAGGGGAGGAAAAGAGAAGGGAGAGTGAATCCAAAGAATTAGCTGCTTGGGAAGTCAGAGAAACAAAAAGCAGCACATGAAAAGGTCCTGGGGTAGGAAGGAGCCATGCAGAGGAATCTATAGAAACGGGTGCGGGGAGAGTGTGGTGAGAGTAGCCCTGCCCAGCGGGTGAGACAGGAAAAGGAACAGAGTCCACAGCGCTCTGAAGGTTTGATAGGAAGGGTAGTGAGGGGAGCACAGCCGCCACGGGACGGAGGTCGCTTCTGCCGCACAGCGTTTCCGGCCTCAGGTCAGGCAGGGGCGAGCAGCGTCGTCCTGGTCAGTGAGTGGGAGCGGAGGGAGGGGCAGGGCTCCATGTCCTCCCCTAGATGACAAGGTGAGCGGACTCTCACCCGGTCCTCACCTCCTGTGTCGGCCTGCGTGTTGCAGCCTGGCCTCCTCCTCCGGGAACATAGTTGATGTCTAAAAACACATTTGGTTGAATTGTTGGCTATGGAAAACATAAAGATGAGGTGATTAAAGGAACCTCAACCAGGCAAAGCTGACCTGTGCGTGCGCGTGTGCGCGCGTGCGCGTGTGTGTGCCTGTGTGCCCATACGTGCCTCTGTGAGTGTGCATGTGCGTGTTGCATGTGTGCCCCTGTGTATATGTGTATGCATGTGTTTTCATGCCCAGAGCTCCTAAAAGGATCTGCCACCACCGTCACCTGAGTACTTTTCTCAGAGGACCCCAGCCTTGGTACCTGTGTGTTTCAGGAAGAAGTAGGGGCAGGACGATTCATCATTCTGGGCTTTGGAGCTTTGGCTCTGACCTCGCCAGTTCTGTGTTTCTGGTGCTCAGCGGAGGCGGCAGCGTCCTCCTCCTCTGGTACATTCTACTCCATGCACGTGTCTGGCTAGAAGCCCTAGCAGCGACTCTCCAAGGTCACCACGTGTGACCTTGAAAAACTAGCAGGAGGCCACTGCGCTCAATGAGAGGTCAGGAGTGGGACTTGCCGTGTTCAGTCTTTGTGACTCATGAAGTATCGACTGAGCAGTTTCATTTCAGTCTCTCTTTTTTGTGCCTTCCTAGTTCTCTAGGGAATGAGCAAACACGGAGGGAGTGGCTCAGGGAGGGGAAAAGACAGCACCAGGACTGCAGCGAGGAACAGCCTGGACGCGGCCTGGCCTGGGGCGCGGGGCTCTTGGCGTCTGTTCTGTAGCTCCCTTGTTACCAGGGTGACTGCTCTGAGCCTAAATCTCAAGGACCTTCTCTCATCTGTCAAGCTGGGCTCACGGTCTCAGTCTACCCCCACCAA
Organism: Dinomys branickii; assembly: GCA_004027595.1. NCBI lineage: Eukaryota > Metazoa > Chordata > Mammalia > Rodentia > Dinomyidae > Dinomys > Dinomys branickii. The sequence goes on from PVLD010001108.1 coordinate 109,251, forward strand.
GTCTGTTGTCAGAGTCAAATGAAACAGAAGGGCCTCTATGAAAACATCTGAGTAAAGTCGTCCCCTGCTGGAGTCCCCGGGCTGCCCACCGCCAGGGACACCCACCCGCCTTGGACAGCATGATCATGTGGCAGGGTTATGCTTGGCATCTCTGGGAGAAGAGGGTGCCTGGGCTCCTCACTCTTAAAAGCAAGCTGCCACTGCCCTCTAGTGACAGTGTCCTGTCCAGTGACAGGCCTGTGGCTGAGGACCATCTCTGCCTGCCTCACTGTGCTCTGCATCTCTGACACGGTGGAAACTGCTGCTGTATTTCTTACTATTTTAAGAACCACTACAGAAGTGCCAGGTGTCTTCTCATGGGTAAGGCAGGGCCAGGCGTGGAGGTGTCACTCTTCCCCTACCCGATGGGCTCCCTGGGGAGAGAACATCTCAGAGCAGATACTCCTGGGACCTCTGTCTCCTGGGAACTTGCCAGGAGTGAATCCTGAGCCCCTGGCTGCCTGCAATGGTGACTCCAGGGGAACACAGGGACCTCCCGACTGGCTTCTTAGTCTGCCCTCTGCTGGATGCTGAGCAGGGACGAGGCAGGCATTCTGCAAAGTGCCTGCCGGAGTAGAACCCAGAGTCCCAGTGTGTGTGCCCCTTTGCTGCAGTGAAAGGCATAAGAGTCAGGCAACAGACACAGGCATGGGGCTGAGCTCTGGGCGCCATTAGCACCAGCGAGGGCCTAAGCAGCTTTCTTGACAGTTCTTAAGCTTGAAGTGGTTGTCAGGGAAAACATCAACTGAGGAGTCACAAGAACTGAAAGAACAAGGCACACGACGCACTTGGACAATGATGGGAGAGGACCCTTTAGGGACAAGACTCAACTGGGGACACTGCAGAGATAAGTACAGCCCGTGAAGCAGCCCAGGAGCTGGGCAGAGCAGCAGACAGGTCAGGGTAGGTGTGGGTGTGAGTGTGAGGGTGCCGGCGCTGAGAGTCAGGTGTCTGGGCAGGGGGTCTCCACAAACTGCCAAGTCTCTGCTCACGACCTTACGAGGTGCAGATGACAAGTGACCGATCTGGAGGCAGCTCTTTCCCAGGAAGAGGAACAGGAGAGGGGAACAATCCTGGGCTCCTACTTACACAAATCCTCCAGGAAGTCTGAGGCCTGCCATGTGTGTGTGTGTGTGTGTGTGTGTGTGTGTGTGTGTGTGTGTGACACAAAACTTTTCTCAGTAATGAGTTTGTGAAGGTTTCTTGAACAATTGGACCCCTAGGACCTCAGAGCCCGACAGCCTTGGGGTGGTGGCCCCACCAGGTGCCCGGGGGAATGCAGCAGCTCTGCGGCCCTCCTCCTGCTTGTCCTGCCCCTGACCCCGCCTGTCTTCCCCATCCCTCTCCTTTGGGCTTCGGGAGGCAGCACGGCACCTACACGTTCTCTTCTCTGCCACTGTTCTCCAGACGGAACATTTCAACAATAGAACTGGCAATAAGCAGCAATCGGCAGAAACAATCTACTGCCGAGGAATTGCCTGATTTAGACAGAAGATGAGTCCTCTGAGCACACTCAGGGCAATGGGCTAAATTTGACCTTCGGAGACCGAAGAAAGAGCCCCTCTGGGGGAGGGAGCGCCTGCAGCTTTGATGCCGCCAGGGCAAGGTCTGTGGGCAGAGAACAAAGGCCCAGCTCATCTCTGCAGCGCATGGAAACTGGGACAATAGGCTCTCCAAGCCCAAGGTGACTTCTGGTACTTTCAGCACTCACTGAAGGCAGCATGGGGACAGGGCACGGCCTGGCACCTAGGCTCTTTCAGATGCATTGTTTGGAGCTCAGCTTTCAGCCTGTCCTCCTCCCGCAACAGGTGGGAGGAAGCAGAAGGAATGCTGTGTATGTGTGCTGCAAAGCCTTGGGAAAGCAGCCAGCCCAAGGCATTGCCAAGATGCAGGGCTTATGTTCTTGCTGGTGTTGTGAGGCTGGTGTGTTCAGATGCATTGGAGAACTGTCAGTTGATCTTGGGATCTGGAGGACCCTACGCCTGGCTATGAAGTCCGCCCCATGTTTGGGTGCTTGGCCTGCAAGCAAGGGTGGGAGAGAGGAGAGCCTTCTACCTTGGCACGTGGAAAGCAGATCTCAGGAGTGGAAAGAAGGTCATGAAAGGCGCACCCCATTCCAGGGAGCACTGGTAGTGCCAGCCTTTGAAGCACACCCGGCCAGCCATTTGGACATTTGTCTGTGAGGTCAGGTTGCTCTTACCAGAAGCTGGGACCTAACAGGACTGGGACACGAAGTGCTCAGGATCTGCACAGGGTGGTGATGGGTGGTAGCTGTGGCACCCAGCAGACCATCGTAACACACAGTTCTTGCCAGAGGGGCAGGGCACCCCAGCCCCGTGGGAGCAGAGGGTCGAAGAGATGCTGGGGCTGCGGGATTTCTGCTCCATGTGTCTTTATTCAGACCATTTGCTCTCCTTGGGCATTTGCTCCTGCTCTGTTCAGAGGGTTACTAGCTGTGCTTCAAGATCAGCTCACATCTTACTCCGCTGGGAAATCCTCCACATGAAGTAAGTTACCTTCTCTACCACACTGAGTGACACCGTGTTACACTTATATTACATTCAAAATTTCAGTTATTAATTTATTTCTTTAAATGTTGAACGCTTCAAGTGGACACTATGTCTTTACCTGCCTATCATATAGCATCTAGTAATGTAATAGTAATTACTAGTATTTAAAAGGTATTCTGGCATTCAGGAAGGTGGGTTGGCAGGCACTGAGGGTGGGGTTTGGGGGAGAATTCAGGTGGAGAGCCATCCAGGCAAGACCCCAAACCTGGGGTGGAGGTGGAGATGAGCGGGAAAGTGTCCTTGTCCTGCCGCCTTCCTGTCGCTGATTCCTCCTGTCTTCTCACACTTGAAACCCAGAGGTCTGAGCCACTTGCAGCTCCTTCATCCTCCCGAACCCTTCCATAGCCAAGGAATTTCTGAGTCTTGCTGATATCACTTGCTAAATGTTTTTTGAATGCCCCTGTTATGGCTTGTGTCTGGATGTGCCCCTAAAGCCTCATGCAGTCATGGGCGAGGCTTTCTCAAGGTGGCTGATCTACAGTGTGTGACACTGGGATTGATTCATGGTGCAATGCTAGGATTAAGGACCCTTGCAGGGTATGAGTGCTGCCTGCCCTGAGTAGCCTGGATAAGATGGAATTGACATGTAGTGGATTAACAACTGGTGGGCAACTTGTAACCCCAGCTGAACAGAGTTAGCATGGTGCTGGGTGTGAGAGGCCCACCTGAGGACTGTTGTCAGCAGCACAAGAAGTAGAACTGGAGAAGAAGAAGTTAGGCTGTTGGGAACTGAGGAAGGCTGTTGGGAGCTGAGAAAAGGCTGTTGGGAGCTGGTAGAAGCTGTAAGGAGCTGTGGGTTCTTTTGGAGGAGCTCATCATGCTGGCTTTCCTGATGAACTTGGCTGTTTTCATCCTCCAAGGAGTTTGGAATCTTGTTGGCACTGAGAATGGCTTCGGTTCACTTTGGGGGAGCTCGGGTCCTCACTTTAAGCATCGCTTCCTGGCTCTGGAGGGGAAGATGGTACACTGCCAGTCTCCTAGAGAAACTTGCTGTGTTGGCTTCCCTGGTGGGAACTCAGCCATCTTGATCATCAGAGGAGCTCAGAACCTCACTGTTGCTGAGGATGGCTGTGGTTCTGGAGCTCTGGTTCTTCTGAGTGTTGCTTCCTGGCTCCAGTGCAGATCCCTCAACCTGTAAGCATAGATCCTTCATCCTGCTGGCACAGACTTCCTAGATTCCACCAGTGACCTTTGGGCCTTCCCAATGCAGATCCATGAATCAGGCCTGCATGAGACATTGTTGTGGGCTCTGGGCCTCTAGTTGGATTCATGGAAGGATTGTTATGAGCTCTAGGTCTTCAGGTGGACTCATGCAGGGCATTATTGTGGGATCCAGGCCCTCGACTGGATTCCTGGTCTATGGTGTGTGGACAGATTTCCTGTACTCTTGTGTATCATTCTTTGGGTGACTATAATAAATAATCTTATAAAATATGTGTCCTGTATTTTATTGTTTCCTCTTGCAAAATAACCCCCAAACCAACACAGGACAGGAAGAGTGGTGGCTGGCCCTTGCTCACTTGCTTTGCTACCTTCTGACCACCAGGAACTTTCTCCTCTGTGATGCCCTATGCCACGCCACCCTGCCTTAGAGCCAGCCAACTATGAACTGAAACCTCTAAATGCTGCGAGTCAAATACACCTTCATCCTTGAACTTTGAGTGTTGGGTGTTTTGTCTCAGCAAGGAGAGAAAAGTAACTCAGACAGCTGCATACTCCACCCTTCGCGGATGGACAAGATTGCACTGCGAGCCTCTGAGCTGTCCTGGCTTCTCCCATGCTGTCTCCTCCTACTCTTTATGGCCCTGCGGGAGGGAGATGTGAGTGTGGGTGCTCTGCCCTTGGTTAGAACCTTCCCCTGCCTGCTCCTACCTGCAGTATCAAGCGACGGCTCCACAGTGACCGGGCTCAGCCTCTGAACATACCCGATGCTTCACACACCTGACCACACAGGTTTCCCCTCACTGCATTGGGACACCCAACTTGTATTTTTTCAGTTTTACCTCCTCGAGAACCCTTCTCTAGACTGATAAGGGCCATCCCACAAGACCCTATTGTTCTAATATCGTGTCTCTATCATTCAGTTTGTGGCTTTGCATTGAAAATATCCTTTTTTACAACTGTTTTCTCAGCTAAACTGCTGCTTCTTTAAGAGGAGGGGCTGAATTGGTACCACGTGTGTTTTTATTGTTTTAGTTTATAGGATACGATGGGTTGCACTGTGTGGGTTAACAGATGTTGGCTGTGAGAAGTCTCTAGCACATCTGCACTCTTCTGGGAAATGGGAGGAAGACCTCCCGGAAGTTGCTTGCGTGCAAGTTGAGTAGACCCTGGGGAAGAAGCTCTGTGTGCTCCCTAGTGAGATGCAGATATAACCACTCAAGTTTAAGTAAACCAGAATCCGACATTCAGGCCAGCCCACAAGGGGCAGGACAGCCTGACACTGGGGGTTCTCTTGATAATGCAGAAGGGAGAGCTGTGTCTGTCACTTGGTCATCTTTGGCTGTGTGCTGACACGTGACCTCCAGGAGAAAGTGATTCTGAATGAGAGCAGAGGCTTGTTTCAGCAGCCTGAGTTACCGTTTAGAAATAAAGTGTCCCTCATAAGGCCCGTGAGCTCAGAGTGTTGCCCTTGGGCCACTCCCGGAGAATGGGCTCTGCACTCACTAGGGGCTTAGTCACCTGAAGAGCCCAGAGCTGAGTACAGGTTTGGGGGCAGGGCCTTGTTAGACATGGAAGAGGTCACTGGGTCCGGGACCTACTTTCCCTTCACCAGGGCCTCCCTCGTTCCCTGCTTCCGGGATGCCACGGCCTGGGCACCCGTCCTCTGCCAGCCCTTCCACTGTGCCATTTCTGCTTGGAGCTGGCTGACCATGGACTGAGCCAAGATGAACCTCTCCCCTCCTTTAAATTGTGTGTGTCGGGAATTACGTCCCAGTGACGAGAAAGTGACTAAGCCTGTAGAGCAAGAGGGCACAAACAGCGTGCTAGGAGAGGTGTTCACCGAGCTCCCAGAGCAGAGGAGACTTGCCCAACCCCTGCACCTCATCTCCACAGTCCTACCCAGCATCTGGTTACTGAGAAGGTTCAGGACATCGGGGCGGTGTGTGTATGTGTGCGCACGTGTGCACTTGAGTGTGTGTTTGCCACTTTCACCAGGGAAGAAATACAGAGCTCAGAAGAAAAGCCAGTGGACCGAAGAATGCAGAGCGGGCAGAGCTGCAGTGCCATAAGGACTGCCACCTTGGCAGAGTGCACTGAAACCAGCGAGCTAGAGTCACATGAAAATCTGGGCATCCTGGAGTCAGTGTGACTTGGAGTGGCAGGCTGGGATGCACAGAGACACGTGAGCTACTACTTCCAGGAACAGTGCCAACCCTGTTCTGGAAGGCTGAAGAACTGGATCTCAGATCTAATTCATGAGTTTTTGTCTGTACACCCTGGGCACTGGCATCCCCAGGAGGCATGGCAGACAGGCTGCTGGCAGGGGAGGGCACATTCTCCTGTCGTAGGCTGGCGTGTGGCCCTCCAGTGTGCACGTGATGCAGTCCTAACCCCAAGCATGTTTGGACTCTAGAACGGAGCCGTACTCAGATCTGGGGCCATTGTAGATGTCATTAGTTAGATTCAGATGAGGTATGCATGGGCCCCTAACGCAGTAAGAGTGGGGTCCTTAGGAAAGGGAGGCGTCTGCACACACACGGGAGAACACCATGTGAAGATGGAGGCTGAAATGCCGGGAAGCTTTGGGAAGCTAAGAATGCCAGAGATTGCAAGTCAGCCACTGATGGGATGAGGGAGATGCAGAGAGATTCTGCGTCATGGCCCTCGGGGGACCACTCAGCCCACACCTCAGACTTCTAGCTGCAGGAAGAGCTGTAGACAGTACATTTCTGAGGGCTCAGCCACCCAGTTTGCCACAGTCTGGTAGAGCAGCCCTTGCAGACCAGTGCCCCTCTGCAGGCCTGGTGAGGGCTGGACGCTGGGCAGGAGCTCACTTAGCTGGTCAGGGTTGGAGCGAGGCCAGATGGGGTCAGCCGCCTCCCCTGCCCACACACTGTCACCAAAGCTCTGGAAGCCCCCAAGTCTGCCTCTGGTGCCCCCTCCAGACACAGGTTTGCTGACAGCGTGAAAGTCAGAATCTCCACTTTGCGTTCTCCATGTGGAGGCAGGACCCCGGGATACCCCTAGGGAGCTGTGTGAGCAACGTGCGTGGCGCCAGCATTAGCAGAAGCGAGCTGCTGTCTGTTTTCCAAAGCAGGATCCCTACTGCTGGTCCACTGGACAGCACTCTTGCAAGAAAGGACAGACACTGCCTATCTGTAACCACCCGGAGAGTCAACCAGGAAGAACTGTTTCAGCCACTGCTCTGTGGGGCTGCCCCTTTGGGACTGCCAGGCACGCCCGAAGCAGGGGAGGCCCTTCCCAGTGCGAGTCTCCGGGCGGACTGACCATCCGCCTCTGCGGTGAATCCCCAGCCACCCTCCTCGATGGACTGGAGCTACTAGGGCAAGTGTAAATGAGTGCGCATGTGTGCGTGCGTGTGTGAGAGGTGAAATTACGGACCACGTTCAAACAAAATAGCCATTTTTTCCAGATTGCCTTGAGAACTACGGCATTTCGAAATTACTTCCAACGAGTTTGTCAACTTTTATTAAGAACCAGGAATGAGAGGGCTGTAAATCCCAGGGAGGAAATCTGACATTTTGAGGCCAGTGACTGACTCCCTGTGATGCACTAACAGGGACTACGCGGGTGCTATGCGTTGGCAAGGCGGACTCCTCAGGGTGAGACAACTCCCTGAGCTCCTGCAGAGTGACCTTGACCGCCAGGCGAGCTCCCGGGCGACGCGCGGAACAGCGCCCTCTGCTGGCCGTTATGAGCTCAGCCACAGACTGCAGCTGAAGCCTGCCGATCTTCTGACAAGGAACAACAAACTCATCTAAACCAGCACGCCGAGGACAATGTTTCGCTCCCATCCTTCAGCTGTGTTTCTTTCCCGTCTCTCCCCTCCCAGTTTCGTGGGCGGTGGGGATATTTGGCAAGACAGTAGAGTTTTCAGTAGCACACGCACGGACGGCAGTGTTAGGAGGTTTGCGTGCAGATCTGTCCTGAGGCTCTGTCTCTCCTTGGTGGTGCTAAGACTTGATGTCTCTTCCTGTGTCTCCCACCGCTGTCCCCAGCGAGGCATAAAGGAGGTGCTCAGACCTTGGTTGGGTGTTGCGGCCCACAGGGACTCTCGGGGTGGGCCAGGACCCAGGCAACGGGACGAGGGAAGTGAGAGTGAGAAGAATCCCTGGGCTCCATTGAGGGCTGCCTGTGTGGCATGGAAGAGAATTCCTCGAGAAACATCAAGGAATGTTTTGTTCCACCCTCTGAATGGCTTTGCAGACGCCAAGGGACGTCAGCAGGGCCCTTACCACCTTCCATTGGAACTGGATCCCATCCTAACATTTTGGCTTGAAGCAACCCATTTGTGTGTCAGTAGAGCTACTTGGGTGAGGGCGCTCCTTCCACAGAACTGCAAAGATTTGGGTTTGCACTATTAGCTCACCCAGAAAGCAGGCCTTCTCGCTACAGTTTCCTCTGCTCTCTCTTCCAAGTTACAAGTAACTGCTCAGTGATGGAGCAGAACAGCGGCTAAAACACAGGCTCTCTTGGGCACCAGAGTGGTTGGATTACATTCCCATCACCAACTCTCACCAGTTCCACGACCTATGTAAGCCACAGAACGGTCCTTTGGCTCAGTTTCTTCATTTGCAGAATGCAGAGTATTACCATACAAGGTCCCTGTGAGGGTTAAAAAGCACTTAGCACAGTTCCTGGGACACAGTGAGCACTCAGTTGTTACTATCTGCAATGGACGTCATCATCCCCAGCTCAGAACCACAACAGCCTCAGCACCGCCAGCAGCATCACCCTCACCCTCACCACCACCCTCCTCACCACCACCACCACCACCGCCACCACCAGCCTCACTCCCGTCCTCATCCCCGCCCTCATCATGCTCACTCTCATCACTGTCTTCTCCTCCCGGTCACCATCACCACCATCGCCATGGGCGTCGCTCTGACCAGCACTGAAGAGAGGGAAGACGTGCGCTCACTGACTGCCATCGCCCTGGACATGGCTGCGTCCTCAGCTGTGCAGAGATACTGCGTGGCATGGCTGATGGGGTGCCCCCCAGCATCTCTTTGCCTTTTCTGTGAAGGTGAAGGACTCCTGCCAGAGCACGCCTGGCCACTGAGATGATCCGGTCACTAGATTTGAGGGAGAGTGACTTATGTCATCCCTTCTTGTTGAGCCAGGTAGAAGCCCAAACGTGAATCTTCAGGTTTCTTTTTTAATCTTGGTCAGCGACCAAGAAGGCCCTCCAGTCTGGAGGTTGCAGCCGTAAGGTGGGGCACACCCGCTGGCCTCAGATCTCAGGGACTCTATCATAGCCCTCGCTGACTCAGACTCCATATTCAGCACGAACACAAAACAAACGTTTGTGGTGTAAAGTCATTAGGACGCAGGAGCTGTTATCACAGCACAGCCAAGCTCAGGGGTCCTCAGGCTGGTCCAGGAACCACCTCAGTGAGTTTTAGAAATTGAGATTCTCAGGCTTCACGTCCCGAGAATGAGACTGGAGGTGGTGAAGGTAGCAATCTGGTTTAACATCTTCCCGAGTAACTACTGTGAGACATGTTTGAGAACAGCTGCTGTATCAGTCAGGGTTTACTAGAGAAACAGATATAACACAAGATATACAAATGTATGAGAAATTACAGGATTGGCTTACAGAGTTGGATGAGGAAGTATGCAAAGGGTGTCTACACACAGAACTGAAGGATCCAGTCCAAGGTCTGGCGTTCACTGCAGCATTCCATGCAAGTCTGTATCAGGAGGCCAGTGGGTCTGTGACGGAAGGCAGATGGATCCAAGGTGGAAGCAGAAGAGTCTACACTAGAAGCTGGGAGATGACATCCAAGCTGAAGGCAAAGACTGGAGCTCCTCCAAAGAACGGAAGCCCTTCTGTCCTTCCTCACTTCCCTTTTATATCATCTAGGTGATGATTCTCCTCAGGGTGGCTCCTCTACACCCTAGGAGGTAGAATTGCTGAGCCAATTTAGTTAAGCTTCTAAACTTCTCAAGTTGACATGACTGGTGATCAACTTGTAACACCCAGCTGAACTTAACCAGTGTGGTGCTAGTTGCGGGAGGTCCACCTGAGGATTGCTGCCAGCAAGCAGAAAAGGCAGAACTGGAGAAGAAGTTGAGGCTGTTAGGAGCTGAGAGAGGCTGTGGGGAGCTAAGGGCAGCTGTTGGGAGCTGAGGGCAGCTGTTGGGAGCTGGTAGAATCTGTAAGGGGCTGTTGGTTCTCTTGGAAGAACCAACATGTTGCCTTTCCTGATGAACTTGGCTGTTCTCATCAGAGGAGGAGGTTGCAACCTTGTTGTTGCTGACAATGGCTTTGGTTCACTTTGGGGGAGCTCTGATCCTCACTTAGAGCATTGCTTCCTGGCTCTGGAGGGGAAGATGGTGCACTTCCCAGTCTCTTGGAGAAGCTTGCTGCGTTGGCTTTCCTCATGGGAACTTGGTTGTCCTGATCATTGGAGGAGCTCAGGACCTCACTGTTGCTGAGGATGGATGTGGTACTTTTCAGGGAAGCTCTGGTTCTTATTTTGAGTGCAACTTCCTGGGTCTAGTGCAGATCTCTCAGCCTGCTAGCACAGATCCTTCATCCTGCTGGCGTAGACTTTTTAGCTTCTACATTGACCTTTGGGCCTTCCCGGCGTAGATCCGTGAAACAGGCCTGCACGAGACTTTGTCATGGGCTCTAGGCTTCCAGCTGTACTCATGGGAGGCATTGTTATGGGCTCTAGGTCTTCAGCTGAACTCATGCAGGACATTGCTGTGGGATCCAGGCTCTCAGCTGGATTCTTTAGCCTTTAGTGTGTGGACAGATTTCCTGTACTCTCTTTTTGTATAGGATTCTTTGGGTGACTATTATAAATAACCTTATAAAATATGTGTCCTGTATTATATTGTTCCCCTTTGCAAAAACCCCAAAACAACACAGCTCCTGGAGACAGGCCCCAGGTGGAGGGTGTCTTCTCAGTGCCCAGTTCCTCGGGGAACTTGAGCCTCAGGCTGCCTTGGTTTGGGACGGTCGATTCTGCACTACACCTTTCATATCAGCAGAGATATTCAAACATCAGCTTGGAATATCTAACAGAACACACACCAAGGGCCAAGGTATTTACCTAAAGTCAACGAACCACCTGGGTAAATTTAGTTGCTGCTTCAAGAAGGCGAATGCTTTTTAGTCCTGCTCTGGTATGTCTGAATTCATCCAATTAATTTCATCCTTGCTCATGTTTTGCTGTGTAGCCTTCTTTACCCCAGAGGAGAAAGAGCATGAGGGTTCCTGGTTCACCAAGCAGGAAGCCGTCCGTGTTCTTGTCCACAGCTGTGCCTTCAGCCCTGGCGCTGTAACCATACTGCCAAGTGGCTATAGGAAAATGAAGGTACAAGACATTTGCTGGCTTAGCACGTTGCTTAGTTATCTGAGCTTAGATGGACCTCAGTCTGGTGACCACAGCTCTGCTGGGCGCACCTCAAGCAAAGCTGGCTTGTGGAGTGAATATGGCAAAGGGCTGAGACAGGAGGAATCTCACTTAGCCCTTTCTCGGCTATGCAGAGCTGACTCTGAGATATGAGAGCCTGTGGCCAGCAGAGGACAGTATTGCTTCAACAAACACTAGAATATTTCTGCTGGCGGGTGGCTGGCTCACAGAGGCTTCTAAGATGCACACAGAAGAGACCAGAGGGTCTGTACATCTGAAAAATAAAACCAGCCAAAGTGATGGACATCTATATACCTACCAGTCCTCCTCAACATATCCTGTATCATTCTTTCAATATTTCTTACTAAGAAAGTTTACAGTAAAATGTTGGAAGGAAAAAAGCTGATGGGGACTTTGACTGTAAATCCTGATATGTTGACTTCATTGAGCTAAGAAACCCTTAGCGGTTTCACAGCACAAGCTCCTGGTGTGTCTGAGTGGGCCATGGAGGCAATTTTGGATGCTTTAGATCATTCCTCGCGTGGTTCTCTCTGGTATCCTCCCCTGCTCCGCTCCCTGGCTTCCATGAACCAGGCAGGTTGCCCCACTGTGCCCTCCCACCTTGATCTTCCTGCCTTGAGGCAGCTGACCAGGGACTAATCCTCTGGAATGTGAGCTAGATCAATCCTTTCCTCCTTTAAGCTATGGGTGTCAGGTATTGGTCTCAGCACTGGGAAAGCTGGCTAACATAGAGGCTTAAACCCTCACATACCCTTTACCCCATGTGGGTCCAGGAACGAGTCCCAGTGGCTGGCTTGTGGGTCAGCAGGACTCCTGGGCGCCAGGGGCAGGTAACGGAGACACAGCAGACCTGTCTGCTTGGTGCTCATGGTCCTGGGAAGATGAGGCCCCTGCGACGGCGCATAGAGCAGAGGGGCTTGGGCGTGCTCTCCGGGCTGTGGGGTATGTGCTGGCATCACAAATGCGAGGTCGATGATGTGCTCTGCAGTGCCCAGGCTTCCTCATGACTTTCCACCGTGTGCCTCATGCCTGTCTCTGAACTGCCTCACAGCTTCCCCGACAGGCAGCCCCTGGATTTGCCAGTGGGAAAGCAGCTTGCTCACCCATGGGTTCTCGGTGACCCTCCTGGTGATGTTTCTAGAAGACACTCCACGCCCTCCCTGCAATTTCAAGGCTCCAAGGGTGACGTAGAATTGGGTCCAGCCAGCTAGGACTGCTCCAGCCTGAGGCAGGGCTCTGCCAGGTCCTGACTGACCCAGGTCTCTGTGTCAGGCTCTTGCTTAGGTTCCAGAAAGGAAACCCTCCTCCGCATGCTGCCGGAGGAACCAGTCTGGTGCTGTAACCATAAAGCGCAGGCCCTGCCTGGAGCTGGGAGCGGCAGGTGGGAACAGCACTAGCAGCGGTGGCCACGCTGGCACTGGGAGATTAACGAGGCTTTCTGAAGAACGATGGAGCTGCAGCCAACTGTTGGCAATTAGTTAGAGCGATGCCACGCTGCACCCCGGATCTGCCAGCTGGGACCCCAGAGCTGCAGCACAGTGGGAAGGCGTGGGAGAGAAAGATGGAGCTGGGCTTCCTTCTTCCCTGCAAGGCAGGGTTCCGGGTCTGCGGAGGCCCTGAGCTCACCTGCGATGACCGTCGCAACCTGGTGTCAACAGGAGCAGCACTGGGCAGTGCAGGACTCGTGAGGGCCGTCCTGGCTCTGCGCGAGGCTGTGCAGCAGAGCTGGGTCTGCGTGTGGCCACCTTGGGACACTGCTCCTGGTGGGCCATCCACGCGCGCTGCCGCTCCAGGGGCCGCTTTGGGAACCAGAGGCTACGGTGTGGAGGGGGAAATGCAAGGGAAGAGAGCGGGAGAGAGAGCACTGTGGCCCCCAGAGCACATCCACTTCACTAAGCTGAGCTCCTGGTGTTTATGCTTCGTCTTCCTCATCCCTTCACTCGCTCCCAGCGTCCACACTGCGTCAGGCCACTGATTTGCGAGCACCAGCAGGAGGGGTGGCCTGGTGTCCCAGTGAGCTTCGCTGGGGAGGAGGACAGGTGGGGAAGCTGAGTGGCTACAGGACCTGGTCACGCGGGCGTGGGCCCTGTGGCTGGGCTAGTGGAGTGTGTTCCCTCTCCCTTCCCTGAAGGTCCCCCTAAGCTGTGGGAGGCTGCAGGCGGACGCTGAGCAGGCACGGGGGGGGGGGACGACAGGGAGAAGTAGCGCTCACATCATCTTCTCTTTAAGGAAGAAAATGCATCTTAAAAGCAGTGGGAGCTCATTTGCTGGTCTATAATCAATCACCCAGTATGGGAAGCAGAAACATCTCCAGCCAGCCCAAAAGGCGGAGCAGCAAGGGGACACAGCTCGACGGGGAGGGCTTTGCTCTGTAAGGGTCTAAGGGGAGCTGGGTCTTAAGGACAAAGGGCATGGGCATGGGCACACGTGAGTGTGGGTGTGTTTAAGGGGTAACTTCCTTTTTCCAAGTCCAAGCATCTCCAAGTGCTGTCTCTGGTTAGATGCACATGTGGACAGGGGCTTCTCCGCAGCAGAAAGTCCCAGGTGCCAGCCCGGAAGCAGGGAGCGTCTGCTGCCTTGGCCTGGTTTCCCTCTGTCCCGCAGGGAGAATGTTACCCTTCCTTCTCGAGCTCACATTGCTGCAGTGAACAGAAGGGGTGGTGTTGCTAAAATCAGCGGAAGGTGAAGTTGGAGGGAAACCAGCCTCATCCAGTCAGGCATCTGCCAGGCCGAGGGCAGCACAAGCCCGCCTCAGTGGTGGCTGTGGGGAGCCCCCCGGGTGTCAGGTGCCATTGTGTGCTGTGTTTAGGGGCTCCAAGACGTGCCTCACCAGTTCCTGCCTCGCCCGCCCCCCTCCCTTCCGTCTCCTCTCCTTTTCTCCCTTTCCTTGGACCCTTTCTCTTACCCTTATAACTAGTGTGCACATGTGCTCTAAATTAAAATTTGGAACCAGCCTGACGACGGCAGAACATTTGGAAGAGGGACGGTGTCAGACACGGGTGCCAGGCACTTCTCCTCGCGCTGCCTCCCTGCCCTCCATCCGCCTCAGGCTGCAGCTCCAAGGTCAGGGTGATGCCAGATGTCCAGATGTCTAGAAACGTCCAGAGGGGGATTTAATGTACGCAGTTTTGTTTCTTTTGAATGCCCTGTGGACACAATTCAGTAAAAATAAATAGATTAATAAATAATGATAACCTCCTCACCCCGAGCAGGGAGTTGTTTGGTGTCTTCCAAACCAGTGGTGGAGACCTTCCCCCTCTTCTGAGGGTGTTACTTTGGGGGAGTGCTGTGCTGACTTCGTACAGGTTGTGCTCCTGGGAAGACTCTTCCGGGGGAAGAACACCATGGCCTGGGGGGGGGCAGGGAGAAGTAGGGTAATAGTGAGTGGCCTCCTCGGTCCGTATCACCATCTCATTGTCCATTCAACCACAAACTCACCCATTGGGCCACCAACGTTTTGCCTACCCTGCTTCCTGCCCCCTTCCAAACTGCCTTGTCTCTCCCACATCCTGCCCCTGCTAGGCACTGCCTGGACTCACAGTGGATTGGATGAGACGGGTGTGCACACAGACTTAGATTGCAAGTGTGGGACACACTCAGGGGCACTTCTCCCAGATCCATCTCCTCCTCCTCCTGGCTTCCTGTTTTCTCCACCACCTCCCCAGGTTGAGAGCACTGTCTTCTGGAGTCTGGGAGAATGCTAGAGAAGGAACGCTCATTGGTGGAGGGCAGATCTTCTTTCCAAACAAGGAAGAGCAGCTGGAAGAAAGCTCTACACGTAGCATTTTGAACAGTGTCCTTTGCTTTCCCTGTACAACTCTTAATTAGTGTCTCTCTGCCAAACATCAGTCTTCCTGCCATGGCGCTCAGCAGCCCTCAGATAAGGAGGGCATGTCTTCCTTCTGATGTCTTCCCTCACCTCTCCACCCCAGGTGGGAGCAGATGGGCCAGAGGCAAAATCACTTGTTTATTTCAGCTCCTGCTGGGATCTGACCAAGTGGGAGACGGTAACCGGGAGGAGAGAAGGCTCATGGCTTTTGGAGCTTAATTAAACGTTTTTACGAAGTCCAGCCCTGGTTAACTAGTGATGCACAATGAGACAGAAGCAGGTCCTGCATAGATTAATAAACCAATTAAGGAATGACTGCAGTGGCCTGGTGGCCTCACTGGCGCAGGAGGCGAGTTTGACAGCTGCTCTTTCCTGATGATTGCCACAAATTTCAGAAGTGAAGACAGCCTGGGCTTTCCTCATTCCATAAGAGAATACCCGAGGCTGTTGTCCTGTCTAATGCCTCACACCGCTAGTCAAGTCCTTTTCCAAGCCTGGGGAGCGGATGTCATGTTTAGCCAACTGGGAAGAAAAGGAAACAAAAGCTATTTCTCCCCCTCTGATCTGAAGAAGAAAACAAAACAAAGAAGCACACCAGGGTAAGTCTGTTTATTTCTCCCAGGGATGCACCCTCTCCGGGAGCTGTAGAAGAGGGGAGGTGGGACATTCTGGGGGTCCCAGCAGGCAACCCACAGAGGAGCCCCTGGGGACCCACCTCCCGTGGGGTGGCCTCTCTTTTGTGTCTGTCCATCAGGGTGTGAACTTGCTCTGGTTCTTCCAGAGTGGAGTCAGTGTCTGGAATTTGCATGCTGTAGCTTCAGTTTAAATGACTCTCTCTGCCCACTGCCTGTTGCACAATTAATAAGAACAGAGTCTTGTGGACAGTCCAGTTAAGACCCTGCCTTGCCAAGGCAGCAGAAGTAGCCACCCTGCTCAGGGGGCAGAGTGTGCAGTCTGATCTGCTTTCCTCTCGACCCCTGCTGCAGTCTTGCTCCACCATAGGGCCAGGCCCTGCTCAAAACCAAGAGTGAGGTGGTGGCAATGAAGTGTCCACACTTAGGAGCCCTCACCTCCAGTCAGATTCCAGACTGCGTGCTAGGTCTTCGTGCTTCCTGGTGTACCAATCCAGGGCTCGGAGCCGTGGTGTAGCTGCAGCTGTCCTAGGGTCATGTCAGCAGCTGTTGGGCTGTTCCAGCTGGGGCCTGGGGGACACAGAAGGTGACATAGCTTTGGGAACTCTGGTCCACAGCATCCTGTTTTTCTCTTGGAGAAAGCAAAGGTCCTAAGGAAAAAATGGGAGGAACAAGGAGAAAAACCACAGCCCCACAGGACACCAAGGGCTGGCTTAGTCCCCAGAGTCCCTGTCACCACCCTTGTGTGTTGCTCCTCAGTCTCTGAAGACCCCCCCGCCAAATCTACGCAGCTCCCCCAGTGTCTCCGAGTCAAGTTCTATACTTTTCTTTTTTTAACAATTTTTTTTTTTTTTGGCGGTACTGGGGATTGAACTCAGGACCCTGCGCTTGCTAGGCAAGCGCTTATTCCACTGAGCTATATCCCCAGCCCCAAGTTCTATACTTTTCTCTGTAAAGTGAAACCATTCCAAAGGATATTGTTTCAGGGTATTTTAAATACTGCTTCTTTGAAATGAAACCATTATCCCTTGTTAAAAACACAATGGGCTCCAACCCCCACAGTAACTTGACAGCCATCATTTGTCCTTCAAAACTATTGTGAGTGGTTGTTTCTTTAACACTGAGAAGGTGTGGTTCATCTCTAACTTTCCTAAATTCATCTTCCTATTTTCTGCAGAATTTTATTTCAATACAGTGTGATTTTATATTTGTTTGGCCTTTTCTGATCAACCAATCTGTCCCTCTGAGATAAAATATTTATAATTAGACATTTTTTTGAATTTAGTTTTTAATTGTATAAAAAACATACAAGCTACCACCTTAGCCATTTTAAATGTACAGTTTAGTAATGTTAGGTGCTTTTGTTATGTGCAATCTGAAATTTTAATAAAAATATATTACTTTAAGTTTCTAATTGTTACAATTACTGCTTGAATGAGTGATCATTAATTGTTGTCAGGGACCAAATCACAAAAGTAACGTAAATATAAAAAGTTTGGCCCATGCTAAATTAAACAAATAGTAAAAATTTCTTGGGACAGTAAATCCTAATAAGATTAGGGCAAGTCCCCCAACTGGAAGGTAAATACTGCCTTTTGCTAGGAGCGCAACATCAATTCCACTCCACTGAAGCTCACTTTGCCATATCGAGGCACGTACTGAAAACCCTGCCCTCACGAATGCGTTGGTGGGAAGGGAAGGTGTCTTGTTAGGATAACTTCATCAATTGTTTGTGTTTGGTTTTTTGCCTCACTGTAATTCCTGCCTAGTCACATATGGCAACTAGCCAGTATGGCACTGGTGGTCATGTGTTGTCCTCAGCCAGTATGGAGCCAAGTCAATATGGTGCTTACCTCGAGAGGTGAAAGCCAATATGGCGTGGGCCTTTAAAGGTCATATGCTAAGCGCCACCCTTCTTCCCCTGAGTCAAATTACAACTTCCTACTTCCCTTTTTGTAATATCCTGTTTCCCTCTCCTGCACTCCCGCCCAATCCTGGTCTGCCATGTCAGGCGGTCGACCTCCTAATCCCCGCCTCCCACCTGGCCCTATTTAACCCAGGATCTCGCGACACACACTCGGAAGTTCCGCGTTGTCTTTCTTTCCCATACTTTGGTCCTCCCCGTGTCCACAATGAAGGCATATTTTATGTTTTTGCTTTACTTCTCTCTCTGCACGGGAAAAAACCTATCAGTTTGAACTTGAATTCAAATGCGCCAACTCACACAATGACACAGCAGCCAGTCATGGAAAATTATTTTTCTCTTTCAGTTTTGTTGAAATGGAAAAAATCTTCCTAAGGGATTTGTCACCCATAGTTAGAACCACTCACTTTCTTAATTTCTGGGAATATGGAAAAATTCTTAGCCAAAATTTATTTTCTCTCTCTCACTTATAGGCAATTTGTTTGTTTCAATCCACTAAGAAATAGTAGGAAAATTAAAATGTTGTCAAGCTTCAATATACTTTCTTCTATGCGATTTTAAAAAATGCATTTATTACATGCTTTAAAATATCTTTTTTATTAAAGCCTCCAGACTCAGATTTAGCTCATTTAATTTATGGGAAATGCTTTGTGCATAATCTATTTAGCAGAGCTAGTCTTCCTTGTCAAGCTAGTCTGCAAAGTGTACTTACTTTCTGTATGAAAAATTCTGACTTAAATTTTTAAGTCAAATCAACATTACAGAATATGTTTTGAGGAACAATATTAAAACCACTGTAAGAAGGATTACTTCTGGCTTTGTAAAAAAATAATGAAAGGAGTCGAGACCAAAATCACAAAGGGTATGATAGAGTTAATCTATTTTTATAGTAAACTGTGAAAATAGGGGTAAATCTATATGCTGTTTCTCATTACCTAATTTGTCACAAGTAAATGTTATGTGCAGCAAAAATAGTAAGTTATTTATCACATAAAAGTATGAAAAAAATTGTGATTTTTTTGGTTTTACTTTAGTAAACATGCTTGTGCATGTCTACTGAACGTTAGAATTGGCTTTGGGTATAAATAAAGATCTTGTATAAAAACTTAATTTGATTAGACATTGAGATAAACTCTCCAACTTAATAATGAAATAGTAAGGGATATCTTACTGGAAATGAATTGGTCCAGAAGCTAGCATTTAATTCCTCTTCCAGCATTTAATTTTGTTTTTGATTAATAGGAAGTGTAGGAGGCATACATCTTAAACATTTTATAAGATTAAGTAGTCTCAGGGTTGATTGTAATTGCAGTATGTATCTCATTATATATTTGATAAAATAGATTTTAACTGCCTACTGAATAATGCACACTGCATTAAAAAAAATCACATAAAAACCTTACCTCTGGGTTTTATCCAGTACAACTCGAAAATGTTAGTGGTCTCTCAAAATCCCTTGTAGCGGTGACCCACACCTGTAATCCCAGCACTTGGCAGGCAGAGGCAAGAGGATTGCTGTGAATTTGAGGCCAGCCTGGGCTACATAGTGAGTTCCAGACCAGCCTGATCTGCTAGGGAAACTCTGTCTTAAAAACCAAAAGGGGGGGACGCCACCCAGTTTCTAAAACAAATCTGTGCTGGTTTTGCTGTTCTAAGATTCTTTTCTTTTTCTTTTTTTTCTTCTCCCTTCCTTCTCCCCTCCCACCTTCCTTCCCTCCCTCCTGTTTCCTCCCCCTTTTCCCCCTCCCCCTATTTCTTCCCCCTCCCTTTCCTCCTCTTGCTCCTTTTCCTTCCTCTCATCCTAAGGCTGAATAGACAGTAACTGACAAGGATTGCTTACTAAATATGCAGGGACAAAAAGCCAGTTGCAGCTTTAATTGCTCATCCTAATACTCTCTTTCCTTTGTTCTCCTCAGGGTGTCAAAGCAATGCACTCCTCCACAAGAAGAGGAATCTGAGAAGAGGTCCTTATCCCCAAGTTGCTAACCCTTGCTGCCTGTGGCTCTCACCTCCTCTAACTGGAGACCCTGCAGAGGGCCCAGCTGTGTCCTTAACTGAAGCCCAGAAGCCTGGGGCAGGTGCTCATCTCAGTGAGGAGGCGCACCGAGGTGACTGCTCAAGCCCGACCTGAGGAAGCGTGAAGGTGTGTGTGTGTGTGGTGTGAGCCTGTGAATTTGTGTGTGCATGTGGTTGGTGGGGGAGGGAGGGTAAAGCAGAAGGGTAAACTTTCAGGAATTCTGGGAGGACTTCCCCTTCTCTCAGCAGCACTGACCCATATAGCTGAGGTGTGTGCAGCTGGGCTCCATGTTGGAGTTGAAGGCGTAGGCCCTCTCTTTGCCTCCATGCAGGCAGCAGCCTGTCATTAACGTAGGAGTCCAGCTTAGCAAGAGAGTTATAGGAGAGATGGCCAGGACAGCCCCAGCTCTGGCCACAGAAGCCCTCAACCTCAAGCCAGTGGCTGGGGAGGTGACCAGGTCCCGAGGACGGAGCCAGCCCAGGAATGGGGCTACTGCCCTTCTGAGAAAGGCCGAGAGAAACTCGCCTATCCTATCAAGAGCTGCAGACTGCCAAGAGCTGCAGTCCACACCAGGCTGGCCTGATCCTGTGTGTCAAGCAACAGGACTGGGAGAGGGATGTCCACATTCAGAAGCCACTGGGTCTGGGGTACCTGCCTATAGGAGTCTCTGCAGGGCCAAGACAGGGAGCTATGGGGGCCAGAGAGGTGCCTGGACTGGCCAGAGGCTGCACTGGGGACAGTCACCGGCCTGTGCTGAGCACGAGACTACAAGCCAGTCCATATGGAGATGCACTGAAGTGTAAACTGCACTCTGGGGTGAAGACAGTAGAAAAAGCACCCGTGCTACCTAGAGATCTGCCGCGTATGGATTACGTGTTGAGGCGCTAACCTTCCAGAAGGACTGAGCTATACAATGCATCCATGCTGAGCTCACTGGCTTCCTTCGCTTTTTCTGTGATGCTCTCAGAAAACT
The DNA here is from genome assembly GCA_004027595.1 of Dinomys branickii. Taxonomy (NCBI): domain Eukaryota; kingdom Metazoa; phylum Chordata; class Mammalia; order Rodentia; family Dinomyidae; genus Dinomys; species Dinomys branickii. The sequence continues at coordinate 129,808 of PVLD010001108.1, forward strand.
TGGGCTCACACACAGGCTTCACATTCTGCTTCGATTGGCCAGCGCTGCCTCGTGTATCGAGAACGCTCTTTGAGAGTTTACAGGCAGGGGAGAGGTCCTGGGTCGGGGACCAGCAGGGCTGAGCTGGGCTTGGGTTGGAAGGAGAGTTAATGCGAGCTCACAGCCTGCAGCCGGAAGGGCCCCAGTGCCCCGCTCATGGACTCTTCCGCGTTCCGTGAAGGAACCACCAAGGATTTTAAGCAGGATGTGACCAGAGTGGAGTGATGGCCTTAGATATTCTGCTCGGGCTTTTTTGTGGAAAACAGAATGAGAAATGAGACAAAAGTACAGCGGGAAGAGAAGGCTGAAGGCCGTCCCCGTGGTGCAGCCGGGAGAAGGCAGTGGTTTCAGCTGGGCGTTCTCAGTGGACAGAGACAAGGACAGGTGTTTAGTGTGGGAACCACTTTAGCAAGGAGCCTTGGAGCAGCCAAACCGTCCTTCATTCTCCCCTGAGACTCACAGCACCCCCAGGCCATGGGCTGATAGCAGGAAGGGAGCTTGGGGGGCTGGGATGTTCTTTTGGGGTTTGTAGTAGAACTGGCCAGTTTAATCCCAGGCTTGAAGAACTTTAGCACAGGTGGGTGCCTTTCTTTTTAGGCTGGAGCAAGGAGAGTTCCTGCCCGACAATGCTTCAGTCCCCCCTACGCAGCCACAAAGCCTCACAGAGCCGTCCTCACGTCACGGCTAACCAGTGACCCCGAAGGCTGATGTGTGGGGAAGGATGGGCTTTTCTCACGCCTGGATCTCTGGTTCCCTGCTGCTGCCTACTTTCCCACCCTGCAGTGTGGTAGCTTCTAGCACTCTGTGTACCTGACTTAGAAAATCAGATGCTATTTACCAGCTGTTCTTACAGCAGTCTCCTCATTGTCTCTCTGATTGCTGATCTTGTTCACCACACCCAACTTTGGAGTCTCTGCTAGTGATGCTAAACCTAAACCTTTTGTTTGAGACAGAGTCTTACTGTATATTTCAGGCTGGTCGTGAGTTCACTATGTAGCCCAGGCTGGCCCCTAACTCCCAGTGACCCTCCTGCCTCAGCCTCCCCAGTGCTGGGATTACAGATGTGCACAATCATGCCTGGTGCTAACTCTAGGTTTTTCCTCTTCTGCCTCAAAGTCTTCTAAGATGTGGAGGTACCACAGGTGGAAGCCCAGCACACCTCAATAAGTATGCCTAGGTCTTCTGGGGATCCTCGCAGTCCTCTGCCTCTCCTACCTCGTGTCCTGCTATCCTACCTGTTCATGCTGCCTACCCTCCTGCTGGACTTGGAACTCACCTTGCCCGTGGTGTGCTGTTTCCTGCCTGCTCTGGACTGCTCACACTCCTTCCTGGATGCGGTCTGTGCCTTTTCCAAGGCCAGGTGAACTCCTGCCATCTTCCTGAAGCCACAGTGGACTGGCTCTCACAGCATGCATCCTGGCCTTCTGCCTCCCACACAAAACCCCGTTAGGGCACATGCCCCAGCCAGCCTGTGCTAGCCTTTCTCTTGTACATCTTTCCCTTCCCGATGTGGAGAGTTCCTTGTGTGCAGGACCTCTGCCTGCTTTGCGTTTGTCACCTGGGAACATGTAGCTGATATAAGCAGAGTGACTGGATGGCTCTCTGGAGCCATTGGGATTGACACTGTCTTATGTGGAAACCAGGCATGTTCATGGCGACCTCAGTAGGGACGAGGGCATGGCAAGTGAGGTGTCCGGGGGGACAACACTGAATGAGGGTCTCCCCCTCCCCTCCTCCTCCCTCCCATCCCTTCCTCATTCCCTCCCTCCCCCTCCCTCCTTCTCTCTCTCTCTCCTGAGCTTTCCTTCCCCTGCCTGGTCCCAACCTGGAGCAGGACATCACTGAAGAACTCTTGGGACCAGGAGACTTTTTTCTTTCTTTCTTCGTGTTTCCTTTTCTGCCTCCTCTGGTTTAAATAAAACATTTTTTATTCAGTTTTTTCTCTTTTCAGCATGTTTATTTCTTCAAAGAAGAAAACATTGAGAGTGGCTGTTCTAGAGTTTGTGATATACATTTACAATGAATCCACTTTGCGGGAATGCTTTCCAGTTTGAGCTTTGTGTGCTATGAAAGGACTTGCCAACTGTTAGCAGGTTTTTAAGTGAGAAAAACCTTGGGATTCCTGAAGTGCAGGGTCCAAACACCCTGCCTGGCTGGGTTGTGTTGTGTGTGCACCTCCCAGGAGCTGGAGGCGAGGCTGCCCCTGCTTGTTCTGCAAGCCGGCTCTTAGGTGATCTTTTTTGTTTGTTTGTTTGTTTGTTTTTTTGTGGTACTGGGGATCTAACTCAGGACCTTGCACTTGCCAGGCAAGTGCTTATTCAACTGAGCTATATCCCCAGCCCCTCTTAGGTGATCTTGATTTTCACACACAACCATGCAGCCTTCCAAGGTGGCCAGCTGGAGCACACTGTTGTCGTGAAGTCACTGCTTGTCAGCAAATTAGCCCAGACCAGCAAAGGAGAGACCCAGGGTGCCAGCAGGAGAGAACATACCTGGATGCTTTGGGTTTGGGTTGTTTCTGGCTTTCTCCAAGGCTCCAGCAACTAAATGGAAAAGGACACGTTTGAATGTGTTGCTCTGTCACATCTGTTATTAAACATGTGATTGATGTTTTGCTCTGAACTGCTGTGGTGTTCATTATTCTGGAGTCCAGTAAGTCGAAGTTTATACATTTGTGTCAAAGATTTTTCAAATAATGCATTGAAGAATATGCGTTTCATGAAATATTAAAAGATACTGTATGTGTCTGTGTTTGAAAATGTATGTGCTATGACACAGGAGTGTTGGGAGCCCAGGTCCTGAAGTGCTGGAGATACAAAGGGAACAGATTCCTTTGCTATGAAATGTTAATATGGGCAAGTGTGCCTCGGGAGCCTTACTAGATAAGGTGGGGAAACTAGCTGAGCTGCAGTACCTCCCAAGTTTATATGAATGGGGGCTCCATTAAAGAAACTGTAGCGTATGCTTGTCAAGTAGCCTGCAGTGTGTGGCTTAAACAAATAAGGGTTATATTTATATATTTTTTCCATGTGCAAGAGATACTGTTGTAGGCAGAGTTTACAAGGAAAAGTTTAATAATATTCAAAGAGTCAAATGCAAAAGAATACAGGAGATCTGTCCATACACTAGCGACCCAAAAAAATCCAGCTGTGGGCCTGGATCTAATGGCAATGTCTTGTATGAGGAGTCCAGCTGAAGACCTAGAGCCCATAACATGTCTCATGCAAGTCTTTGTCATGGATCTGCACTGAGAAAGCCCCAAAGTCAGTGGTGGGAGCTACAAAGTCTGTGCCAGCAAGATGAAGGATCTGTGCCAGCAGTTGAGTGATCTTCACTGGAGTCAGAAAGTGATGCTCTAAGGACCAGGGCTCTCCCCTCAAGAGAACCACAGCCATCCAAAGTAACAGCAAGGACCTGAGCTCCGCTGATGATGACAGCAGCTGAATTCACAGCAGGAAAACCAGTGGGACAAGCTTCTCTAGGAGAATCAGCAGCGCCCACCTTCCCCTCTAGGTCTCCCTTTATGCTGTTGGCAGCAACCCTCAGGTGGGCCCTCGACACCCAGCACCGTGCTGCTTTGGTTCGGCTGGGTGTCATAGGTTGACCATTAGTTAATCCACCACAGAACCTTTGTCTCTTGACTCCTGCTCAAGGTGTTTTCAGTTATGCCACTGTTTCCCTGGGGTGACCACAGCTTGGCACACTGTAGCCCAGCACTGGCAAATGTGCCCTCTGTTCCTACAAGATGCTGGTGGGCTCACTGGTGACTCTCTGGTTTGGAGCTGGGTCTTATTTTTTCACAAATCTCCAACCACACTGGCTCCGCATGAGTGGTAGCAGCCAGGGGTGAGATGAGAGCAGCGCGCAGGCCTTGGAGATGGTGAGGGGGGCTCAGACCTTTGGGACCTCCTGGCTTCCTTTCAGGTCCTCTCTTGCCAAAGAATCAGCCTCCCCTACTGTGTCCTAAACTTGAATTCGACATCTCTGGACAATTGTTCAATTTTAATAATCTCTCTGGTTGAGGAGTCCTGAAAACAAACCTGAGAGAAGGTGTTGGTGACTAGCAAAGTTTAATGGAGTGCACTTTCCTAGGATCTTGGCATATAGCTAGAGATAGTGTCCTGACAGAAGAGAAGGAAAACCTAACTGCAACACCTGAAGTATAAGGTACAGAGCCCACGAGGGGCCCGTGGGGGCAGGTGCGATGGCCGTCATCACCTGCACCAGAGCAAGGGGATGGCCAAGGTGGCCTTCCTGGAGGCCATTGCGCCTTCATCAGAGCAAGGCAGCTAGGCCTTCGTCTTCCAGCAAGGCTTCTGGAGTGTACCCTGGGTCAGTCTCCAGGCTGCTCGGCTTGGAGTCTACCCTTAATATAGCCCCTCACCAGGCCGGGGGTTCTGAGGGAGGCTTGGCAGCAGGACTGAGACCCACCACAGTCAAGGCGAAGAGCACACATCAGCGGCAGAGGTGGAGCTCTTGATAGACAGGAACTCTTTCTTCTCTCTACTGGGAGGCTCAGCCAGCAGCCCCAGAGGGAACAATTAGGTTGTTTATCCAAGCCGCAGCCACTTTGCTCTGTAATTGATTTTTCATTGAGTGTATTTAGGAAATGGTTATTTACATGAATGCAGGCACACCAGAGACTGCTGCATCTGATCACAGGAAGGGGAGGGGATGGAGATCAAAGGCCCCGGAGGAGGAGTGGCAGTGCGGGTCTGCAGGCAGACACCAGGCTGAGGTTCTGATTCCACACGGACTGTGTTTGGGAGGGGTTGTTAGCCTCCGAGCCCTGGCCTTTTTAGAGAAGACGAAATTGATTTCCTAGTAGGGTTGCTACGAGGATTAAACTGATGATGCTAAGAGTCAAGCCTGCTGCATCGCATACAAGGCATAAGTGTGGTGGAAAATACAGTAAAAATACAGCAAATTTAAGAAATTCTCACAGTAAAACTTACATGGTGGCTATTCCCCCTGAAAGTCTCCCTGCCACATTTTACATGCTTTTCTTTTTTTTCTGCACTTTCTGAAGCAGTCCACTTCCTCAGTGTCTTTAGTTCATTGTCCTGGCCTCTTCCTTGTCTCAACTGATTCAAATCGTTTGCCTTCCATGGTCATTTTGACTTTCTGGAAGAGCCGGCAGCTCTCCGTGCTTGAGTAAGGTGAATAAGGACATGCTGTAATGTTTTTAGGGGATGCCTTTGTGTTGGATGGTACACAGCAGGGGCATTCACCATATTTTTTATCACACATTGTAAAGACACTCATGAAGGCAGACTTTCAAAACTGCATCAGAAAGAAGCTGGGCTTGGCGGCACACACCTGTAATTCCAGCCGGCAGGAGGCTGAGGCAGGAGGATTGCCACGTATGAAACTAGGCTGCACTACATAGTGAGCTCAAGGACAGCCCAAACTACATAACATGACCCTGTCTCAAAAAACTAAAAAAAAAAACTTCTAAGAAGTGGCCAGAATGATAAGTGTGTTCAAAGTTTCAAAGCAGGGAGTATTTTGAGAAAGATTAATGATATTTACTGTGGTAAATTTTTAAAAATTAAAATTCACTGTACATTTTGATCACATGGGATGTACTCAGTATGCTCAGGCTGTTGTTAGTCATGTATTATCGCTGCCGTCACTGTCAGTGCTGGGAGACGCCCCACCCCACTGGGCCTCAGCTCTCAGCCTAGGCCGCCTCTTCCCCACACTTTCCAGCATGGCCTCAGCCCTCTCCAGCCGTCGCCCCTTCTGTGCAAGTGTGGAGACTCCATCTGCAGCACTGTACTCCCAGACTTAGTTACAAGCCATGGAATTGTATTCTCTTCCCCCCTCTGCACTAGGAAATGGGGGCAATCTGCTGCCCATGAGGTCAAAACTGGCCTGTGGCCTACGTCTGTACAGCACGTGAGTGAAGAGTAGTTTTCACATCGCTAAAAGGTGGAGAAAACACAACAGAAGAATGTTTTGTGACACAAGAAAACCGTGAATCCACATTTCAGGGTCTACCCTTACTTTCAGGGGAGTACGGCCATCACCACTCGACTGTGTGCCCTCTACGGTTATTTGCACGCTGAAATAGCAGCAACCGCGTGACCTGCAAAGTCCAAGGAGAGCATGCTCTGGCCTTTTCCGGAGAGGTCCAATGGGCCTAGTTCTGAGCTTCTCATAGCTAGGCAGCGTGCGTGTTCTCACTTGAATTCTGCGGCACAAGGTGGAATGTTTGCAATGCAGCAGGTGTCTTAGCCTGTTTTGTAAAGCTGTGACAAAATGCCTGAGGCTGGCAAACTTGGGAAGTAGACATTTACTTGGCACATGATTCTGGTGACTGCCAGGTCCTAACAATGCAGTGCCAGCATCCTGGCAAGGGACCCTTGGCGGAGTCATATCACAGAGGAACAGAAAGGGAGATGGTATTGCGGGGAAGGGGCCAGGTGTGCGGGGCAGCCTCACTTTACACCAATGGCTCCTCTCTTGAGAACTGAGCATGCCTGGGAGACCTGACCCACTTTATGGGAGAGTGTTAGGCCATCCACAAGGGTGGGGCCCCCACGGCCTGATTACTTCCTAGGGAGCCGCATCTCCCGAAAGTTCCCATACTTCAGCACCACTTCACTGGGGACCATGCTTCCAGCATGAGAAGCTCCTGGGGACAAATCATGTACGAGCCACAGCACTCGAGGTGCGATTGCCCTGCCCAGTGCTGACTGCAGGTGCTCCGCCCAGCTGCAGGGGTCTCTTGTCCTTCCTGCCTCTGCTCCTGCTTCGCATGTGAGGGTGGATGGAAGGCAGAATGGCAGGGGTTTGCGACGAGCTGCACCTCAGCAATTTTCCTTCTCACTGGGACAAATGCCTGACTCCCACCAGCTATGGGGTGGGAGGTTTATTTGGCTCACATCTCAGAAGTTTCAGATCTGGCACGGTGGGCAGCAGGGTGAAGGCCTGAGTGAAGCAGAGCTGTTCTTGTCATGCAGCCAGGAAGGTGAGAGAAGGGAGGAGGTAGATGCCTCCTTCCAGGTCACACCTGGCAACTCGCCTCCCTCCCAGGGACCAGGCCCACCCCTAACTATGAGTCAGCTCTAGCTGTTCTTACTGCAGTGCTAGAGAGAGGAAGGGAAGGAGATAGGGATGAGTTCCAGGCGCCGAAACATACAGGCACAATGCTATGTCCTTTGTACACTTTATCTCATTTCTGAGTCAGTTGCTTATTCAACAAATATTTACCCAGGGCTCACTGCAGGTCAGGTACCAGAAACACAGTAGGGGCCAAAACAAAAGACTTTCTGCCATCATCGAGTTTGCCTTCTGTATTGTACCAGGATAGGTTTCTAAGATAGTGAGTAAGCACAGTATATCGGAATATATTGTATCTAGAAGGTTTTTTTCTTTCTTTTTCGAAGGGGAAGTGTTGGGATTTTAATGGGAGGTGACTTGAACAAAGACTGGGATGTCAGTCATGTAAGTGTTTGGGGAGAAAGACCTTCTAGGTAGAGCAAACAGCACATGCAAAGGCCCCGAGGTAGAAGAGAGCCTGTGTTCCTGGAACAACAGAGAGAACAGTATGCTGGAGTGAGAACAGGGGAAGGAGGTAGTAAGAGCAAAAGGTGGAGAGATGAGGGGGCAGGAGATCCATCCTCACAAGCTCTCCTGCTGCTGCCAGGGCCTCTGACTGTACTCTGAAGCAGAAGGCACTGGGGGCTTTGAGATTGGATTGTCTGCCTCCCTGGCTGACGGATGAGCAGAGCCTTAATAGCTTTTCATTAAGCGAATTCACAGTTACTTCCAGGCTCCTCCACCCAGCCCATGCCTGCCCATCTGCTCTGCTCTGCCTGGGCCCGGCCAGCGGGTCCTTTCTCCCTCGCCCTGTCCCAGGCAGACAGTGGCCCAACGATGAACATTAATTAAAGTGTTGGGGGGGGAACAACTTAATTAGCTCCTAATAGTCACATGCTGCCAATTAAACACCTTGATGCCTGGTCTGCTCTGGAGCTTAATTAGGTGTCCTCAATAAATCCAGCCCATGACACCGCCTGTCAGCTTAGGAGCCAAAGCTTTTCCTGGACTGTTCTCTCTTGGGAGGGAGGCAGGAGCACTGGCTGGGGAGGAGCGAGGCTGCTCCCTGGTATATCCCAAGATTACTTTGGGCCTTTGTTGCTTCCTTGAAGTGTGGTGAAAATGGCTATGTGGTGATATTCGCCCCTGGCCAGTTTTGCCTCCACACCTCAGGCTGCATGGACTTTGAGCCATCTGCCTCTGAGAGAGAAGTCACACACTGTGCTGGTCTCTTCCCTACTGTGGGGAACATGAAGCCCTGCCCCAGCCCCTAGCAGCTCAGTACTCATAGGAGACTCATTGCTTGTACATGAGGGACCAGTGTGGAGGCCCTGTGGCAGGGAAGCCTTAGTTCTTGGCAACTCTGGGTCACAGAACCAACAAGCTGCTCAGACAACACCTACCAGCTGATGGAGTATGTGAGAGAAAGGAGATGATGCCGGGGTACTTGGTGCCCTGCAGTGACAGAGCGGTGGGCCAGGGTAGCCACTCCTGAGGCACACGGTGAAGCACGGATATCTGCCCTGCCTCCTAACCAACTCGGCCAGGAGTCTAGAGATGAAGCAGGTCGGGGTGGATGCAGAACCAAGAAGCTCTTAGGACCTACCTGTTTCTGGGGCTGGGGAGGGTTCTGAGGTCATCACACTATCTACAGAGAGTGGCGGTGAGCAGAGCACATGAGCAAATCCCAGGTCACCCTGCAGGGCAGTGCCAGGGCCCTGTGTAGCATTCCTGCAACCCATATCGTGATCTGTGCCATTCACAGAGAGTTGCAAGTCCGCTCGGGTTCTAGTCTACACCTTCATACCACAGCTGGCCTCATTTCTTCCTAACTTGCAGGTGACAGTGTGTTTAGAGCTTGACTTCCCGCATCTCTGATGCCTCTTGGATCAGTGTGTGGAGCCCACACTCCCCTTCCTGAGGCCGTGACTGTGAAGCTCTGGGCCTTGGAAGAGGCAGCTGCAGCTGTCCCTTCTGTCAGGGACACCCACTCTGGGAACCCCCCTTCCCCCGGAAAGCAAGCAGGTGCGTGGACAGCTGCTTACAGTATGGGGCACAGATAAGACTTCCCCCAAGCCCTGCCCACCCCTCACAGTGCGTGCTCGCTGCCCGGTGCAGCCCTGAACTGGGGGTGGCTTTTTAGATAAGCAGAGTTCAGGTCAAGGTGGGTTCTCAGCCTTCAGAACCAGCCTTGCTAGTATCATCGGGTTCAGCCCCTGCGAGACGAGGGTGACCTGACCTGACTCACGCCTGGCACAGGTGGTGACTCGGAATATTTGGTGAGCAAATGAATGATTGAATGAGAATCATGAGAAGGGAACCTTTGCCTTAATCGAGACCTAGTAGTCTTCCTCTAGGACTCTAGCTCAGGATTCTTTGACAAACCTTCATTTTATCAGTGGTACCCATTTTTCAAACATAGTCTGAGCAGGTTATTTTACATATTTTTGAAAACGTGTAAAGGAGCTGAGCACAGAGCGTGACTGTGGACTGAGGGACGGGCACCTGCTCTGCCAGTCTGGCTTCCCGCCTCATCCTCAGGCCCGGAGCTCGGTTTGGGGGCAGGGCTCTCCAGAGGCGTGGCTCACCTGCTGACCTTCGCTGGAGTCCTGCCCTCCTCTCATCCTAGCCACAGGCAGCGATGGGGCTCTCTCTGAGGAGGCCTAAGGGGCAGCAGGGTCCTGGGGCCTCAGGGCTTGTGAATGCTCTGGGGAACGCAGAGCCCATCCCTCAGCCCTAGACATGAGGTGGAAATGAGCCAGGCTGTCCTTCTGGGGGAGGGTAGGGGTGGGCCAGCCCCAGGCCGCCTTGCTACAGTGAGGGACAGGCAGAGTAGGGGAGTCTGCAGCCGTGGGTGAGCACCCTGGCAGGGGTGTCCCTAGGATCCCCGATGTTTGGGCTGAAGCAGAGACCCTGGAGCTGTCACCCAGGCATGGCTAAGCCCCGCCCCTGGATCTGAGTAATGGATTTGTGCTAAGCATGGGCTCAGAAAGTGGAATGTGAGGACTGAAGAAGCCCCAGGGGCACTGCTCGCTGCCCATGCCCTCAGATGGTGACCATACACAGGAGAGCCCGGGAGCTGCCGTGGGCTGAGACAGAGATGCAAGGTATGGAGGGTGCTGTGGTCGGGGTGGGAGGACACAGGACAGGGTGAATGCAGTGACAGGAAAGGGCTGGAAAGGGCAGGGATGCACTCAGGGAGCAGTGGAGCAGGGAACTCGCTTCCCTTCACTGGGCCTGAGGACAGAGTGTGGGAGGAACGTGGTGCCCTGGCTGGGCTTCTGGAAGGTTCCCTGATGTAGAAGGGCTCTGTGCCCAACCCGGCCCTGCTGGGCTTTGGAGAGTCCTGGGATGCAACAGGGGAAACGCAATCTGGTAGTCGGGCTCAGGATTCAGGTTTCTTGTCTGGCCTGGCCACTGGCAGGTCATTTTGGTTAACTGAGCCTTTTATCCCCTTAGCTAAAAAATAGGAAAGTTGGAAGTTATTGATTGCCAAGACCCTTTCAGTTCTAGAAATTGCATGATTCAGTTTGGTCTAATAAACACATGCTGCAGGCGCAGTGCAGGAGGTGCAGGTGGACCAGATGCCTTTGATTTCACGGGCTCATGATTTGGTGAGGAATGTGGACCGTGACTGAAAGGCGGCTGGAGCACCCATCCAGTTACTAGTCAGGGTGACAAGAGGAGCAGAGGAACCTGGGATGGGAGCTGAAAACACCTGTTGATTTTACAGTGCGGCATGGAGATCAGGAAAGGTGTGCTCCAGATTTCAAAGCTGAATGCAACAGGTAGAGAGACATCTTTTGTCCTTGCCAGTTCCACACTATCAGCCTGTGGGAAGGCTGTCCGAAAGGCCATCTCCTCCAGGGGCACCATTTGGAATGGGCTCAACAGCAGAAGTGCTCAGATCCATCACATCTCCTTACGATATGTATTTTTTTAAAGTATTGATTTCCATTTTAGAAAAATTAGAAAGTCAGAAAACGAACAGTCCAGAAATGGTGCGTGTCCTTGTTTCTGTTCTCACCACACACGTGGTATTAGGCTCCTGGGCACATCTCTTCTTTAGCAATATATTTGAACAACTCTCCTGTCGATAAATATGGATTGACGTCACCATTTTTAATGGCTTTGTAATAATTTTCTTGTGAGAACATAACATAAATTATTTAGCAATTCCCCATTGTTTGAACTTTAAATTTCTTTCCTTTCTCATTTTGCTATCAGAAGTAACACTCAGATGGAAACGGTATTACGCACAGCTCTTTGCACACTTACCTAGTTATCTCCCTGACTGTGATGATTTCACAGCTCTGGCGGCCATGGCCGTCTTACTACCAGATTTGCTCCCGCTCCCTCCCAACAGCAGCGCGTTTCCCGACCCTCGCCAACTTCAGGTATCATCATTCTTTTCCATTTTTGCCATCTGAAGAGCAAAAAGGGCAGATCACTATTTTGCATCTCATTTCTTTATTGCCACTGAGGTGGAACACTGCTTACATTTTTACCTCCATTGCTTTTCTTCTCTCGTGATTTGTTTTTTATATCCTTTGACCCCGTGCTGTACATGTATCAGTTCCCGAGGCTGCCGTAACAGGTCACTACAGCTGGGTGGCTTGAAACAACAGAAGCTTACTCTTGTGGTTCTGGAGGCCAGAGTCGGAGATGCAGGTCCTGGCAGCACCTGCTTTTCTGATGGCTATAAGGAAGTCTCCTTCCTTGCTTCTGCCTGGCTTCTGGTGGGCACTGGGCTCCTAGGCATGACAGGGTCGGCTTCTAAGCAGACCTCAATATGCCTCTGGAAGGCCAATTTTTATCTTTTTTTTTTTCAATATTGAAGATTGAACCCAGAGCAACATAAGCCACATCCACGGCTCTTTATTTTTATTTTGAGATAGAGTCTTGCTAAGTTGCTATGTTGCCCAGTCTGTGCTTGAATTTACGATCCTCCTGCCTCAGCCTTCCAGTGTGCTCGGATGGTGTCCACCACCAGGCCTTAGTTGGAGGGCCAGCTTTAGTGGGAAAGGTGGAGGAGGGAGCTGGGCTTTCTGCAGGAGCATGAGAATTGGGTTTAGAGACACAAGCAAGGGACAAAGTGCAGGCCACACTCTGCTTTCTCTTGGGGAGTGTCAGCCACACCAGCTGACCAATCAGCTTTGTAGGGAAACAGAGCTCTGAGCATCCTGGAGGCTTGGGTGAGGGGGTGAAGGTGAGGTCCTTACTGTCCACAGACAAGGGTTGTGAGCAGGTCATTCTGGAGAACAACTGAACCCCAAATCCTAACAGATACTGAAAGAAGTCAGTTTGAATGCACTGGTCAGAAAGAGAGATGCAAGGTGGGAAGACAGCATGGTGACACCCAGGAAGGCAGAGACAAAGATTCAAAGGCGGGGGTGTGACACACACGCAGCTCCTCAAGGTGCCACCTCAGAGGTGTTTCATGGTATGCCCACAGCCCTGGGCAATGCAAGGAGGGTGCGGATGTACTGTAATTTTGCCTGCCATCCCAAACTGCCAGGAAGCCCTACCTCCCTGCCCGGTGGGTTCCAAGCACTTTCTCTGTCTGTCCCTTAAGGCTGAGATGTCACTGCCAAAACTGAGGCCCCAAATCTCAGCTCATTCTTCACCCTCTAAAAACCCTACTATGCAGACCAAGAAATTAAGGCCACTTTAGTGAGCATCCATTCCTTTGGAGTGACTCCTCGTGGACTTGCAGTAGCCAGGAGCCTTCCTCAGGGCGGCAGACACACGCTGGACTTGAAGCTTGGCTCCCAAAAGCACTGATCCCCTCCACAATCAGACGCTTGAAGGATTAGGCATTTTCATCACTGGGGAAATGAGATACCGCAAGGACTACCATAGTCTGTTCCCCAAGAGGTTCATAATTCTGTAGACTCAGACTCTGAATTATGTGGATGGGGGCAGGGGGACCCTGTACTCTGTGTGATTGAATGTGTGATTCATTTGACACTGAGAATAAAACTGAGTTGAATAATAAGAAAATACAAGCCTTGGAGGGTTTGACGTAAAGCCTTGAAATCATTGTTGAATCATAAATTAACACCCATAATGAGACTAAAAATTCACCCTGAATTTAGGACACTCTGCTTTTATTTTTTTCAGCTGAGTTTAAATGCTTTTCATAAATCCCAAATATTTGGGGGCTGTAAAGATGATTAAATACCTGAAATGTAGCTCTCTGGGACATAAGAAGAAAAATATTAAGCACTTTCTTAAACAAAATCCATGAATGAGAACTGAGTTATGATCCTTCTGGAAAGTGAGACCGTGCCTTCTCTACTGGTCAAAAGGCAAGGAAGAGAAGGAAAATCAATTGGAAAATGACTCTTGAGCTTAAATCATTATTTCTTCTTCCACTAGGCACTATTATAAGTAATAGTAAAGTGATTAAAAACATACTAGAACTTTGACACACAGTCTGAGAGAACTGGCCTGAGCAGGAAGGTCCTTGCTTCTTCCTTGCTCTGCCCCTGTCCCCTTCCCTCTCCCTTTTGAGATGACTCATCCCTCGTGCTGCTGTGATGGTAAAATAGTTACATGGTGAGTCATCTTTTAAGAGAGTTTATGCTTAGCCTTGCAATCAGGCCGCCAGCCCTCCCCACAGACACTCTGCTGTGCCTTCTCTGATGCCCAGAAACACTAAGCTGGTATCCTTGGCTTCAGTGGAGCGTCCTTGGTTGCCATGGGGGGGTCCTTGCCTACAGCTTCATGTCCTGGTCATAAGTCAAGTAGTCGAGTCAGTGTTTATCAAGTGCTTAGTCTCAGTCAGGGAGCAGTGAACTGGCCACTGGTGCCCGGAGAGTGGGGACAGAGGCTTCTTATCCACAGGTTTTGTCATCCCTGTTTCTGGAGAAGAGAACCTGCCTAAGGTTCTAGGCTAGTAAGAGGTACATTTGAGCTCAAGTCTCCTTGAGGTCAAGACAAAGGGCAAGTGAAGAGCAACAGAGAGGATCACTGGGAAGTTTTGATGAATTCCAAAGCTGGCCTGTTGACCCCAGCAGAGCTTTTTCACTCCTCCTGGTGTGCAATGCCTTGGGTGAGCTGGGTCTATGTCATGTGTGAGACTGGACATGGGACAGGACAGACACAGCTTCAGGTCCTGTGGGTTAGAAGGTGCTGGCTAGGCCTTCAGTTCTGTACCCTCTGCCCTGCAGACTTGGGTCAAAGAAGAACCAGGATACTGTCAAGTCACCCAGTTCACAGATGTAGCCAAATAGCTGGGGCTGCATTCAAAGAGAAGTTCTGGCCGTAGAGTTCAGGTAAGGAAAGGGAAGCAGGAGACTCTTAAACCTGGAGAACCACCCTGGGGTGCGAGGGAGAGGATCAGCATGTTTGGGCAGATTCCATCTTGGAGGATAGCTTTCTTCGCTGTCTGTGTGATGCCACTCTGTAACTCTGATGGTGTCTTGTCCATAAGCCTAGTTTCCCCACCACTGGATACCTAACTTGAGCCCCATCCTGGTGTTTTGGGGATGTTACCTTGCTTCTCCCTGATTGCGTGGAGCTGGCAGTGCCTTGTTCCTCCTGCCAAAATATCACCTGCGACTGTGCTCTTCCCATGCCCACTGTTGGGTCTTCTCCAGTGACTGTGACCTGGGTCGTGTCTGGGGACACAGCAACCTCTACCACTGCATCTCCACTTCATCCTGGAGGAGGAGGGTCCCAGCTCTTCCTCTATGCAGCAGACCCACGTCCTCAGTCCCATCATGCAGACTCTAGTGTGAGGCCCATGAGCAATCCCTGATCAGCCCTCCTGCCTTTTGATTCATCAAGGACGGCCCAGAACCTGGACCCTGTTTTGAGCATCTGCAGGGATCTTCAAGTGAGAAGGATGCAAACAGAAGAGACAGAGCACTCCAAGGAGGATCTTGTCCAGTGCTGTGTGATGCTGAATTAAACTTTAAGTAAAGAACCTCCAAGAAAGCTGAAACGAAGTGGACGTGTCCCAGCATGCCTGATAACAGAACCCTTCTTCCCTTGTGTGATCCCTGTGTTTATTGTCTTTGTGTAACTGATGGCCTTGCAGTGTAACTTGAGATGTTTAAACTCCCTTGGAAACCCATGATGTCATTCAATCCTCCAATCATAATTCACCAAATCTGCTGCTGTACATCCTACTTGCTCTCCCCTTAAAAGCCTTGAAACCCCACTGGGTGGGGCTCTGATTCTTTGGAGGTGACCCCAGTCAGACCCACCAGCGTAATAAAGTTGCTGTCTCCTATACTCCGGTTCATGTCTTCCTGTGTTTGGACTGTTTTGCAGAAACAATATGACAGGTGGCAGGAAATACTAGTGGGAAGACAGCACTGTAAGCAGGCAAAGCTCCCTAGAGGAAGAGGAGGTAAAGGAGGTTGGACTTTGAGGATTGAAAAGTTGGCTTTCTATTCTCCTCACCGGCTGTTAGTGCTCTGTGTATCTTGGAGAAAGGGAGTCCGGAGGTATGTGAGGTCTGTGGCCTCCTGCTTCTGTGGGCTATGTGTGCACCAGCACCCCCCTTGAAAGTGGGGTAGACAAGAAGGTCACACTCACCTGTAGATCCTCATCAAAAGCTATTAGATAGGAAGGGAGTGACTGACCAACAGATAATAAATTCTGGCTGTGTGTCCACACCGGTAATGATCATAATTAATCCATTTGTCTGCTAAATGGATCTGGATCAAGTTTTAGAAAATGGAGAAAGGATGTGAGTCTGCTTGACAGGGAGCTAGAAATAGTATCCATCAATGATAGATGCCTTATTTTAAGTAAATCTGCAGGGAAGCCAAGGGCTGGGCTGGATTGGAGGGAGAGAAGGGGCTAGGGTAAGCCTGCATTGAGGTGGGGTCAGGGCTTCTGAGCCCTGGGTTTGTCTGAGGGACACAGGTGGAGCTTTGGAGAGCTGCATCTAGCTCATTCCTAGCTGTAGTCTTGGGTAAAGGGTGTCTAAGGTGCATACTTGCATGTGGATTGGGACAGGGCGTAATTATAATCCTCACTTAAGTCCCAAGTTCACCTGCTCTCTGGAAGATTTTGACAGAGTGAGTTTCAGAACCATATTAAGAATGGACAGGCCCTGGACACTTGGGGGGACAGTTTCTGAAGGCATGGTCTGTAAATCACCATGGACAACTGAATTATGATCCCTGAGGGATGCCAACCAGAGACTCAGCTTTTACAACAAATGCAGCAGGACAGCAGATACTAATGCACTCACATACTAAGCTTTGAGACACATGTGAGAAATCATAGGTACAGAAGCCTTCCAAGCTTATATAAGCAGGAAATCCTTGAGCTTGTAATCAAACCCAATGTGATTGATTCTGAAACACGGTCTTGTTCTACTACATTCACCTGCCTCTGAAGAGCCAATAATAGGTAGAATTCTAGGCTGGCAGTGTGCAAAAAGGAGTGATGAGGGGAAGACAGAACACGGACTGTCACAAAATCTGGTGGGCTAAGGCAAGAGCCAAACCCTGGAGAGATTGAATGGAGATGTTAATTAATATTCTTGCTCTTAACAACAAGCAGGGATCAGAAAAAAGGGGAGGAACTCAGGATCTGGCTTATCAACATAAGGTGGGACCTGGCTTCCAGGAACAATAAAGAGCTCAGATTTAGCAATCCATTTGGAATTTTAGAGTAGTTTCAAAAGCCAGGTAGATCTGGGATTTCTTATATTTTCTCTGGCTGTGGAAGGTGTTATAGTCAGGGTTTGCAAGGGAAAGGATTTAATAAGGAAACATAATTGATAGGACTATTTTTTTTAAAGACAAAAGAATGTAGACATATAAACCAGAATAACACTAAAACAATACAGGAAATACAAAATTATAGAGAAGAAAGAAGGGAGTTAGCACTGGATGCTGTATTACACAATGTTATCTTCACATGTGTTACTCAGTTATACAGATAATGGCTCGTTTGATTAATCAACTTTCTCCAACCTCATCTCCATGGTTCTACCACCCAATCAGTCATCTTCCCTCTGATAATAACTGTACTTTTGGGCTTATTTACTCCATCAGACTCTCACCTTGGGAAGAGACATGGCTGCTTCAAATTATGCTGTAACATATATGGGTGTATACAAATTGCTATGTCAGGAGGTTTAAAAATCACCCATGCTCAAAGACAGTAGATAGGCAGGGAATCATGTTCACCATGGTCAAGCCCCCATTGACAAGCCCTCAAGGCCACTGGGGGGTCCAGTCGAGTTGGTGGGGTTACCCAGTGAACCACCAGGCTTCACCTTGATACAGTGCATCCGGAGGTCCAGTGGAGTTCTCAGGGTCACCCAAGCAGAGGGCTGGGATCCGCCCTGGTGAGGCTCTGACAGGGGCCTGGTCGAGTCCACGGAGTTGCCCCCAGCAGACCACCTGGCTCTGCCTCATCACTGTGCTGCTGGAGGCCCTGTCCAGGTCTTCAAGATTCTTATGTAGCCTGGAGAGAGCCCCCTCCCCCCTCAAGGTACTAAGCTCCTTGTCAAGGCCCTCAGGGTCCCCTTATAGGCCACTAGTGTCTCCCTGCAGGCCACCTATGACTCTTTGGAGGCTGTCGCCACCCAGCAAGAGAACCAGGTCTGTACCCTAGTTCCAGGTCTTCGCCTTCTCCCACCTCCTGATCTCCAGTGTTGCCATTCCCCACCCCTTGCAGCTGGGCATTGGGTGCATTTACGATGCTGGGCACAAGGGCATGCGGTCTTCCCCACACGTGCTCACTGTAGTAGTCCAGGGTGTGTACTAAGTTTAGTTATTAGTTTTATAAGAGAATTGGAGGATTTTCTCAGGTCTGCTGTGTAGAGTACATTGTTGTCTCTTGGACTCCAGGACTGCTGCTTTTTGTGTAATTTGTTGATATGGGTTCATACAAGGTTCACATATGCAAGCAGTATGGAGACCCTCTTGGTGCTCATATTAGTAGTTTAGGGTGAATCCTGAAGCCTGTAGACTCAGCCTGTTGCTGTCAGGGACATGTGTTGAGTGCTCGGGCCACCAACACTCAAGGTGTTCAGAGAGGGAGTTCAGGGTGGGAGTTGAAGCCCAGTAACTCAGCTCGTGCTTCCTGCTTGGTGTTGGAGTGAGAAGGGTGTGGGGCCGTGTGGTCCACCTCCATCTGCAGCTCTCTTATTGTGGTCCGGTTCCCGTTTGTTCTTTGGCTGGATCCCTGGGAATTGCTGTGGCCTTGGGGTTGCTGCCAATGTTCTGTGCTGCTCTCTGCTGGTAGTTGCTCACACAGTGGAGAGGTAGGAGGCCACAGCCTCGGGGCAGGCATAGAGCTGGGTGTGGTGGGCTGTGTACTGGTTGCTTTGACTCCACCTTGCCTCCAGTTGCTGATTAGAAAGGTTGCTGCAGGGTAGAGATTCTGTTTTTGTGGCTGTTATAACTTCTCATCCTCACACTGGTTTCGATAACACTTCCCAACCACCACTGCCTCTTTTCCTGGCTGCGCTTTCTCCTCTCTAGTCCTGGACCAGCTCTCAGAACTCTGCTCTCCCCTGGCCAAGTTGGGAGGCTCCTGTGAGCATAAGTCTCTGAAGCTGAAGTTGTGAGTGCCAAAATGAGGGAGTGGGCCGAGGGTGTGTTTGGAGCGGTGACTCCCTCCTTCTCTGTCTCCTCTTCCTCTGACTGCACCATGGGGGCCCTCTGAGCCTTTCCTCCAGAAGAGGTTTTGTTTGGTCTTTCTGAGGGCTTCAATTCTCATTTCAGGTCCTTCCTGGGCTCAGGGTACACATTTCTCTCTTTCCTGTCTTTCTCATGTTGCTGTATTCCAGTGTCTGGTGGTCATCCTCCAGGAGGATCTTTCTCTGCTGCTTACCCAGTCGCATCTTGATAGGACTATTTTATAATATTCACTCAAAGAATACAAAAGGGTTCAGGAGATCTGTCCATACATCAGAGACACAAAGAATCCAGCTGAGGGCCTGGGTACCATTGCAATGTCCAGCACAAATCCAGCTGAAGACCTAAAAGAGCCCATGGCAATGTCCTCCAGGAGTTCAGCTGGAGGTCAAGAGTCCCCAACAATGTCTCATGCAAGTCTGTGACAAGGATCTGTACTGGGAAGGCCCAAAGGTCAGTGTTAGAAGCTAGAAAGTCTACACCAGTGGGATGAAGGATCTGTCAGCTGCTAAATTATCTGCACTGCAGACAGGAAGAGACACTCTAAAGACCAGAGCTCCCCTGAAGAACACTGCAGTCATCCTCAGCCACAGTGAGGATCTGAGCTCCTCTGATGATGCAAACAGCCTAGTTCATATCAGGAAAACCAGCATGACAAGCTTCTCCAGGAGAATCAACAGCACTCACCTTACCCTCCAGTTCTTTTATGCTGTTGACAACAATCCATCAGTGGGCCTTCCGCACCCAGAACAATGCTGATTCAGTTCAACTAGGTGTTACAAGTTGACTATTAGTTAATGTACCACAGAAGGTGTTAGACTCCAAATCTAGTAATTGCTCCTAGCCAGGTAGACATTCAGTCCTGGGTAGGAAGCTGTACTACCGATGCCTGATTATACTCATAGATGCTGGGAGCTCAATATCAGCTTGAAGGGACCTGAGAAGGCCCGACATGATGCTCCCAAGCTGCAGACTCCCACACAGGGATCTAGAGCCTCAGCTGCTATGTGTCCAGTGACCCTAAGACATCCTCTTCTTCTACCTGGAGCCCTCAGCTCGGCCCCCAACTCCTACACTATTCTCCTGACAAACACTTTGACTTTGATTCCTTGTCTTGACTGTGTCTCTCCAGAGAAAGCCATGCTGGCGAGGTGCTAAGAGGGAACATACCCCATGAGAACACTGAACAGAACACCTGCAGGGTGGGCACTTCTGAGGTCAGGTCACTTCTAGCAAGAAAATACAGGCACATGTGTCTTACATGTGTCTGATCTCCTTTATGAGGTTTGGAGAATTCGTGATCCTGGAGTTTTTCTGAGAAAGTGATCTTGATTTCCTGTAAAAGATTCTCGGTTTCCAGACTGTGGAAATGAGGCCGTGATAAATGACATAGACTCACTCAGCTGATGGAACCATCTGGACTTTATTCAGAAACCAGTTTTCAAGGGCACAGAGGTAGGACAAGGCTCTACGCTGGCAGCATTGGTACTGTGGCCCAGGGTGACCGGCTCAGCAGGGGCTGTTGCGGTGTCCTCAAGGTGGTTTCTGTGCAATGAATTTGGCTCTCTGACTTGCTGCAGAGTGTGCTCACTCCTGGAAGTTCTGTCAGTACTCTTTTCTATTCAAATCAAGAGTATATCAGGTTTCAATATGGAGCCTAGGGTGGTGGTGGTGTATAACTGTAATTCCAGCCCTCTGGGAAGCTGAGGCAGGAGGATTGCCAGTTCAAGCATAGTCTGAGCAACATAGTGACTTAGCAAGACCCTATCTCAAAGTAAAAATAAACATAAAGGGCTGATGTTGTAGCTTAGTGTGAAAGTCTTGGGTTTAATCCCTAATATGCCCCCCCAACACATGCACAATAAATAAATGCTAATTAATTAAAAAGGTTTCAGTTTGGAAGACAGAAACCACTCCAGGCTTTTCAACCAAGGGAATTTAACATCAGGAATTGGATACATAAATGATGGAAAAACGGAAAAGCCAAACAATGGTGGCAAGACACCCCCAGATGAGCAGTGGCAAGAAGTTACTTCTAACCCCAGGCAGATAGTCACTGTAGGCAGAAGTGGCATTTTCAGATCCCAGAGGCAGGAGCTAAGCTGGCAAGCTTCTGTGAGGGCCCATCTGGGAGGGGGTGAGACTGTAGCCAGAGGTGAAGCACAAAGGAGCCTGGCATGTCTGTCAGGGGGAAGGACGAGAGCATTATCACCTGCAGAGACCCTAGCACAGAACAACCATAGGGCGGGTGCCTCTGAGGTCAAGTCATTTCTAGCAAGAAAGCACAGATGCACAGCAGTGTCACACACCTCACCTTAACACCTGTGTGCTTTGGTTGGTTTATTTCACTATGGTCTGTGCTCTTGGGCTGTGTGGCTTTTCTCTTTTAACCTGGAGCCCTGAGGACTCAGGCTCCTTTGTGGCAGGTACCAGGAAGAGCCACCTCCTTTTGCAAATTTCCAAACTTGCAGTCCTTCCCAGACTTCTCCTGGCCTCTTGATCTTGATATTTTTGTCCTGCCCACTGTTTGCAATGCCAGTGTCGTTAAGGAGTGGTAGACAGTCGCAGAGGACAGACCTCAAATGGAAGAGGCCCCACATACCCCTCTGTGAGTCTGCCACTGAGAGCCCGCCACCGAGAGCCATCTGTAGCCCCCTGGAGAGGTGAGAAGGTTCTGTCCTCAGGCAGAGGAATCCATCCCTGCAGTCCATGGCCTTGAGCCCTTAGCTTCTAGAATTCTTTTTTCCTGGTTTGTTCTTGTTCTGAGTTACAATTCGATTTTTTAAATTTTAGTATCTCCAGTACTTAACACAACTAACTACAAGTACAGCAAAGAAAAAAAATTAGTGAATGAGGGAATTACTGGATAATAGTTGCTATGACAACTAAGATACACACTGCATTGTGTGGCCATGTGAGCACCGGTGTACTAATCCTCCTCCCTTTCCATGTTGGTCTCTAGAGATGGGCCCGCTTGCCTCACCACGCTTGCCCCTGTGGCTGGGAGGACGGGGAGCCCAGGGGCCCAGCAGCTCCACAGTGGGGGCACCACCTGCTGGCTTGTGCTTGTCTTCTGCTCTGGAGCTGTACCTCCCCAGCCACTCCAGCGGTCAGCTCAGGCTGCCAAAGAAAACTCCACTAGAGAGACCTGCAAGCTACGGTTCTTTCACTATAAGTGATGGTTTTCGTGATAGGGAGGGAGCAGGACTATTATCCTAAAGGCAAACTCATTCATTTTCAGTATGGCAAAGGAAAATAAAAGCAAGGGGAAGCCTAGTTCAAAAATTCTGCCTGTTCTAGATGACTTTCTGTTATGAGCAAATGAGTGATTTTTCTAATGATAAAGAGGGTTGCAGGGCCCTGAAACTTGGAGGTGGCTGTGTCTACATTGATAGGCTTCTCTTGTGCTTCCACCTACTTCTCCACAGAAGTCTGCCTTTGTCGGTGTTTGCACACACAAACACACACACGTAAACCCACACGCAAACCCACACAATTCATATGGGTGCTCTCTTGCTTCCTTCTGCCTGGCGTCTGCTTTGGCTGATGCTGAAGTGGTTACCATAGTCTCTCTTTCGGGAATTTCCCTCAGGAAAATCCAAACAAGCTAGAGGAGACAGGACATCGGATCTGAAAATTAATGGTGGGTGTCAGCTGGTTGAGGGACAATAAATAGGGTGGACTGCCTTCTAGCAGCTTGCCAGAGGATGGCGATACAGGCTCCTTAGGGGAGGCTGTCACAGCTCCTGGGTGGACATTTTCTCTAGAAGAGATATATGAACATAAGACTGTGTTGGAACTGCCTTCTTAATTTTTTTTTTTTTTTTTTACCCAGGCTCTTAGCTTTAAAATTGGAAGCTCCTCCTAGAGCCAGAGTTATGGAGGTCTGGGGATGTGAGCACCCCACCAGCCTTCCCAGGAGCCCCCGTGGCTGATCCATCTTGTTGTGGCCACCTATCCACTCCAACAGGAACATCTCCATCATGTCCCACCATGTAGTTTGGATGATGAAAATAGCAGTGGGGGTGCTCACTAGGCACCTAGACAAGAGTAGGCGTGCCTTGGGGAGAATTCTTTAAACATGAGGTGCTCTGCTGTCTCACACTTTGTAGGTGGGATGTGGCGTGTCTTTCCTCAGTGCACCTGGAAGCTCTCTGCCTCGTTCCCTTCTTTCCTTACCTTGCCTCCCTCCTTCTGCCACCTCCTTTTCCTGTTGTCTACCTCTGCCCCTCTCTCCCCCAGCCTCTCTCTTCCTCTGATTCTCTCTGTGAGTTTCTCAGCCTTTTGCCTCCTCAGCTTCCCTCTTGTTCCTCCTTTGTACAAGCGTGAATCGTGTCCCCCTCGAAGTTCATGCCCCAGCTGCAACCACAGAAGATCTTGTTTGGAAACAGGGCCAGAGCCACTTAACTTGTTAAAAGGCGTAGTACTAGAGCAGCATGGGCACTGAACCCACTGTGAGTGTGCTAGTGAGGAGAAAAGAAGGGGCACAGAAGACCCCTGGGAGGGGCACTGCCGGACCACCAAGGCAGGGACAAATGGGGCATCCACAAGGCGAGGACACCAAGGCCGCTGGCCCCGATTGGAGCCTGGAAAGTCGCCAAAGGATTCTTCCTAGAGCCTCCAAAGGGAGCACAGCTCTGCTGGGATCTTGATTTGGGATTTCTGTCTTCCATAGCTATGGGAACCTACATTGTTTCAAGCCTCCCAGTTGTGCCATTTGTTATGGAGGCCTGAGGAAAAGAGCATGTGTGTTCTCCGATTCCTGCACACTTCTCCTCCCTTTCAACAGTCCTTGCTTTGCAGATTCAAGCCACTGACCTCAGTCCCTGCAGCTCCGGCATCTGCTACCATCAGCTCTTTCTCTGTAAGGGGAAATCTATGCTCCAGACTCACAGCTCAACTGCCTCCAGGCCACTTCTCTGCTCCCAGGTGCCAGGGATCATAACTATTCCCTGAGGGGAGACACCTTTCTGACCAATTTGTCTTTT
>PVLD010001108.1:153599-221587 GCA_004027595.1 Dinomys branickii
TTTTTTTTTTTTTTTTTTTTTTTGCGGTACTGGGGATCAAACTCAGGACCCTGCGCTTGCTAGGCAAGTGCTTATTCCACTGAGCTATATCCCCAGCCCCTCCACAAAGTTCTTTACAGTCCCTCACTCTCCAGATTTAGGAAGCTGGGGTAAAATAAATATTTACTGACCACCCAGAAGAGGCTGGAACTCTTTTCAATGTTACTGAGTATTATGGGATCCTTAAGACAACCTACCCAGTGGGTGAGCCCCATTTTTAAGTGAGGGAAGCTGATGGACTTGATGAGATATGAAGAAATATCACTTGCATAAGAATGACAAAAGTTCTACTTAAACCCAGATTTCCTGGTTTCCAATCTTGAGATTATTCTTGTATATATCACAACGTAACCTATTATTTGTTGATTTCTTACTGTTCTTTAATGACTCAGTACCTTCCCATCTGGAAGTATTTCTCAAGCCCTCAGGAGATGCTACTAACTCAACATAATCTGGGCCCTGTGTGTGGAGTCTAGTTTGCAAGTATGAATATTAACAACAGGCCCAGCAGTCACAAAGGAAACATTTTGATGGAACAGTTTTTGAGGGCAGACTAAAGCCTGTCAGGGGTGGTGGTGAAGGATTTGCGGAACTGAAGTTTAAACCATTGTAGGAGAGACAAGAAGTACAGTGCCATGGTTCGAACGTGTCCCCAAAGTTCATGTGTGAGAAACTTAAACTTCAGTGCACCAGTGCTGGGAAGGGAAGTGGGGCCTTGTAAGCAGCCCGGCCCTTATGAATGGATGAATGTGGTTACCATGGCAGTGGATTAGTTATCCAGAGAGTGGACTGGTTACAAAAGGGAGCTCAGTCCTCTCTTGCTCCTTCCACCACTGGATGACACAGCACAAAGGCTCTCAACGGATGTCAGCACCATGCCCTTGGGCTCCCCAGCCTCCAGAACTGCAGGCCAAATAAACCTCTATTCTTTATAAAAGAGCTGGTCTGGGGTATCTGGTATGGTCACAGAAAATAAACCAATACACGCTGTAATCAGGAAGGAAGCAGGATCAAATTCAGGAGCCTCGGGAGACTTAGAGCGTGTGCAGACCTGGACTTGAGTTCTGACCCCAGGTGGGGCAATTTGGAGACGTGGAGTTTTGTCTGCATAACATGTGCACATATGTGATAACGTGTATGTGTCAAAATTTTTATGTCTTGGGTGTCTTTTAAAGATGCAGACTCTTGAGAAATCACCCCTTTCTCCCTGTCCTAACTCCTCACTGGCTGCACATTTTGCCGCTGAGCTTTCCTTTCCTCCCAGAGGACGGCAGCACTGGTTCCCTGTTTGGCTATTGCCTGGCAGCCGCTCAGGCTGAGGGAGCAGCCTTCCTTCTTCCCTGCTTTCGGTCCCAGCTGTGTCTTCCACCTTCCACCTTGAGTGTGGTTAGGGTGAAGGAGAGCTCATAAAAAGGAAAATCAAACTTCCGGTAATTACAGCCCATCATTTGTTTATCTTTAAGTCCACATTGGAGGAGCATTACTCACACCAAGGATCGTGGCAAAGGCAGATGCATCATTTATACTGAAGTATATTATCTGCTATGATATTTATGATGAAATGAGCTTGCCAGCCGTCGTCTATCAGGTCATAAACATCTTACTCAGATTTGAAAAATGGCTTTTAATATGACTGTGTTGCAAGATTAGAGTGGATGTGTTTTCTTACCTCTGCTGCTCCCGGAAGCTGGGTGAACAGGCTTCTGCCCCAGGCAGAGGAGCAGCTGTGCTCCTTTGCCTCGTTTATATGCCTCCACCAACAGTCCAGAATCCGTATCTTATACAGTGTTGTTCCCTTTGTCCATCACAGGGCCTGGCACATGGTGGACTGTCAACAAATAAACAAGTTGAACCGCTTCATATGGTAGCATGTTCAGCTTTGAGGTCCATGACTCCCTATATCTCTGGGGAAAAAGAAAAGAAATACTGTTGTAGGTTTCCAAGGGGGATAGATTTAATACAGGACACATGATTTATAGGATTATTTTATAATATTCACTCAAACAGTCAAATGCAGAAAAGTGCAGGAGATCTGTTCACACACTAGAAACCCAAGGAATCTAACTGAGGGCCTGGATCCCACAGCAGCATCCTACATGAGTCCAGCTGAAGACCTAGAGCCCATGACAATGTCTCATGCAAGTCTGTATCAAGGATCTGCACTGGGAAGGTCCAAAGGTCAGTGTGGGAAGCTAGAAAGTCTGCACCAGTGGGATGAAGGATCTGTGCCAGTAGGCTGAGGGATCTGCACTGGATCCAGGAAGTGAAGCTCGAGGTAAGGACCAGAGCTCCCCTGAAAAGTACCACAGCCATCTTCAGTGGCAGGAGGACCCAAGCTTCTCCACAGATGAGAACAGCTGAATTCATATCAGGAAAGCCAGCGTGACAAGCTTCTCCAGGAGGAAAATCAACAGCACCCACCTTCCCCTCCAGTTCTCTTTTTGTGCTGCTGGCAACAATCCTCAGGTGGGCATTCCATACCCAAAATGATGCTGGTTCAGTTGGGCTGGGTGTTACAAATTGGCCTTTAGTTAACCCATGATAAATACTATCACTTGAAATAGCTAATTCATTGCCACATTTACTAATTATACATTTGCTTATTTGTCTAATAAATACTTAACAAGAGTTGTGTGCAAGGCCCCCTGTAGTCTAAAATAATAAATAAGACAGAGCTCCTACCTTCTAGGAGCTGGTGGCCTAGCACTGAGAGGAAAATAAAGCCATAAAAAATACAGTGAGTGATTGAGGATGAGCAGATCACCCGTACCTGGAGGTACAGACAGGAGTGGGTATTTGCATAGGATTAGAATGGCTGAAGTATTAGTTCTTTGCCGCAAAATTAAATCAAAGCTAATCTCACTTTAGTAAAAAAATAGTGTGCATAGGAAGTAGAGTGTAATATCTCACAAAGTCCATGGGAGAACTCAACAAGGAGGTCTCAGGCAGGCTGGGCAGCAGGGATCCCAGGGCTCTGTTATGGAGCCTGAGACCCTTCCCTTGAGAGCTCCTTGTCAATATGGCTCAGTGCCCATGAGCCTTTGTCTTCCTGTCCAAGCCTTGAATTTCCAGGAGACATAGTATGATTAATGTAGATGACTGTAAGAGGAAGTCCCTGAGCCAGTAGCTATGGCCAGAGGGACTATCTCCAAGAGCATGGCTGCTAAGACCTCCTTCTTGGTAGTGAGAGCCATTGCCAGGGTGTGGGGATGGGCAGGCCCTCCGATAAGGAGCCCCTCCACAGACAGGAAGGGGAAGTGTATGGGCCTGGGTAGGAAGGACATTTCAATTCTGTCGGAGTGCAGGACCCAAAGCCTCCCACCAGGACCCTGCCCTGGCTCCCTTCTGTCCTCTCAGCCCCACGTGTGGTCATGCATTCCCTCTGGCTTCCTTCTACAAGGGCATATGCATGGGTGTGGGTGTGTTTGCCCTGTCAGCTTGTGTGTGAATGCTAGTATCAGGGCACATGATTGTGGCTATGGTGCACATGCACATGTGAGTGTGTCTGTGTGTGTGTGAGTGCGTTTGAATGCAGGAGCTGTGAGTGTGGCTAGTGGGGGCTGTTCTGCATTCTCATTTCTGTTGGGCAGTGATATGGGGAGCACAGCTGACCGGATGGTCAGATCCTCCTTGCTGCTGCTTGGCATATATCTTGCAGACTGCTATGTGAGATGAGTTCCTTGTATTCTATCTGAGAGAGTTACCAAAATTGCTAAATGTTCCTCTTGTTAACCCATGTGTCATCCCAGAGAGTGGAGCACAGCAGGGGCAAAAAACACCTGCCCAGCAACACAATGTCTTCATGGCCAAACCTAGTAATTTCTTTCCTGAAGCAGAAGTTCATCTCATTCTCTGGAGTTTGTGTTCCTTGTTGCTTGTTGTGATAATGCACAGGCTGAATACGGTCATCTTCTAGTCTCTTCCCAGCCACTTTTTTTCCAGACCAAATCATTCTGATTCTCTCCACCCGCTGTGGACTCCCTTTCCCAGCTCCCAACCTTGTGGGCTGCTCTAGGGATCCTCCATTCCTGTATTTCTTCTTGCTCGCTCTTCTATGCCCTCTGAAGCCCCATGTTTTCCCCAATAATTTAAGAAAGTAAACTGTGTCCTTATCTCAGTGGAAGATCAAAAGATCAAATGCTCCTTTCTCACCAGGAGCATCTATGTCTCAGTGGGGAAGTTGTTCTAATGCTAGTGGGGTGGCAGGTAACCTCACATCCTTCCAGGGACAGAGAGTGGGCCCTTCCAAGGTGGGGCAGGCAGACTAAGTGAGGCCTGCATATCATTTGCCTTTTATTCATGTAGGAAATATTCATGGTTGCACTCAACACTCCCATAAAGAACAGGCATTTGACCATCTTGTTGAAGCTCTTATGAAAGAGCCCTGGGCCCCCTGACACTTTGTTCTCTGCTGGAGAAAGCTGGCTGCATGTATGTCAGGCCCTCCATATCCCGGAAGCAGGGGCCTTGACATTTTATCAGCTGTAGTTCATTTGTAAATTATTAATCCTCCAAAAGCCAATATTTGCTAAGGCCTTGCAGGCCACCTGGAGCATCAGAGCTCTGCCTGGGAGACGGGCGAGAGTACTGCAGAGAACTAGAGCTGGGGAAGGGTGGCACCTGCTGCTGCTTGTGAGGGAGGCTGTTCCCGACCCCAGGATGAGCCAGCAGCCAGCCCTTTCTCAGTGGGCGAGAAGACTGGCATGCAGGGTCTGCAGAGGAGTAAGAGTCCACTCTGCCCAGGCCTGTGCTGCTGTGCCAGCTGAGGTCTTTCTCAGGGTAAGATGGAGCGGGGACTCCCGCACAGAGCACTAAGAGAAAGAAGTTCCACTTTGGATCACTGCATGCAACTGCGCAAAGCAAATGCCTTTGCAAGTCTCCCCCCCAAGACTGAGAACCCAGGAGTGGAAACTGTGATGTTATCCTCTGAGTGCCCAGGCTCTGCTGAGCACTAGGCCTAACCAGGCGCACAGTGAATGTTTTCATCTTTGGTGCTGGGTGTGGGGCCGGGACACTGTACATGCCGGGCAAGTGGGCTCCATGTGACTGGGAAACTTGGTCTGGTTCCTCAGGGTTCTTGGGACCAAAAGACAGCCCTTTTAAAGGCAAATCCATAACCCAGTCTTTGCAATGTTCAGGCACAGTACAGTAAGCATGTTACAAGTCTGTTTATTAAAAACTGTATGTCACCACCATTTCCAAATAATGACCTGTCAGTGGCACCACTTGGCAGTCTTTGTGGGGACAGCCCACGAAGTCTTCCATCTTGCAGGGCCCCATCAGTAGTTCCAGTCACCTCAGTGAGCAATTTGGAGTGGAAAAGTAATCCAGTGTTTCTCCTGCCATCATTAGAGAGCAAAAGATTATACATAAGAATGGGAAGGGACATTATTACAAAGATAAAGGTGTCACTTTACCTTTTACTGAAACTGTGTGCTATAATACAGGAGAGATTATATACTGAGGGAAAAGAAACAAATGAACAAACACCACCACCAACAACAAAACCTCCCCAAACAAACAAACAAACAAACAAAAAACCACAGTCCTTGGTGGTGGACAGATTTGAATTTTAGCCCAGCATTTTTACTTCATAATATGCATCTTGGATAAATTATTTAAACAACTCTGAGACTCAGTTTCCTCCTAAAATGGGGATATACTCTCTACCTCATCAGCTCACTGTGAGGACTAAAAGAGCTAGTTCCTGGAGCAGAGGCAGGACAGTGCCCAGCACACAGTAGTGACGCTTCTCTGAGAGCTGCTGTCCTTTGTCATCGCTGTCATCGTCCCCACCACCGTGAAGACCAACTGAGAAAATACACCTTGAGGATCTTGCATATACCTGGCATATAAAGGTAAAAAGAATCTAATTACTGCTCATAATTAGAGTTAGAAATGATACATGGAAAAATTTTAAGTTATGTAAAAACCAAGAAGACCCTGTGCTGCCAGTAATCAAAGTCGGTGTACTCTGGGCTATTTCCAAAAAGGAGGAGGTGACGAACAAGATTTAATTGGGGGGAAGGCACTTTCATTGTACCAGTGACCCTGCTAGGGGATTAACAAATATTTTTTCAGTATAAACTAGTAATCCTGATTTTATAGATAATGGCGCTGTGTTTCTCTGGTGGTGATACAGGCTAACTGTGGCAGAGCTAAAGTTTCAACCCACATGTGCTTAGAATCTACAGCCTCTATTCTTCCTGCTCTCCAGAATCTAGCTTAAAGAACCAAAAGCTTTGCAGAGCCCGTCCCTTCCCTTTCTGTGTCTGGAGACAGCATATGTTAGCTTAGGTGGAGCTTCTCTATTTGCCAAAAGTTGGCTATGGCCTGGAGTGCAGTTCCACAAGAGTATGTGTGACTGCAGAGTGCCAAGCACTGCGCTACAATCTGCACTCACATGGTGGCTAGGGCATGGTGACAGCTATCCTTGAGGACAGTCCATGTGTCCTACAGAGGCAGACCACAAGTGGTGAAGGGCTGACGTGTGCACAGGGAACCCTGTAAGGACAGAGGAGGTATGAAGGAGTCTGGTCCTGAAAGGATGATTCTCTGGAAGAGAAGATGCCAGAACTGAACCTCCTGGGTCAGCGAGAGCCCGCTGAAGGAAGGCAGGAAGGAGGCTGAAGAGGAGGGAAGGCAGGGACAGAGCCGTGGAAGGAGAAACAGCAGAGTGTGCGGGAGCCAGGCCACTGAGTGTCCCCAAAGTGGGAGATGTGTACAGGAGTGGGCAGATAGTGAATGGAGGGGTAAGTAGGCTCAGGGCTCAGAAAGTTCTAGAATACATGGTGGTGAGTTTGGACTTTATCTGTATATGTTGGCAGAGACTGCGCTGGGGCTGAGGGGAGCCAGGCTGTGGGAAAGGGCAACTGCAGGGTGGTGTTACGATTTAAATTGAGAGTGTCCGCAAAGGCTCATGAGCTCAGAGGAGGCTTTGGGAAGGGGTGGGTCATGGGCACCGTGTCATCAGCGGGCTGACCTACTGAACAGTTCAGAGATGAATGTGCTGCTAGAGGATGGGGCCTGCTCAGAAGCAGAGGGCGACCTAGGAGGGTGTTTCTCCCTCCCCTCTCTTGGCTCACTGCTTCCTGGCCAGTATGATGTCAGCAGCTGCCTCAAGCTGGCCTTTCCTTCATGCTCTTGCTGTCTTGGTGCCAGCTGACGATGGACTGAATCCTTTTAAAAACTCAGAGCCAAAATGAGCCTCTCCTCTGAGCTGTGGGTGTTGGGTATTTTGTCCCAGTGAAGGGAAGTGACTCAGACAGGTGGCCACAGGATAGGAGAAAAGCTGACGACTGTAGTGATGGGCATGAGGAAGAAACAGCACTGTGGAAATGCTAGAAGGATGAGCTGTTGGGATTTGCTGGTTGGCTGGTGTGTGCATGTGGTGGGGGAGAGACCAAGGCTGATTGTCACGATTTTTGCCTTGGACAACTAGGAAAATGATTGTGCAGCTAACAGACTATTAAGAGGAAAAAAAGGCTTCTAGGAAAGAAGGCTTAGGGGATTGTTGTGAGGATCATGAATCTGGGGTGCTTGTGGGACACACATGTGAGGTGAAAGTGCAGCCACGATGGTGAGGCTGACTCTAGGAAGGAGCCAGGGCTGGCAGCCAGCACTACCTCCCAGCCACACCCGAGCCCAGATTCCAGCAGCTACAGTGCACCTGCTGGGGCAAACGTGCCTCTCGCCTTGTTTGCATGTTGCAGCAGAGTGCCCCTACGGTGTGGGAGAGCGGACAGCCTCTCTGACACGTCTGTTCCCAGTAGGTGGTCTACCTATGTGCCTGTTGGTGCTGGTTTCCCTCTTTGAAAGAATCTTACATTTCCTTCACCCAGCGAATTTTCACTCATCCTTCCAGAAGCAGTGTAGCCTTTGGGAACCCATATCCAACAAGCAGCCCCAAAGATTCCTCTAGTTCTCAAGGCAGACACAAACTGGTTTTGGGATGTGGCCAGTAATACCAGTGTGGACTATATACATCAGTGAGGCTTTTTATTCCCTCCTACCTTCTCTACTTTCCTAGGCTTTTCTCAAATCTTCTTCTGGAGGCTGCAAGTTTGTGCACTGCAAGGCTAACAGCAGCAACTGCAGAACATACATCTGCCTTCCTAGAGGGTTCTGGGGGCCTCACCCATGCCCCCCCAACAGGGGTTCTTAGTTGCTGCACTGAAGTGTGTATTGGCTTACTGCAAACCAGTATGGGGTGAAAAAGGATAAACTTACACAGGAGAACACTGTTGCTTGGGCTCAGCTGCTGTGGAATCAGTACCTTTGATGGGAGAAAATAAAAGACCTAGGAAGGAAGGAAGGTTAGAAAGAAAGGAGTGAAAGTAAGAAAAGGAAAAGAAATGAGCAGGGAAAAAGTGGAAAAAAAAAAAGAAAAAGAAGGAAGGAAGGAAGGGAGGGAAGGATTTGTTGAGTTTTCTATATACCAGACATACAAAAACTATTGATCCATAAAGCCATTCAACTCCCACCCACCAAGCACCTACTCTCTTCCAGGTATTCTAGGCACTGGGCACACAGAGATGGGGACACACGTCACCAAATTTTGCAATGGCTACAACTTGGGGGTGGGTTGGGCAGAAAATTACCTAATGGGTGCACAATGCAATCACAAAGTGCTTGTGAGTACAAAGAGCAGAGAACTGCTTACAGAAGGCCAATGGGCATCTGTGAGCAGAGATGGCATGGAAAAATGTCTAAAACAGACATTAGAAGGAACCAAGGCATGGAGCCTCTCTGTTTGGGGATTATTCAGTGCGTTGGCACAAAGTGACTCCTATTTTCTGGAGTCCAATATATTAGCTCCCTGAATATTTGCTTTCTTTATTTGCTTTTAATAATTAAACACTGAGAAAGTGGTTTTGATTGTCAGCTTCACTCTCGGGGTTAATTAGAAATTTCCAAATAACTTGCCAAATGCTCGCTTTTGTCCCAAGCTTGGTGCTTTCCTTTCTTTCTCTTTCCCCAAACACTGATTTCTCCAGAGAGCTCTTGTGGGAGAATTGACTGGAGCTAATTATTCCAGATAATTAAGATCACTAAGCAAAGCAATATAATTCTTTCTATTTTTTCTTTATTTTTTGAGAAATGTTAATGTCTGCATAATATGCCATCAATAAAACTCCTTTTAAAAGGTTAAGTTAGCCAAGCGCAATATTGAATTGAGAATGACTAGGATCAAATGAAATCCAGTAAAGATATTTAGAAGAGTAATGAATTTTATTTGGGAACAAATGGCTTTTCCTTATGAGAGTTTGCTTTCTCGTGACTCTTTGCTGAAATGGGGAAGAACTGAGCCAGCCAAGGCAGTTGTGTGAGGATGAAGATCAGTTTTTGGGACCCCCCCCCTTTCTCTGTGCTTGCCCTTCTCTATTATCCCCTTTTCTCTGCCTCTTTCTCCTCCAAGCATGCGTTTCTCCAAGTGTTGATCCTCTTAAGTGCTTATGAGTAAAAAATAAGTGACAGAATCTATATGACCCTCTTTGGAGGAAGGCTGGAATACAGTGTTGAAAACCCAACTCGATGTGGTTGACAATGTTTAAACATTTGGACACTTTTCATAGCCCAGACTTCTGGCTTTTAAAAGCCTGGGATTCCTGACTGCCAGCAATCAGCTGGAGCAGAGCAGCTGCTGCCCCGGGGGCTCCGTGGCCACAGTCCACCAAGCTTTCTTCCCTCATTGTCTTCCCTGCTTGGTCCTACAAGCTGTAAAGTTTGAAACTCTGGTGGAAATTATTCTTCCCCTTTTCTCTTTTTCCCATTACCCAAATGAGCATCATCTCTTTTCTTGGACAGATTTTAATTTTGTGGTAAGACAACAATCTGATTAAACAAATCCATTTACTTAAAGGAAATGATTGATAGTTTGCCCTATCCCAGAAATGTTGCATTTTTAGATGATTCAGTTAGATCTCCAACTGTGAGCACAGAGATCTTCATGCCAAAGGGGAATGAAGAATCTGAGGCAGCACAGGAAGGGTCTTGGTGGACAGCCGGGCTTCCACAGGCTGTCTCCAGACATTCCTGAGGTTATGATGTCCTTTAACAGAATGAGCATGAACTTTGTATCAAACAGGTTTGGGTTCGCATCTGGACCGCCTCTCTTGTCTCTGTTTTTGGGATTTGTTCACACAGTTTCTGAGCCTCATTTTTCACATCTGGAATATACACGTTATTCCCAGGGTTGTTGGGACATCCCCTGAGCTGGCATCTGTGAAGCTTTTGAATCTTAGTAGCTACCCCAGGCAGGCTACTGTTTCATAGCCACAGTACTTCAATATGGCATCCGGGCAGGGGTATTTTGAGTGTGTCTGAATGACTGTATAATCACAATCTCATTTTCTACTTCCTAAGCCTTCTTTCTTCTTTCTTTCTTTCTTTCTTTCTTTCTTTCTTTCTTTCTTTCTTTCTTTCTTTCTTTCTTTCTTTCTGTTTTCAGGACAGTCTTGCTCTGTAGTTCAGGATGGCCTTGAACTTGAGGCGATCCTCCTGCCTCCACTTCCAAGTGCTGTGATGACACCTGGCTCAACAAATGTCAGAAGACACAGTCACTACTAAAAAGCACATGCTTAAATGATTTGATTTGGTGATATATATACACAGACATATTCCTGGCTAGGACATCAAGAAAACATAATTCGCCTGAGACAGGTGTTAAGGGTGCAGCAAACCTGGCTGGGGGTATAAGTGTGAACTTTTAATTACAAAATTCCACCCTCAGAACAATTCCAAAAACCCTGCAATATAGACTTCTTGTGAGAACTTGGGGAGATTTCCCACAAGACAGCCTAGCCCTGACGTCAGTCTGAGGAGTGGATGATACAGAAAGGACCGTCTGCACTGAGACTGTGCTGCTGTGTTCTCTCTTGCACTGTGGCTGCCCTCACTCTGTAGGGTGTGCTTCTTTTCCTATTTTCATATTTTTACTTGGCCAAACTCACTCTGAAGGGCCTGTTTCTTTTCCTACTTTTAATAAAACTTTGCTACCATTTGCACTTCCCTTGACCAATTCTTTGCTCAGAAGAAAAGAAACCTAGAAACCACCTACAGGAGGAGTCCCCAGCACCCTAAAATCCAATAATGCACCCACTCACTCAATCACTGTTTCGATAAGAGCACCCACTTACTGAACATACTTCGTAGGGTGCAGTATGAACTGGCTGTCACTAGGGATGTTGCAGTGAGAAGCCTTACAAGCAAATGTTTCCCATTTGTATACTGTGCTGGTTCTGAGTCAGCTGTGGTTCTGCCCCTATTCCAAGCTGTGTTCTGTCTTGTATCTGGGATGAAGGAGCAGTGCTGAGACACACTGTTCTTGGTGCAGAGTGGGGAAGGGAGCAGATGAGATCATACAATGCCTCTCAGAGCTTCTTTCTGGACCAGACAGACTGTCGTTACCATCTGGATTTCATTGATCAAAACAAGTCACATAAGCATGCTTGATGGCCATAGGCAAAGTCCCCTCCCCATCCCTTAGGAAAACACTGTGCATCACCGCAATGGGAAGGAACGTTAATCCTCTTAGGGAAGAAGGGGAAGCCAGGTGTTTGGGGACACTATACTAATTGCCTGGCATAAAGGCATGGATGAAATGGAATATTCTGTCAAACAACTCAGTGCTCAGGGAGGAAGGTGGACTTGCCAACAACCACAGTGAAATGCAATTAATGGCTATGAGAGCTCACAGTGAACATTGTTCTCAGTAATTTACATGTGTTAAACAATCCGATCCTCACCCAGCCCTGTGAAGCAGAGACTGTCGTTATCTCCACCCCATTTCATAAGGGAGGCACGGAGGTACCCAGAAGTCCAGAAAGGTCTGAGCCAAGAGCACACACAGCAGCGAGTAGCAGAGATGAGACAAGCTGGGGTGTGTGGCTCAGAAGTCTGTCCTCCCGCCAGGGCACTGCACTCCCTCTGGAGTGGACGGTAAGGTGTCCTAGCAGGCTCTGGGACAGGGTAGGGTGGGGAAGTGGTGACAGGAAATAATCCTTGGGACAGAGGAAGGTTCCGATGAAGGACAAGTTGTTCCTGATGGGGAGGAAAGACCGAGCCCAGACAGAGAGTGGACAGTGTCAGGAACAGGTGACATCCGGAGCAATGCAGTTCCACTTTGGAGGTAGGCTGAGGAGTGAGCTGCGAAGAGGGGCTGGCTCACAGGCCATAGTCTCTAAGTCCCTAAGGGAGCACTTAGGGTGGACTTGGGAGAAAGCCTGTGCAAGCAAGGAGAGCTCTGTCTACTGTAATAGGTCCCTCTCCCCATCCCCTCAAGGTGGGTTCCTGCCTGCTGTGAGCCTTCCTGTTGCATGATCACGTCTTCCTGGCACGTGCCTCTGTGTCCTGGCATGGAACAGAGTGTGGGGTGGGTGAGTCAACCCGAGAGAGAACCAGACAGTCTGAGCAGGTTGCAATGTTTCCCACAGAATCACACTGTATCCCACAGGTCTGCAGACACACTGAGCAGTTTTGTTTTCCCTAAGAAGCAGAATCTCTGCAGTCTTATTTTTCTCAAGGGTAGAGCACTGAGTGTTACTTATTGTTCTGACTCTAAATTCAGTGGTGCTTTTCTACCTGTTTCCTGCTGACAGATGATTTGTTCTTGAACAATTAATAGATCGAAGGCTGTTTCTTCTTCTCCAGGGCTCCCGCCAGGCATCCTTGGGAGCCCAGGAGAGGAAGGGTTTTCTTCTTGATCCTATTATTGCTGCCCAGCGTGGAGAAGGATTAATTAACCCACCAGGCTTTGCTTCATTACCAGGAAGAAAGCAAAGCCAGGGATGGTGGAATTCAGATGGAGCAGGCGAAGGAGTCAGAGCTTGAGCACCTTAGGAGTATTTCTAGGACTTGTCTGGGCCACAGTGGCAAGGGGGTGACCTGGTACACTTTGGCTGCATGCTGTTTTGGCCCTTCTTTCTTCATCCTCAGGATTCACATTTTGATTTAACAAATTGACTGCTCACTGTGAGCTAACTCTGCAGAGAAGGGTAAGAAACAGTCTCTGCCCTGGGAAGCTCTCTAAGAAGACCTGGGGAGTACAATCAGGCCACTTCCCAGGCTGTGGTGAGAATTCATCAACCATGCACTGTGTGTGAATGTGTGAAAGCTCTCTGTAACTGAGCATTCTGCAAATGCTAGTAATTATCATTTTAGTGTTTGATATTTAGGCCTTCAAACAATGATTGAGCATTTATTAGGGCAAAGGACTCTATTTGGAGCCCACAGTTATGTGAAAGGATTTGGAGACATAGGCTTTGCTGCTGAGAAAGGTCCCATGTGGCTGAGTGGTGAAGACAGACATGAAGCTATTTAATGACAAAATTAGGGCCTCAGAGAAGTCTGATCTGACACGCTGGCCAGGGCATGTTATGGCCATCTGAAGATGATTCTGATGCTCTTTCTGGCTTCCATATAAAACATTGTGGTGGTGGATTGACAATGTTGGCCATGACCACAAGTGGGGCAAGTGGTGATACATATACTGGGCATTTACAATGATTGGCACTGGGTATCAAATTTAGTGATAAAAATACAGTGATTTAGCAACGGGTGGTATCGGTGTGGGCTTGTGTGGTCAGCAGCCAAGGTAGAGGTGCTAAGTCAAGTTTGACCTTGAATGATGGGAGCAGTTTGGGGTGGGGGAGACTATTCCAGAATGCAGGGTGTATGGTAAGAAGTGGTGGGTGGGACTGTGTAAGAGACCCTGAACTTGGTTCAAAGCCAGGGACTTCCAGGGCATCCGTCTCCTGAAACATTTCAGAGTTGACATACATAATATCAGGGCCTTCTCTTGATGTTTTAAAATGGCTTTTGTAATGTTGCAGAACATTCCATCTGTGGGCTAGATAAGCCCTTACCAAACTGCATTTATGGAGCAATGGTCCTATGGACTGTTCTGTGAAAAATAAGATGTATCATCTCAAATAATTCTGAATCTATGTGTTTGTGGATTTCTATTCCTCTCCACCTATTCTTTCTTGAACGCACTCCAGTTGGTTCTTATTGTTCATGGTATTTGTTTCTACTAATGTTGATTTATTATCTTAGAAATTAATTTAATATCTTAGAAATATCTTAGAAATTCTAATATATTAGAATTTCTTTAATATCTTCATATGGTGAAGATATTAAAGATAAGAAAAGGCAGATTCCACAGAGGTCTCAGAATAAACAACACAGGACTGCTGACTAACTGCACCCAGATAATGAAGGAAAGGGTCCAAGCAAAGATGAAAAATGTTTCAAACTAGAGGGTGGGTAGGCTAAGCCAGGGTTGTATGGAAGGGAAAAGAGAAATCGAGCCAGGCAGGGATGAGGAAGAGGGCAGGGGCCAGCCTGCAGGGAAGGTGCTCACGGGTGGTAGGAAGAGACATCTAGAGTATGCTCTGCTACGAAAGTCCTTTGTGAAGATGTAAGCAAAGGTAGAGGAAATGAGGTGATCACAGCAGCAGCAGTACTATAGAAAACCTATAGAAAAACCAACCATCTGGACTTGCCTTAGATTAAGATTTTTTACAGGATATAAGTCTTTCTGTTTAAAAACTAGTAAGTGTTGAGCGGGGGAACCTATCGTATGGCTGGCTATCCTGTAAGGGTACCTCTTTTCCCTACCCTAGGAAGGACAACTAGAATCACAGTCAAAGGATACTACGCTGCTGGTCAGGAACTCCACAGAGGTGCCCTGAGCCCCTTGTAGGTGCCAGACTCTCCTGTGCCTGGCACATGTGGGGGCATCTTCAGCTCATCTAGCACTCTGGTCCACTCTGCTACAGCTTGGGAAGTTTCAGCTCCACCTCTTAATGGAGTGTGCTGGGTGTGTCGGCAGGAAGCAGATGGGACTGCCTTCATTAGACAGTTTCCGTCCTCACCTCATGGGTCCAGCCTTGTGCTTTCCTCCTCAGTCCCACCGAGAGGGAAGGTGATGAGGTCTTTCCCCAGGCTGGTCAGGGGAAGTGGAACATTTGGGTGGAGGAATATTTCCAAAATTAGGAAAGAGATCTGTATTTGAGCTAAAAAAATTCAGTATATTTAAAAAACATACCCTGGTCAATAATGGTAAGTGAAATAAGTTTAGACATCACATGGTTTCTCTTATATAAGAAACCCAAAATATAAATGAAACACAAAATAAAAGCTAATAGGGAGCAAGATGATAGATCTTTCAGAGGAGAAGGGGATCAAGAGAGGGAGGGTGTGGAGGGCAAGGCGATGAAAATGAATTAAGATGTGTTGTGTACGCAGACTGACTCCACAAGGAGAAGTCATGACGCGCTGCAAACATGTGCTAAGGGAAACGAAAACAAAACAAAGATCCTGGTCAAATGCCGAAGAGCATTGACTGAGGAAGGACCTCAGGGAGAGACTGGGAGGAAAGAAGAAAAGGAAAGAGAGGGAGAAAAAGAGAGGAAA
The DNA here is from genome assembly GCA_004027595.1 of Dinomys branickii. Lineage (NCBI taxonomy): Eukaryota > Metazoa > Chordata > Mammalia > Rodentia > Dinomyidae > Dinomys > Dinomys branickii. The sequence continues at coordinate 169,056 of PVLD010001108.1, forward strand.
GAGGAGAAAGAGGAGAGAGGAGGAGGGAGAGAGGGATTTTTGCCGCAAGCAGGCTCCACAGGGCGGTAGACCCACCCAGGACTCACCTAAAGGAGCAAACTGTGTTGGATGGCGCACACATTTACATTAACATGAGTGATTCCACCGCCCCACCCTGGGCTCCACTGGAAGGAGGTAGATTTTGACACCTGTCACTTAAGATCTCCCTTCCTCTTCCAACTCATGTGCATTTTGTAGTACATCATTTCACAGAGAGGGCAGCTTGGCCTGGAGGAAGGTCCTGACGCCTGGGAGTAGAAGCCAGCCTTTTCTCCTCTGGTCCCCACGGAATGATCAGGAGCAAGTGGCTTGACGTCTCTGGACTTTGTTCTTTCGACCTTTACCAGGAGACAGTGACCCGTTGTCTTGTGTTGGGAGAAGCTGAGTAGAGGCACTACTGAGCCCAGGGAGAAGGGTTGCCTGCAGCCTGCTCACGGAAACACAAATGCTGTAGCGGCTGGTCCAGTGATGGCAAACCTTTTAGAGCTGTCAATGATACAAACAGAGTGCTGCATACGCGTGTGCCACAGGCTCGCCACCGCTGGTCTTGCCTGTCACAAAGGTCCTTCCTTCCTTTTTTGGTCCCTCAGGATTTCCAAGCTCCCTGAGCTCTTGGAAGTCAACAGGAGCCACTCAGCTAACCTGAGAGTTGTGAGCTGGCATAACCAGTGCACATCAAGGCCACACGCCCCCGTCGGAGTTCAGTCCACTACAGCCCATTAGGGGGTGAAATGCACTTGGCTTCCCAGTGCCTCTGACCCCCATCCACGAAAGCATGGTAGGTCTGAGCTTAGGGGGAAGACTGATGTTGCAGGGTCCCATTCTCCACCCCTCTTGCAAAATCATGTGGTAGATGAGACCTGTCTGCAGCACCAATCCTCCGTCTGGAAGAGTGACAGCAGCTGCGTTGACAGTCCTCAGTGTGTGTGAAGGGATCAAAGCGTTGTGCTAAAGGCAGGGGAGCCCTAGGACACGTGAGAGGAGTCGCTGGGAGAGGAAGAGGCACAGGAAGGTGAATGGACCCTTAGGTGGCATGGTCGCAAGCTGTTTTAGGGCTCAGGCACTGCGCATGCTCGGTGAGGGCCGGCCAGGAGCGGCCAGGGCAGATGGGGAAAGCACACTGGGAAGACGAAGCTCATCTCATCCTTGGGACCTTGAAGAGGTCCACGATTGCAATGAGGCACCAGGACCATCAGGTGGCGATACACGAATGCCTTTGTTCTTTTGGGTCTTAAAGGATTAGCACAGCAGCCTGCACCCAGATCTCCGATCCACAGCCTGAGCGCGCATCGCCAGCGCCTGCCTGCGCGGTGATGGCGTGCGCGTGCACAGTACAAATGGGCGGGGGGTTCACTGTATTTTAATTTCAGTGTCAGCGGCCACCAAATGCATCGGGGACACACTGGCAGCAAGTGACCAGTTGAGCCACACTTTGAAAATGATTGCCTGTCTTCTCGGCTTCATCTTCACTCGGGGAAGAAAATTAAATTAGATTCTGGAGCGCCCTGAGCAGCCTACCTCAGGACGAGCTCACACTGGGCCCAGGATGCTGAGGTCCCTCGCAGGGCCCCGGGGGACACGGCTCCTCCCACCGCCCCTTGCCTCCTGGTGGAATTCCTGGCCCCTTGGGCCCTCCTCCTCTTCTGGGTCTTGCCCATTCCGATCACCTGTTTTGTGCCAAGTGCAGGGCTGCCCCAGTCCCGAGTTTCCCCTGAGCGCTGATGGCAGAGGAACAGAGCCCACCTGTTGCTTAGGGTGCACTGCGGCTCATCCTGGGGGCTGCCGGAGGGGGGCGAATTCTTGTTCTTAAGTCAAAACAAACACAGTGTTCTTCCAAAGGAAAATGCCTCCTTGTGAAAGCAACACTTCAAACTGGTGAAGAATTAGTTCCCTCTTCTCTGGTGACCACCCTGTCAGCAAGTTGCTTGATCTGATGTTTACAGAGCCTCAAACTGGGAGCCCAGGAAGAATTCCTAGCTGCAGTCAGACCCAGCTGCAGCCGCGTCCCATTGCTCTGCAGTTGGTTGTACTGGGTTAGAGATCTACTGGTCACCCATCCTGGGGAGCACATCCCCTGCCACGATGACATCCGGCAGAGCAACACTCCCAGGGCTGAGCCTGGGTCAGTCAGCACTTCTGATATGGATGTGGGTGGAAAGGCCATTCTTTGCTTCCCTGTGAGAAAACACATGGGAACACAGGAGTGTCCTGCAGGAGGACTGCGGAGTCTTCATTTTGTGCACCTACAAAATTTGAGGTGATTCCATCTAACAGATAAATACGGTGCAAAAATAACTAGGACAGCAAGTGAAAAGTGGGAGGCGAGAGAAGAAACAGCACCAGGTGAATAGTGAGGTTTCAGCTTAATCAGCAACTGCAGCGGAAGGTGGGTGCTGAGCCGGGGCCTCACTCTGTAAGGAGCTTTGATGAAAGGATTGCTTTCAAGGTATTATTTTTTAAAAACCACACATTTTATTGAGATGCACTTCTTCAAGTTCCATAAAAATTCACCCATTTAAAGTACACAATGCAGTCATTGTTAGTGTATTCACAGAGGGGTGTGATGGTTACCAAAATCTAAGTTGAGAATATTTTTGTCAACCTGGGTAGGAACCCTTGGCTAATGAGCAGACACCCCCACTTCCTGCTCCTGCTCCCCAGCAATTACCCACTTTCTATCTACAGGGGCGTGCCTGTTCTGGGCGTTCGGGCTTGCATGGTATGTACTTTCAGTTAGCACAACGTTTCCAAGGTTCAGCTCTGTCATAGAAAATGTCAATACTTTATTTCTTTTTGTGATAAAAAATTCCACTGTCTAGATATTCCAAGTTTTTACATCCATTTAGCTGTTGATGGACATTTGGCTTGTCTCTGGCTATTATGAGTAATGGCATTTTTGTGTGGACCCATGGCTTCATTTCCCTTGGGTACTAGGAGGGGATTGCTAGGCCATGCATCATCTCTATGTTTAACTTTCTGAAGAATGGCCAGACTTTTTTCCAAAAAGGATGCACCTTATTACTTTCCCCCAAAGCAAAGAACAAGGTCCTCCGTTTCTCCCTATCACCGCTCTGTGTCATTTTGATGGTAAACACTCTGGTGTGCAGTATCTGGAGCCAGCTTGTACCAGCTCACTAGAACCAGCAAACAGTTAAACATGGCTATCATTAAAATTAAAATACATAAACAAAATTTAAAATTTCATATTAAAATAGCTATTTCCTAACTTCACAAAAATACTCCTAATTATTGGACCACCTTTGACTATTTTCTGTGCTCTTGAGGCTATTTTCATCTGTTTTGTCTATGTGGTGGAAACACTGTATTACTGCACAGGACTTTCCAGGGTCTAATGATATCACATTGGTACCCTGAAATTGGCCATGGTGGGGATAGTGTGGAAATCAACAGATTCTGTAGATGAGGACTTTTCCTTTTTGCAATGTTGATTGTTAGACTTCACCAACATGCCACTGGGAGGAGAGCTAGGCAGAATACAGGAAACCAGGCAGTTCTGGAAGTGTAACACAAAAAGACAGCGTGGTGTAAATGCTACTGGTCTCTCACGCATGCCTGGAAACACTGGTGACTTCGTGTGCAGCAGAGTAGGAGCCACAGTGCAATGGGAGCACTGGGAAATCTTCCTTGAAGAGGTAGGGGTAACTGACCCTTCCTACATGTGGGTTCTGTTTCTGTTGAGTCAATCCAGTGTGGACTGACAATATTTGAAAAAAAACTACATCTGTACTAAACATGTGCAGACTTTCTTTTGATCATTATTTCCTAAACAATACAGTATAACAAACTTTTCCATAGAATTTGGTATTATCAGTAATCCAGACAGGATTTAAAGTGCGCAGTGTGTACAGGTTGCCTGCAGACTATATACAAGGGACTTGGGCATCTGTGGGTCTTGGTCTCTCTGGGAGGCCCTGGCAGCAGTTTCCCTCCACATATCATGAGGCAACTGTGTATTTCATGGTCTGTGAGAGGAGCAGGTCTGGGGAGGGCGGTGAGCATTGAGCATCCCTGTTTAGTCTTTATTTGGTTTACTGATTTCTTCTGCCACAGGTCAAAACTGGGATTTTGCAAGGCAGAGTCTGTTTTATTCACACCTGAGTGCTTGCCTCAAAGAGTCCACTGGCTGCTAAGTAGCAAGTGTTTGGACTCAATTTTCCTTTTTTTTCTGAGAATTAATCAGGGACCACCATCTTTCCTAGGAAGTTCAAAAACCAAAAATAAGGTTCAAGTCTCTAGGCATGGCGTGTGCAGTGGGCTTCCATTGCCTGCTTATAACTGACTGATTTTGGATGAGTTACCAAGCCGCTATAAGCCTCAGTTTCCTCATCTGTTAGAGGTGAATGCTGGAGAAAGCGGTTTTCAGCTCAAGTCCTGTGAGCCTTTGCCTTTCATGCCACGTATCCTTGCTGTCTGCTTGATTTCTGGCTAGGCTTGCCTGAGTTCCAGGGGCTCTGCTCCAGGGCAGTAACTTACAAAGCCATTACTCATCTGGACATCATCCAGCAGGTGGGGAAGGTGGGCATGGGATCCCGTTCCCCAGAGTGAAGGTGACACAGATGGGCTCTATCAAATGAAATGGGATGTATGGATGTATGGATGTATGGATGGCGGGCTTCCCAGTGTCAGAGAAATATTGACTCAGGCAAATATATGATCTATCACATGAGTATCTTGGAAGCTATTAGAGAGAGAGATGCTGCAGCCCAGGAGTGTTTTCCACATCATGAAGGATGGCTTTTTGGTGTTGCATCATCACAGTGGGAAGTGATGTGCAGAGCCTCAGCCTCACCTCCCAAGTCATGCGTTACACACAGGCAATGCCCTTTCATCACCTTAGGCAAGCACAGTGATGTACAATTATGGCCCTAATAAAATCAGAGAGAGAGATGGCGGCCGCTCCTCCAGGGACTCAGGGCTGCCTGAGACCAGGCTGAGTGCAAGGCTGTTAATTGGACATTCTGGAAGCTGCCTGCTGGCTCCTCACACTGTCTGCCTCACCTGATAGTTGGTGAGGACCTGCAAGCTCCTTATCAGGCCGGAGGAGTATGAGCTATTTTAATCAATGATTAAATTATCTGTATCCCAGTGTCATAGCTTCACACATTCTATTTCTCTCCTCATTGGCATTTGAGCCTAACAATGCCCGCTCTGTCAGTGCAGGAATCAGAGAGCTTATATGGCTCACTGAGCTATTCTGCTGTCTAGAAAAGACAAAGACCAGAATCCAGGCTTCCCAAATAGGGAAGTCTTCCCAAGGACAATTTTACCAGTTGTCAGGATTTTTTAGTTGATGCTTTATCTATTTATACTTTTATTAGTGCATGTTTGCAGTACTTAATGATTACATCCACTGTAGAGGATTGGTACACATACACAACACATTTCAGCTCCTTTTCTTTCCCCACCTCCCTTTTATTTTTGCAGCATCAGATTCATTTATTTATTATTTTTTCATGTATTAAGTTAATTATCAGATATACAGATTGAAAACCAGACTAATAGGCTAAATAACATAAAAAACATGTAAGACAATTATCTTAATTCAAGGTATACTTTTAGACAAGTTGTCAACACCACTTTTCTACAAATGACTCAAATTTGTCTTTATGGCAGAGTAGTACTCCATTGTATACAAATACCACACTTTTTAATCCATTCATCTGGTGATTGGACATATAGGCTGCTCTAAGATTTTGTTATTATAAATTATGCTGCTATAAACATGAATATGCATGTATCACTGTAATATGATGTCTTTTACTCCTTGAGGGAAGATATCCAGAAGAGGAAAAGGAGTCAAGTGGAATTTCTACTTTTAGTTTTTTGAGGAATCTCAACACTGATTTCCATAGTGGTTGTGTCAGTCTGTACTCCACCAGCAATGAAGAGGGGTTCCTTTCTCCTCAAAGCCCCACCGGCATTTGCTATTGGTTGATTTCTCAATGGAGTGAGATGGAATCTCAGTGCTGTTTTAATTTGCATTTCCTGAGTGACCAGTGATGTCAAACATTTTAATGTATTTATTGGTCATTTACATTTCTTCATCTGAGAAGTGTCTATTCATTTCAGACCCGTTTTTTCATTGGGTCTTTAAATTTAGAGTTATTTATATATTCTAGGTATTAGTTCTTTGTCTGAGGTGTAGGTGGCAAAATTTTTCCCATTTTGTAGGTTGTCTTTTCATTCTGCTGGTGGTTTCTTTTGCTGTGAAGCTTTTAAATCTGATATGATCCCGTTTGTTGATTCTTGGCATTATTTCTTGTACAACCAGGGCTTTGTTCAGAAAATCTTTGCCTATACGTATATCTTCAAGAGTTTTATCCTATTTTGTCTTCTAGCAGATTAAGTGTTTCTGTTCTAATGTTTAGGTCTTTGATTCATTTTGATTTTAATTTAGTGCATGGGAGAGATATGGGTCTAGTTTTAGTCTTCAGCATGCAGAAAGCCAGTCTTTCCAGAGTGATTTATTAAAGAGGCTATCTTTCCTCCAGTGAAAGGATTTGGCCCCTTTGTCAAAAATAACATAGCTGAGTATGTCTGGAGTTGTTTCTTTATCTTCTATTCTGTTCCATTGATCCATAAGTTTGGGTTATATAATTCTTTTTGCCAATACCATGCTGCTTCCATCACTGCAGCTTTGTGGTATAACTTGAAATCCAGGATTGTAATGCCCTATCTTGCCTTTGTTGCCCAGAACTGTGTTTGCTATTCTAGATCTCTTCTGGTTCTATATGAATTTCATTGCTTTCTCCAATTATTTAAGGAATATAGTTGATATTTGGACTGGGATTATATTTAATCTATGTAATAGTTTAGGAAACATGGCCATTTTGACTATACTGGATCTGCCTATCCAGGAATGGGATGCATTTACATTTTCTGATGTCTGCTTCAATTTCTTTTTTCAGAGTACTGTAGTTTTCATTGTTGCATCTGTCATTTCTTTGGCTAGGTTAATTTCTAAGTATTTTGTTTTTCTTGGTGCTGTTGTAAAGGGATTGTTTCCTTAATTTCCCTCTCAATGAGTCTGTTCTTGATGTATAGAAATGCTACTGATTTTTGAGTATTGACTTTATATCCTGCTAAACTGCTATTAATTCTGGGAGTCTTTTGGTGGAATTTTGGGATCTTCTTTGTAAAATATGTCATCTGCAAATAATAATAATTTAAATTTTTCCTTTCCTATCTATATCCCTTTTATTTTTTTCTCTTGTCTAATTGCTCTGGCTAAAGTTTCTATATTGAATAGGAGTGGTGATAGTGGACATTCTTGTCTTGTTCCTCATGTTAGAGGGAAAACTTTTGTATAATGTTGGCACTTGGTTTGTCATAAGTAGTTTTTATTAGGTTGACGTAAAGACCTCCTATTTCTCTTTCTTTAATGTTTTTGTCATGAATGGATGTTGGATTTTGTCAAATGCTTTTTCTGCATCTATTGAAGTGATCATGTGATTTTTGACCTTGCATCTGTTTATATAATGTATTACATTTATTGATTTGCATATGTTGAGCCATCCTTATATCCCTAGAATGAATCCTAGTTGGTTATGATGTGTCATCTTTTTGATGATTTGCTGCGTTTTGTTTGCCAGTATCTTGTTGAAGATTTTTGGATCTATGTTCACTAATGAGATTTGTGTGTAGTTCTCTGTTTTGGTTGAGTCCTTTTCTGATTTTAGAGTCTGGGTAATGGTTGCTTCTAGGAATGAATTTTTGGGGTACTGTTTCCCTTTTGATTTCATTACAGAATATGAAGAGTAGTGGCATTAGATGTTCTTTAGTTCTTGTAGAATTCAGCAGTGAACCTATGGATTTTCTTTGTAATTTTTCTTTTTTTTTGTCTTTTTGAGACAGGGTCTTGCTATGCAGTTCAGGCCGCCGAACTCAATTATGTAGCCCAGGCTGGCCTCAAACACACAGCAATCCTCTTGTCTCAGCCTCCCAAGTGCTGGGATCACAGGCATATGCCACCACACCTGGCACTTTGTAATGTTTTTAAATTACTTCTTTAATTTAGTTGACTGATATTGGCATACTCAAGATTTTCATATTTTCTTGGTTCAGCTGTTGGATGTGACATTGAATAGGTGTCTATTGAGTCCCTTTGCTCAGCTCTGCTGTTTCTGTTGATTCTTTGGTAGTTCATATGTATCTAGGAATGTATCCATTTCTCTGAGTTTTCCATTTTATTATAGTACATATTCTCAATGTAGTTACCAATAATCTTTTGAATTTCAAAAGATTCCGTTGTGATTTCACCTCATTCTAGTTGCATTTAATTGGGTCTTTTCTTTCCTTATTTTGGTGAGATTACTTAAGGGTTTATCTATTTTGTTTAATCTCTCAAAGAACCAATTCTTCAATTCATTGATTCTTTGTATTATTTTTAATTACCAATTTCATTAATTTCTGCCCTGATCTTTATAACTTCCTTCCTTATATTAGCTTTGAGTTTGGATTGTTCTTGTTTTTGTAGGACCTTGAGGTGTATCATTAGGTTACTTATTTGAGCTCATTCTGTTTTTCTGATATGTGAATTTACTGCTATGCACTTTGTTATGGTTCATACATTGTGTCAATTTGAGGAGTCTAGAAGTTTAAGTAACTCAGTAGTTCTACATTGTGGGTGAAAAGGACATGCTCTTCCTGCTGTAGGATGTTGTTCATTGTGTTGGTTTGAGAAGTTTAGAAGGTTAACAAAGTGACTGAGTGAGAGGCCAGTGTCCTTACTTTGTATTCATCATAGCCTGTGCAAGAGGAGGGCCTGGAGATGGTGTGGGTGTGGGCAGATAGCAGATATACAATGTAAGGAGAGAAAAGAAGCTTGCTCCTCACCCCTCTTTTTTGCTCTATGTGCCTTCTCCCACTACTGCTGTCTTCTGCCGCCTTGAAGGGTTACCCCTGTGCCCTGCCAGCCTGCCTTGGAGCCAGTTGATTATAGACTGACACTTCCACAAACTGTAAGCTAAATAAACCTTTCCTTCTTTAATTTTGGGCATTGGGCATTTTGACTCAGCAATGAGAGAAAAGTAACCAAGCCACGCTTCTTCTTAGGATTGCTTTTACTGCATCTCATAGGTTCTGGTATGTCATACTGGCCTTACCATTTGATTGTAGAAACTGTCTAATTTCATCTGTGACCCACTGATTATTCAAGAGAATATTGTTTAACTTCCATGCATTTGCCTAGTTTATATGGTTTATTTTTCCATTGATTTCTAGTTTTATTGTACTATGATTTGATAACATACGTGGAATAATTTCAACTTTTTTACATTTAGTTAAGCATGCTTTATTGTCTAGTATGTGGTCTATTTTTTTTTTTTTTTTTGGCGGTACTGGGGATCGAACTCAGGACCCTGCGCTTGCTAGGCAAGCGCTTATTCCACTGAGCTATATCCCCAGCCCTATGTGGTCTATTTTGGAGAACGTCCCATGTGCTGCTCAAAAAATGTATTTCTACTGTTGGATGTGACATTGAATAGGTGTCTGTTGAGTCCCTTTGCTCAGCTCTGCTGTTTCTGTTGATTCTTGTCTGTTTGATCAGTACATTTGTGATAGTGGGGTATTGAAGTCCCCCATTACTATTGTATTGGTGTTTATCTGTTTTTTCATGTCCCTTAGTGTTTGTTTTATGAAATTGGGTGTACCAGTATTTGGTGTGTATGTTTATAGTTAAACTTTTCTGGTTTAATTATTTCCTTAACTAATATACTCCAACCTTCTTTGTCTCTTCTAATCACACTTAGCTTGAAATACACTTCATTTGAAATCAGGACAGCAACTTCTGTCTTTTTCTATGTTTTGGGGGTTCCTGCTGCATGGGATGTTGTTTTCCATCATTCAGTTTTTAGTCTGTGATACCTTCTGAATTAAACGCATTTCTTCTATACTGAATATTGCTGAGTTTTCTTTCTTGATGCATTCTACCGATCTGTGTCTTTTGATTAGGGAACTGAGACCATTCACGTTGAGAGTTATTGCTGAGAGGTACTGACTTATTCCTGTCATTGTGTTATTTTTCTGCTGCTGACTTCCTCATCTCACCCCGTTTTCTTAGCTGCTTGTCCCACCAGGGGTATTTATTCTTTTTGACTTGTTGGCATTGTTGGCTTCATGTCTCTTTTCAGGATTCTTTAAGAATTTTCTGTAATGCTGGTTTAGTGCTCCTGAATGTCTCAAGGTGCTTCCTGTCATGGAAATACCTTATTTCTCCATCAGTTTTAAAACAAAGTTTTCAGGACACGTAGATTACGGTCAGAAGTTTATCTTTTAGAGGTTGAAGCAAACGCTTCGCTTTAAGCCCTCTTGGTCTTTAAGGTTTGTGTGGAGAAGTCTCCTTTGATTCTCCTGGGTTTACCTTTGCCTTTCTGTAACAGCTTTTAAGATTTTGTCCCTGTGAAGGACTAATGGAATTGTGACTCTAAAGTGGCAAGGAGAGGTTCCTTTGGTCCTGGCTATTTGGTGTTCTATATATCTCACTTATTTGTATGTTTCCTTCTTTCCCTTTATTTTGGGAGTTTTCTTCCATTATTTCTGTGAACAAGTTTTTTAAAATGCCATTTGTGTTGTCTTCTGACTATTCTGCACCTTGGTACCCTTGTCAATTATGATGTAAAGATTAAGGCAATCCTGATATTGAGTTACTGCTAATATATACTAAATGTAGCAGCTGTATCTCTGCTAATGGTAGAAAAAAATGCAACAGTAACTGTACAGAGTTAACTATCAGAAGGTTAACAAAGCTTTATGGCTGTGCTATTAAAAAGTTAGGATTTGGAATGGGGAGATGCAAAAGGAAAACTGTGAAACCTTAAACAATATGATATAGGAAGGAGAGAGAGCTGGTACAAAGGTTCTTACTGGGGAGTAGAAGGAAGTCTATAGAATAGAGTAAAGAAAGGACAAAAAAAAAAAAACTGGCAAGAAATAGAAGAAAAAAAAAGAGGGAGAAAAAAGAAAAGAAATTATAGAGTAAAAATGAGAGAAGTAGTTAGGGGGAGAAAATTTAAAAGGGAAGAGAGAGAAAAAATGGGGAAATAAAGGAAGAAAAAGAGATAAGAAGCAAGATTGAGGACAAAGGGAGATTATCCAAGCCTTGGTGAAGAAGACAGGATAGAAGGAAAGAAGAAAAAACAAAAACAAGACCAAAGCAAAATAAAAACACAAAAAGCAATGTCTACACACTTACAAATAAACAAAAACCATGAAAAAGAAAAGGAAAAACCAACGAAATTAACAAAAGTTTTAAAAATGGCAAATTAAAAAGGAAATTTGTCTGATTTCAAACCTGTGATATCTTATGGGGTCTACAGTTTTGTGGCACTCTCTGATTCAAGACGTGTCCCTGACTCTTACTGTGAGAAAAGGAGGCAGTCAGGGCCCAGATCCATGCTGAGTAATCACCAGCAAGCCAACATTAGGATTAAGGTATAGTGCCAGTTCTGGGACTTGCAAATTCATGGAAATTCAGGCTGAACCTGGCCTCTGGTCATGGTGGTGGGGCCTGAGTCCTTTAGCTTATTATATTCTGTGTGTCTCTTGCAGACCTAATCACAGCTGACCATGGACATTTCCTATAGTTGTCCCTCATCTAGTTACTGTGGGAATTTATCTCTGTGAATCCTGAAATGAAACCAACCCATGTCTGCTCTGAGTCCCTGGTTCAGTTGGACCCTCCTTAGAATGATGTCTACCCAAGTATTCCAGGGGCTATGGTAGACTCTTGGGCTGGAGTTATCCAGCAGCTGTTGTAGTGCACAGTATCCACTGCTCTGTACTTCTGGTGTGTTTTTCCCTCAAAGACCTCTGGAGTTGCCTACATTCACTGTGTCTCTATAGATTTGATTTTTCTTTCCCATGAGCCAGGAGCCAGGGAGAAAGTACAGATTACTATTTCCTTTTTCTGCATTGTGATCTGTCTATTCAATTTGTCTACAGGTTCCAGTTTTCCTGGATCCATCCTGGATCCTGAGACATACCTCCCTTTTTTGTTTCTTCCACAAGTTGTTATTTTCCAGGATCTGGATTCCAAATCTTGGGAGAGGCTGATTTGTTGCTACTTATGGGTCTGCCATATTCCCAGAAGTCTCACATTTCAGCTTTTAAAGCATACAGTACTACAGAGAAACTCAACTCAGAAAACTCCTGTACAGTGTTTGGAAATCTTAATGCTACATTTCATCCAGGGTAGCATTAAAGACATAATATTGTTTGTCAGCCTTTCTGCTGCAGAGTTGAAGAAGGTTGCTTCTGGACCCCAGTCCAAGCTGTCCCTTCCATTTGCCCCAAACATTTAATATTTCCAAGCTCAGCCACCACATCTATAAAGTAGAGATCAATGCATTTAACACGTATTAGTTGAACATCTCTTATAGGTACATTCGAATGGTTTGGGCAACTAACATGAGCACAGTTCCTCTGTACATCCTTATTTCTTCCTTTTGTTAAGTATTTACTTAAGGACCCTTGTAACCTGAAGATGCAGGAATGAATTAAGCATAGCCCTTGATGTGCAGTTCTATCTCATGGCAAAAGAGAGATCTGACTTGGGTTTGAACTCTGCCTCTGCAACTGGTTGTGAAGGTCTGAGCAAGTTTCTCAGCATTTTGGGACTTCTGGAAATAGGGAAAGTAACACACACCTACAGGGTTATGCAAGGTCGCAAGGTTGCATAATGAAAAATCTAGTCACCCGCAGAACACAGCATCCAATTAGTGCTTCTGATTACCATTCTTAGTAGATTATCATTAAATAGATAAATGGATACAATGGAACATGACTGTATTAGATGAGGGAGCAAAAATTAAAGACAAAAATTAGAATCAAGTTCATAACATGGGTCCCGGACAGATCTATCAAAAGTGCTTTGCATGCAGAGAAAGAAGGGCTGCAGGAGCCAAGGAAACAGACTTTGCCAAGGCTGGAATGCACACGGAGAGAGGACAGGCTCTGTGTGGCTAGAGGGAAGATCACCTGGGGAGGGTGCCACAAGGTGAAGCTGGAAAGATGTGGCAATGTGTTGAAGACCTTGTAAGACAGGAGGGGCCCTGAGGAGCGGCTGGGGATTTACGTGGGCCTGTTTTAGGATGGGAGACTAGACAGGCTGCCTTCTCTGAGCCTTCTCTCCCCCCACTGCCAGTGGTTGTGATGCTCTCCTTGCTGTCCATTTGCAGAGCTGGGATCAAGCCATGCTCATCCTGTCCTGTCTTGCTGATAGCTGTGCTGAGCACCTGAATTCACCTGCAAATGCAGAAGGAAGAAGACAGTCCTAGCCAGGCAGTTTGGCCCCCATGTATCACCCCTCTGTGTCTGAAGTGTCAGGTTTCAGAGACTTCGAGGCTGGACAGTGTCCCTGGGTGGAAACAACCAGCATGATACTTCTGGTGACACTACCAACCAAATTCCTTAGGGTGGGAGGCAGAACAGCAGGTGTGCGCAGTCTCCTGGCAGAGCTCGAGATGTTTCTGGTACCTCTCTCTTCCTGTTTCTCTTTCACCTCTTCTTTATGTCGAGGCATCTCCTGAGGGCCCCTCTCTTTTCTGCCTTAGTGATGGACTGTTTGCCGGTCATTCCTCTGAGACTGCAGATTGTTATTAACTTGTCAACAGGCTTTCCTTCCATTTTAATTACCCCTGCTCAGCAGCAGATGGTGGAACATGGGCACAGCTGATTTCAAAATTGTGACTCCCATTCAAGAGTGGCTGTTTCATCTTTCCTGGTGACCTCTGCCAGTGAAAGTCACGTTGTTCCTGTGGCATCTATGCCAAGCTGGGTTTTCTCCCTCAACATACAGAAAATCCACACTTTTGAGCAGGGAACTCCTTTGCTTTGTTGCTTCTGGGAGGGTGTGAAAGGATGTCAAAGTTCCCAACTCTCAAGTGCAAAACCACAGTTATGGAGCAGAGAATCTGGGCCCTGGCCTTCCTAGGACTTTCTCCTTTCTCACATCATAGGACCTAACTGCCTTTGTGAAACAGAAAAAGGATACGAAGCACTGGCCTCCTGATGTTGTTCTTGAATTTCCAGAGCCCCAGGGCCCCAAGGAGTGGAGCTATCACAGCCCACCTGGTTATTCCTCAGAATCAGGACTTTGCCAACTCTCCCGTGACCACAGATAGGTAGATGCTACTGGTGTAGGATAATGCTACTGCTACCACACAGGCTAGATGGCCCCCTTAAGTAAAAGCACTTGGGACATCCTTGCTCCCAACAAGTGCTAAGTCGTTGGGCAGACAGGCTTTGGAGGTCTTGTGTTGCGTTGTTAGGTTGGTGGCTGCCTCGGTCCTTGCTGCTTTACTTTCTTCGGGCTTTTCTGAGCACAATGGCGGGTACTGGGGAGTCATGTGTCCCAAGGCTATATGATGGACGTGGCTAGAAATAGGCTCCTCTCTTCCATGGTCCCATTAGGCAAGACCTCAGATTAGTGCCTGGGATGCAGGGCCAGGTGTCTCCTCTTTTCTTTTTGTTTGTGCTGGGCTGAAGTACTGCTTGAGCCCGGGGACCAGTTTATACTTTGCACGTTGGATGTGAACGGATGGTCTCTAGTCATTATTTTATTTGAAAGTTTGGAGAGACAGAATTGCCTTTGTACAGATGTGGAGAGGGAAACGCTGAAGTCCTTGGGCAGGGAGTCATAGCTCACAAGTGGCAGAACATGGACTTGAACCTGGTTTTACACAACAGTGGTTTTCCTACCACGTCACACCATACACCAGAAGCACTGGGTCTCCTGACTTCTGGTCTCCCTACGTCTCTAGGCTGCACGATTGCTAAACTGAATACACATCACAGATTCCTGCTCCTGAATTTGGTAGCTTCACTTGTATCCTGGCTTGTCCTGACTTTGATGTGAAGGCAGAGGACAGTTTGCAAGAAAGCAGTGGCTGCTGCTGGGTCCCTCTGTGTACTTGCATCCAGGGTCACAGCCTGATAATCTTGCTTTACCACTCTTAACATTGTGATTTCATTTTATATCAAAGATATACATAATAGAGTTCCTTACCAAAAGAATTTCTCATTTGAGCCACAAAGTCACAGAATAGGATTTGAGTGACACTTCTCAGTTGTCCCAAGGATGCTACATGCCTGGTCCCACTCTCCAGCCTAGGAGGGAAACTAATTACATGAAATTGAAGCCTCAGGACAGGGGTACTTAAGGCATGCCACTTTCATCCCCGATGTTCCTAAGATTTTGAGGAGGTATTTGAGCTCAAAACACTTCCCATATGAATACTAAGACATCATTTCCTTTGTCACTGTGTGGAATATCCACTGGTGGTGTAAAGGTTTGGTGTGTAAAACCACAGACACCCTGGGATGAATCAAACACAGCATCAAGATGTTCCAGAATTGGGATTTTTATCACCCAATATTTGTTTTTAAGAATGTTTGGTTTTCTAAGAATTCCTTCATTAGATTTAAAAAAGTACTTTGTGTGACAGCGTAAGAATTACTCACAAAGCACTTCTGCTGCGTACCAAAGTACCAGGAGAATTTCGAAGAGTAGCAGTTGTGTCATGGTTGAGCTGTGTGCCACACCAGATGCCTTTCTCAGGGATGCCGTTTCTACTTGGAAGCGTGGCTGAAGGATAAACCATCATTACTCATGGCTGGTATTTGGCAGGTATTTTCTAGTAAATGCATGAAGGAGTCCAGTCAGTTCTAAGAAAACAACTAATGATGTTCTTACCTGTGATAAAATTGAGCTTTCAAGTGAAAATCAGGGTTTTAGAAAGCTTATTTACCACTGTGAGCTTGACAGCTCCCCAATTCTTAGATTTTTTTATGAGATTGTTGGTGATATTAATGATTATGATTATTTTTGATGATGTATAATAAAATGTGTCAACATTTGACAGAGCTCTATAATTCAGTGAAACAATATCATCTCAATGACCAATGTAAGCTGTTTCAAATTGTGCATGGATGAAAGAACCATTCAAAATGCATGATAGACTAGTAGATTTTAGAATAACAGAATACACAAAGTTCCTTGGTACGTTTTCAGATCTGACATACAAGTAACTTTTAACAAAAGTATTATTTATTGCATTTGGTATAGAATCAAAGAATAATCACAATTATTGGAAAAGGCTATTGAAACTCTTCTCTTTCCATTGTTAGATTGTCTTCCTTTACTTCAACAAAAGAATAAGTCCCCCAAAATTGAACAAAGAAAGATATGCAAATACAAGCGTCTTCTGTGAAGTCAGGCATGTAAAAGATTTGCAGAAAATAAAATAATGCACCAATCTCACTATTTTTGAAATCTATTTTATAAAATATGTTGTTTTATTAACATGTACAAGGCTTATTACAGTTATTTACATTTTTCCCATTTTAATTTTTGTATGACAAACATCAATGCATGTAGTCAGTATAAATCAAACATCTTTTGAGATCCTAAGTGACATTTAAGAGTACAAGGTGTCTAAATTTTTTTTTAAGATTGCTTAAGAACGAGTGGGCTAGAGCTTTAGGTTTAATTCGTTCAGACTCCAGAGCTATAGTGAAAACTTCTTTGAGGATTGTTAGGAAGAAGGGCACTCGATGTTATACTTTCTAGTAGCTTCCTGAGAAAGGGTGAACAGGAAGGGAATTTCTTGACACCTGGGGTGTCTTAAAGTGCCATTCTTATATTCTCACACTGAATTCAGGGTTATGACAGGTATAGCATTCCATGTTGAAATACTTTGCTTCAGAATTTTGATGGGTTTCCCAGTCTTTTAGCTCCTAGTGTTACTAAGAAGTCTACAGCTGTTCTGATTTTCAGTTCTTCTTATGTAACTTGTCCTTCTCCCCTCTCCATTCTCCAAAATACTCTAGGAAATTTTGTTTTCTCAAGCACCCTAAAGTTTCATGTTTCTATGAAATACAGCATTTCTGTTTTGATGGGTAGTGGGGAACCAGTTCAGTCTGGAAACTTCTGTCTTTCAGTTCTGGGAAATTCTCTGATTTGCTTCCGTATGTGCTTATGCCCTTTCTTGGCTCTTTCTACACTTCCTTTTATTTGAATATTGGACCTTTGGGGCTGATTTGATTTCCTCATCTTTTGTTATTATAAACTGAATGTTTGTGTTCTCCCCAAATCCATATGTTGAAAGCTGAATGCCAACATGATGGCGTTAGAAGATGGGGCTTTCAGAGATGGTCAGGTCAGGAGGGTGGTGCCTGCAGGAATGGGGCTCGTGCTCTCTAACCTAAAAGTGACGTCAGCCAGCTCCCTCACCCTTCGGAGGTCACTGGCCGTGACGCTCCACAGCCAGGGAGTGGACCCTTGTCGGGCACCAGGTCCACCAGCGTCTTGATCTGGGCCTGTCAGCCTGCAGAACTGTAAGAAACAAACCCCCACTGTGTACAGGCCACCTCATTTGGGGTCTCTGTAATAGCAGCCCAAGGAGAGATGCTGCACTTCTGTTCTTCGCCCCACTCTCCCGCGCTCTTTTATTCTCTCGTTATCTTCTCTAGTTTATTTTCTAGGAAAATTTCTCAGTTTAACCATTTGAACCTTTATATAGGGATATTTTACTTCTGCAATCATCTTTTTTACTTTCAAAAGCATTTTTTATTCTTTTAATTATGTTATTTTTGTTTTGTGCATGCAGTTTCTCCTGTTATCTTTCTTAGAACATTGATGATAAAAAAAATTTAACATTCTTTATTTTCCTTGCATTCACTGTTTCTTGTAAGTTATTTTTATCTTTCACTTTGGTGTTCAGGAATCCTTTGTCATCCACTCATGCTTATGAATGGGTATTAAAAAATGACCTGGTCTCTGAGCACATAGTTGGGGGTCTATTGACTGCTAACTGTCACCACAAAGGGATCAGGGTGGCTCCTTTGTTGGGAAACCTCCAGTGTAAAATTATTTAGCTCTTTCCTTTTGAGCTGGGTATATTTTCCTAGACTGTTCTTTAGAGCATCTGCATTATAGGCTCGGCTGCAAGCATTCTGGAAACTGCAGAGACAAAGCTGAAGGTCACGGTACAAAATATACTGAATATAAATATTCCTTTCATGCTGTTTAGAGTATGGCCCCTATCTTCAGTTTTGTTTCTTATCTATAACTCCAAACACCCTCTGTTTAACTCCCCTTAGAAACTGAGATCCCATCTTTTTCTGGGTGGGGAAGAGGTACTTACCTAGGTACTTGGATTGGAAGGTGAGGTATGGCTGTCTATTTACCTTTAAATTATGTAATTATGTTAGTCTGCTTTTTGCTACTGTAATAAAAAACCTGAGATATTCAACTTAAAGAGAGGAAAG
The DNA here is from genome assembly GCA_004027595.1 of Dinomys branickii. Lineage (NCBI taxonomy): Eukaryota > Metazoa > Chordata > Mammalia > Rodentia > Dinomyidae > Dinomys > Dinomys branickii. The sequence goes on from PVLD010001108.1 coordinate 187,383, forward strand.
GCTTATATGTCTTTTTAAAAAAAATTTATTTTAAAGAGAATAAAAAATAATAAAATTAGAAACAACACAGAATTTCACAGAAAAAGATGATAGAAATTCAATAATAGTTGTTGTATTGCATATTGTTGTCTTCAAATTAGTTTTCCAGAAGAGGTGAACATCATACCATAGTGATATATATGCACTTATGTTTATAGCGGTGCAATTTGTCATAGCTAGATCTTGGATAATCCAATTACCGCCCATCAACTGAGGAATGGATAAAAAAGATGTGGTATTTTTATATAGTGGAGTATAACTCAGCTATAAAGAAAGATAAACTTCAGGTTTTTGTAGGTAAAATGGATGCAACTAGAGACTATACTCATAAGTGAAATAGATCAGACCTGCATATGTAAACATTATATTGTCTTCCTAGTGTAAGAATCTAAAAGAGTAAATAAAATCCAAAAAGTACAGGAGATATTGTGAAAGGGAAAGAAACTGCTCAAAAGGAAAGAACAACTGGGATGAGGGAAAAGAGAGAAGAAAGAAGGAAGAGAATAAATAAATATACAAGACAGCTAGGATAATCGTACTGTTGACTTCTGCTGGTTTATTGAAAGGAGCAGTTAGTGCTTAAATCTTTTTGACCCATTTTGCCTGCTTGTATCTGGTGATTTGAATGGCTGAACTGAGGAAGGTTTATTTTGGCTCTCAGTTTCTGAGGTCCCAGTGCATGGTCATTTGGCCTTGCTGTCTTGGGTTGGGTGAGGCAACATATGGCAGGCAGTGCACGGTGGGGTAAAGCTGCTCATCAGTGGCCAGAATATGAAAAAGAGAGGAAGAGGAAGGGCCTGGGCCCCAATGTCTCCTTTAAGGGCCCACCCCCAATGACATCACTTCCTCTTATTTGGTCATATTAATAAAGTGAACAAAAATTAGGAAGTACAACACTCCAAATATTTTTTTACCTACTTCTGTGCTTTCCTTTCCTCTATCACTGCCTCCTTCATCCTCATAATCCAAAGGTAATTTTTCATATTTTACACTTACTTTTCCCCTGTTTAAGAAATACCTTAATCATCTATGTGTGTGTGTGTGTGTGTGTGTGTGTGTGTGTGTGTGTGGTATCCATAAACAATAGTTGTTTTGGTTTTATTTGTTTTGGGCTTCATAAGAATGGTGTTATAGTAATAAGGTCAGAAAAATAATATGTGCAGTTCTAGCATCTGCTTTCTTTCATTCAAGGTATATTTCTGAGAGTTACTGCTTCAAGCGGGTATCAGAAATTCCTCCTATTTTCGGTTCCGACCTCACTCATACTTCCAGAATTGCCTTCTGCCATCCCTGAACTTTCAGGGTCCTCAGTGTAAAGTATTTTACCTGCTGCATTTGTCTAGTAGCGGCTTAGGGTTTAACTTTCTTTTTTGGAGAGTCATTAAGTCCCAACTCCTTGTCTGTTTCCCAAGCTTCTAAAATTTTGTTGCTTGCACCATTTTGACTTTATTTCTATTTGAGAGTTTACACTTTAAAATTGTTTGGCAGTAGTACTAGCAAGATTCTGGGGAGAGCAAATAAACTATGCGCATTCTTTCAACTTTGTTTAGAAGTCTTCATTCCTGATCTTTGACTGGATTAAAACCATGCAGGATGGTCTAAAATTAACAATTTTAATTTAATTTAGTTTAATTCATTTCAATTTATTTCAGTGGTAAGAACTGAATCCAGGGCTGCACGTATGCTAAGCAGGCTCTCTACCACTGAGCTATGTCCTCGGCCTTTCTTACCATGTTTCAGCTATTCTGCCTGCCACTCCCAATTTCAAAGCAGATAGGCATGTATTCACGTGTGTGCATCAGAGAGAGCAAGAACAGAGATGTGTAGGTGCCAGTGTGCAGGAAGGTCTCCAAGTCCACTGTTCTATGATAGATTCCATGATAATTTATTCGAGCATATTGAATGTGTCTCATGCTATGCATTGTAATACATGCACAAGGATCAAAAGAATAGCTATGGTTCCTACCAGTCAGATCATTATACAGAGAAAGATGAAACACAAGCCTATGAGAGAGTCCAGTGCGCTACTCTGAAGTGGCCAAGCATTAGGGTGAGGTAGTTTAGGGTTAGACAAAGGGACAGAGATGAGAGGTGGAGTAGGCAGGAGTTTACAGGGCGGGGGCTTCAGGGGAGGAAAGAGCAAAGGAGGAAGCGGGGAGCTGCTTCAGGAGGGAGGGGACCACAGCCCGGTCCCTAGTCAGCCTCCAGAGCTCAGTGTGCACCGGCCTTGCGCATTGCTAGCTTGTCAGGCTGTCCCTTTATAATGAATGTGGCTGTGTTCTTTCCTTCTCCCATTCTTCCTTTAGCTCAGTCCTGCTTGGCCTCAAGACAGTATAAATGTTTACTTACGCTGAAGCTTTCCTTAACTCCCCGGTGCAAATTGCATCCCTTCCGCCATCTGCGCTGGTCTCATATGGTCGTACTTTTCGTTTGCAGTCTCTCCACACAGTTTTAATTGTAGCCTTGGCCGTGTGATTGCTTCACTCATGTGCATGTCTCACATCAAACAGCAAGTCCCAGGAGGGAAGAGCCGGCTGCCGTGTTTGTGGCTGTCTTGTTGGGGCTCAGTATGGGTGTGGATTCAGGCCCGTGTGGACCAGGCAGAGGGGGACCATGGCAGGCGAAAGCATTTGCGGTAGCCTGCCTCAAAGATCTCTCTGTGGTTTCTGCATCCTGTTTATAAGCACATACTGTCCCCTTCCACATCACACCGCAGTTACTGTCACGGAGCACTGGCCTATGCATGGGCCTTCTAAGATTAGATGACAGAGAAGTACAGCTTGCATCCTGAGTTTTCTCTCTTTCGTAACTCAGCCCTCGAGGAAATCACCCCATGTCTTAAGGACACCAAGGACACTGAAGCAGCCCTGTAGAAACACTGGCCCCTGAGGAAAGAAACTGAAGCACCCAGACTGCAGGACTGAGCTCATTCCTGAGCTTGGAAGCAGATCCTTCTGCCTCACGAGGATTGCAGCCCAGCCTACAGCTCAGTTCTGCCCTCCTGGGAAATGCTGACCTGCAGCCATACAACTGCCCCTGAATTCTGGAACCTCAGAACTCCATGAGGTGACAAATGTTGTTTTAAGCCACTAACATATGGGGTAATGGGTGGTGTAGCAATAGATAACTAATGCAGGGTTTAGTGACAAACGTATGAGTGATAATCTTTCCCCTGCCTCTGATGCATTTAAAGAGCATGTTAGTGGCTTTCCTTGATTAGATTTTGGATGTATCTTTATGGAGTCTTAATTTTTGTCCCAGATGTTCCCTAGTCAATCAATTGCTTATACTCCCTTATTTCGATGAGCAACCTTGTTGGAGGCCTCTGGCTGCAGCTCTGTTCAGATCAGACTGCAAAGCTCTAGCTGAGGAGGGTATGTAAGAGAGCACCCTTCTCCACATGGACACTTGCCAGACACATCTTCAAGATCCTCTTTCTTGAGGAAAAGAGGCTGGTTGAGTGTGTGTCTCCAGAGGTCACATGGGCATCACCAAGGTTCAGCTATAGGGGATGTTGCTGCTTCTCAGAGGGACACGGAGATGAAGGTGTGACTACTCCAGGTGAATGGGGCAGTGGTTGAGAGCTCAGGTTTAAGGTCACATGCGAGGGGCTGGAGGCTTTCTTAGCTCCAGAGTCCTTGCTTGCAAAATGGGGCAAGAGGTTTCCTGCTGCTCACCATGGGCTGTATAGGAAAAGGAGGCAGAGCGAACTCACCCAGCCCCTCAGCCCAGGCCCAGGGCTGGGTCTGACTTGTGAATGGAGCGAGAGGAGAAGAGAGGGCTACTGCTGCTGCACATCCTCTTCACAGCATTGATGGGAGAATGAGCCACAGTGAATATGTAGCACAGGGCCCAGTAATAATAAATGCTCTACAAATGGCAACTATTTTTTTTGCAAATGACGGAATAAGACTAAGTCACAAACTACTGTCAGATTCCAGATCTGCCTCTAATTAACTATATGAGTTTGAGCCAAACATGTATTCTTTCCGTGTCTTAATTTCCTCATCAGATGAGGGGTTGGGCAAGTTTATATTGCTCAAAGTGAGATCCATAGACCTACTTACATCTCAAGCAGAATAATTTTCTTAGCAAAGTAATGCAGATTCCCAGGTCCACCCCACCCCACCAGATCGGATCTGTCTGGGAGTGGGACTCAAGAACCTGGTTTCAATTGGCTTCTGTGGTAATTCCCGTTGTGTCCTATCTCCCTTGCTACTGTGCTAATTATGGAATGAACTTTAGGGTCAGTTAGATCATCTGGGAACTTAGTGCCAGAGCTGGACGGGTCCTGGGACCGGGCATAGAAGATCCTGTGGAATCTTACTTCATAGGAGTTTTCCATCAGTTAAGATTTAAAAGGTCATATTGTCTCTAGCTCACAGGAGGAAATCCAATCTGTAGCACAAACGCACTTCTTTCTTCTGCCCACAGGGGGTCAGTGAAACATTAGGCCTCTCTTATTTTAAATTTCAGAACAAAAGAAATGTGGGCAGTGTTGGTCTAGAAATGAAATGCTTGCACATTACAGAAGAGAAGCCTTATTTACCCACAGATCTCCCACTGAGTCTTTGACTTGCTACGCAAAGATCCAGCAGTGCCCACCTCTTCCTGGAGGAAAGTACATTAGCTTTTGGGTTCATAAACTTTAAATCCATTCAGTAGGCTTTCTAAAATAACTGTCCTTGGAGCTCTTGGAGTCATTTCAAGACAGAGAAAACTCTCCACGTTGATTTTCTCTGGGGAGCCTCTTTAGAGGAGCTCAGCATATCTGGCCTGTGGTGTTTCACCCGCCCCTGGGGGACCTGGGGGACCATGCTTTCACCTGAGCTCATGGAGGCTCAGGAGACTGCAGCACCTGACTGCAGACCTGTAGCTGTGGAACAGAGAGCAGACCAGCCCTCCTCCACCTCAGCAAGGGCCTTCTTTGCAAGATGGGATTATCGTCACGCATGTCAAGCGAGTGTTCCTATAGCCAGTGTGTTCCATCCTGTTTGTTTTTTATTGCGCTTCTGAGTGGAGCTCAGCAGCTGGTTTTCTCCTGGCTCAGCTGGTCTTTTTCCTTCTTTGAGAACCACGGCAACCAGCTGAGAGTGGACGTAGGATCACCAGGGCAGGGCTGGCCGTGGCTTGCACGGGTGTCTGTGTCCCCTTTCTGTGTGGGTGACCTTCTGGGGCTGTGGGCTGTCTCTCTGTGTCTGTCTTTGTGTCTCTGTCTCTCTCTCTCTTCCTCTCCCTCTTTCCCCTCTCTCTGTGGGCAGATGGCTTAATGACTGAGAGATAACCAATTCAAAAAGTGCTGGGTCGTAGGCGTTAGTATTTGTTAGAGGCCTGACTCAGAGTGAAAGATCATGCTGGTCACCACTGATGAGCTCATTAATTAATTAATTAGCTTACTTGCCAGGCATCGCATGAGGAGCTCCTCCATACCAGGCATTTTCCTGGGCACTAGGGTTTCAAAATTGAGCAGGGCATGGGGTCTGCTCTTAAGGAAATCAGTTTCAAGAAGAGGAGGTCAAAAATAAGATCAGTGACCTAATTCACTCTGAAAGGGCTACAGTGGGGGACTTCTGGGAGGACATGGGGACATTAATAGGGATAAGTGACATTTTCCACACATCCTCGAGAACAGCTCATGAGTGATTTGTGGCAAGGTGGGGGTGAAAGACGAGAGAGAAGGAGATGTTTCTCTCTAGACAGGGCCTCAGGGCCTCTCCTCAAGGGACCACATGGGGCTGAGGGTTCTGGTGGCTCAGTCCCTGGGCCGGGAGGTGAGTCCACGAGTTCGGGCAAGGGTTTCTTCTTCCGCTTATAGAGGACTGCTGGGTGCAGCAGAGCCTTGCAGACTCTACTTTTCTTTGTTTTGTTTTATTTTCCTCAGCACTGAGGATTGAACCCAGGGTCTTCACATGAGCTACATCCACAGCCCTTAAAAACTTTTTTTTTTTTAAATGTTGAGACAGGGTCTTACTAAGTTGCTAAATTGCCTAGGCCTATGTTTGAACTTGTAATCCTCTTATCTCAGCCTCCCAGAGCGCTGGGGTTAAAGGTGAGCCACCATGCCCTATATGTTATTCTTTTTATCTTTTCTTGATATTTTGTTTGTCCTATATGAATGTTAATGAAAAAAGTAAGAAGATTGTAGCTGTGGGTGTGGTTAGAGGACTCCTCTGCCATCAGGCTGAAAGATCCTCACATTACTACCACTCTTGCCCTAAGTAGTATTCTGAGTAATCCTGAGCACCAGTTACCCCGAATCCACTGACAGCCCATCTGCCCAGGACGCAGGAGCACCATAGTCTGCCTTGATCTAGATCAGTCTGGACCGTTTTTGCAACTGTGTGCTAGGAGCTGGCTGGAATCATCTCCCTCTGGGGAAAACTTTCTTTTTCCACTTTTCTCTTTTACTTTCTTAGGAGTTGACAATTCATCCTGATTTGCCCAGGATTGTCATAGTTTCAAAACTTACTCTTGTGTCCCAGGGACACGCTCAGTCCTGGCACTCTGGCTCCGCTGTTCCGCCCTGCTTCCCGCAGCACCTACTCGCACATGCTCCTCCTTGCCTAAAAGCCAGGGAGTTTGGGTCACGGTAAGGGGATGCTTCACCCCTGCTGCAGGTCTGTTTTGCAGCACTTGGCTGTACCATGTGCCCTTCTGGGGGAATTCTGCTTACACCCTCTGTTACTTTAAAATCTCTTTTCCATAGTGGGTTCCTCCTCCTTCCAGCCTCCTTCTGATATGACTAGGACTGGATTCTATTTGCAAACAGTGACTTGGGGTGAGCTGGACTCTAGTTCTATCTCCCCTTGGACAGAGAGGAGGACTAGGCTGGCTCAGTGTACCAGCTCTCTGCACCTATCCCCAGGCCTGACTATCTTTAGCAAAACCTACTGCTAGTACTGTAGCAGTACTTGTGGTACTTGTGGTAGATTAACTAATAGTCAACTTATAACACCCAGCTGAACCAAAGCAGCATGGTGCTGGGTATGGAAAGCCTCCCTGAGGACTGCTGCCCACAGCATACAGGGAGAACTGGAGCGGAAGATGGTGTGCTCTTTACTCTCCTGGAGAAGCTTGTCCCACTATGAACTCACTTGTTCTCATTGCTGGAGGAGTTTGGATCCTCGCTGTCACACGGGATGGCTATGGTACTTTTCAGGGGAGCTCTGGTACTTATTTTGAGTGTCACTTCCCAGTTCCAGTGCAGATCCCTCAGCCAGCTGCACAGATTCTTCATCCCACTGGTGCAGACTTTCTAGCTCCTGCCCCTGACCTCCGGGCCTTCCCAGTGCAGATCCTTGTTACAGATTTGCCTGAGAGATTTTGTGGGCTCTAGGCCTCCAGCTGGATTTGTGGAGGACATTGCCATGGGATCCAGGCCCTCAGCTGGATTCTTTGTGTCTGTATTGTGTGGACAAATCTCCTGTACTCTTTTGCATTTGACTCTTTGGGTGAATATTATAAAATAATCCTATAAATTATGTTTCCTGTATTAAATCTTTTCCCTTCTAAACCCTGACTACAACAGAAAAGAAAGACTTCGGGTTCCATAGCTGGGTCTGTGAAGTAAGCTGGCCACAGAGGTCAACAGCAGAACAGGCACACATTTTTATTATTTTTACTATCACAAGCATGGGAGCATCATGCGGGACAAATGAACACCCCCTCCAAAGCGTTAAGATCTGAGAGCTATAGACTGTCCGAGTAGAAGAGGAGATGGGGTGTGGGCCACTCAGGGGAGAGGAGATGGCCTTAGGCAAGAAGGACAGGCCTATAGGAGAAGATGGGCGATATGATAGTTTGCCACAAGGCTCATGCGGGTGTGGGGCCCAGTTCTCCTCACCTCTCTTCCGCTCTTGCCTGGCTGGTGAAACTCACAGGGAAGGGACTTGCGGCACCTGCATTCCTTTGGAGGCTCTGTCTTTGGGCTGATCTGTGAAGTTTACAGAAAGCCTTGCCCTGCATTTTTGGTTTTTCAAGTACCTTCAGCTCAAAGTGATCAGTAAGTAAAAGTGGCTTGATCTGGGGAGTCCTGAGCTCCTCACAGTCCTGTTTGGAGTGGGGTGTTCTGGTCCTCAACATGAACATGTGGAATTCCCTCCATCCACTCTCCCTCTCCTCCATTGAAAGCTAAGCGGATTCCCAACACAGGAAATGAATACATTTGGCAGAAGTTCCAAAGGCAAGGCCCCAAGTCTGGCTTCTTCCTTTGGTTATTGCTGAAGGTTGAAAGAACTCTTCACTTTTTGAAAGTCTCTGAGTACTGATCTAATAAGTCACAAGTTTTAGGTGGGGATGAGGCCCAGGTAGGAGCAGTGGCTTGCCCAAGGCCCACAGTGATTGTTGGCAGAGCGCCCAGTGGAGGAGAATGTTCCCAGGGTTAGGGCAGAGCTTGGTCTCCAGCCAGGAGCAAGACAGGCTCCTTGCTATGATGTGCACCACCCCATCCCTTGGCCGAGAATTTCACCCTTTTGCTGCTCCAGGCACCCTGTTCTTACCCATCCCAGAAAGATAAGCCCAAGCTTTGCTTCTTCTGTGGGCTTCAGTCCAGCTGCTCATGGCAACTTAACCCTTCCCACGTGCTCACAGGCCTCTGCTATCACGGCAAGCACCTCTCGTGTTCCACCGCATCAGCTTGTCTGGGGTTCCTCACTGCTGCTGCTTGTTAGCCATGACCCTGCTCAGACCCACAGGATTCCACACAGGCATCTCCCCTGCCATTCTGGGGGCTCTGGTGGCTCCTGTACTTGTCACAGAGCTGGCGCACAGCAGCCCTTCTTTTCAGAATGAAAGAATACATGTAGCTGGGGACACTAAGCCCATCTTCCCAATTTTACTGCACATTACATCCTCTAGAAGGGGTGTCAGCATTCAGATTCTGGTTCACGGGTAGAGGTTTGGGCTGATGCTACATAAAATAAGTAACCTAGATACAGGTGCTATTGGTACCAGACTACCCCTTAAGAGTAACGCAGGAGAGCAGAAGCAGGATGACCTGTCAATCACACTGATGAAGGACTGGAGAGCAAGGTGGGGTGGGGTCTGTTTAAGGAATTCAGGTAACAGCCAGGAGCTTGAGCAGCTGGGCTTCAGAATGAACCTGAGAGAAATACCTCTGGCTAGTAATTCCCCTCTGCCTGGGGCTTGGCTGGAAATGGATTTTCAGCTTTGTTTAGTATGGTAAACCTGAAGGCCATCTGACAGTTCTCACTGCTCAATGTGCATGCCAGGACTTCCAGAAGGGAATCTCCCAGCAATGCTTTCTCACATTGGGGCAAAAATATACATTTTTACAAAATATACTTACTCAGTAGATCTGAGAAATCACATATACTTTTTCAGTCAATTCTTCAGAAGAGGCCCATAGGGTATGATAGTCCACTGCAAAGATAGCGATACTGAGACCTCTCATGAAAGGGTTGCCCAGATTAAGCCAAGGCACAGGGAGCTAATGAAAGGGACACAGCAATGCACGTACAACTCGCATACATGGCAGTTTTAATGGCAAACTTCCAGGGAGATCGGGACCTTGTCAGAGTTGTCTGCCATCGGACCTGTTAGGGTTTAGATCCAAAATATCCCCACAAAAGCTCAGGCGCTTGGAAGACGGGCACTTGTGAGGTGATTAAACCCTGTGGGCTCTAGTACGTGAGTGTCATTTGACGGCATTATTGGGAGGTGGTGGGAGTAGGAAGTGAGGCCTAACTGGAGGCAGTGGATTATGGGGATAAGACCTTGGGTACTATATGTGGTGCTAGCCTTCTCCTCTCTGGTGGTTCTTTTCATTTTTCTTTGCTTCCTGGAATGCATGAGGTAAGCAGTTTTCCTCTTCCACCCCCTCCTCCTCCTTTCTTCACAGGTCTAAAGCAATGGAGCCGGTCAACTGTGGACTAAAACCACTGCAACCATGAAAATCCACCATAACTCTCTCCTCTTCAGTGCACAACCAGAGACTTGCTACCAGGAGAAGTTAAGGAGGAAAACAGAAAGACAACAGAATCTCCTATCTGCATTTGTTCAGCTCTTACAGGTCCTCTGTTTGTTTTCTTGTACATGGTAGGCATTCCTCAGAAAACATTCAAAATTACTTTGCAGAAAGGGCTTAGCTCACAGAAGAGCCTATGAAACGGTCAAGGAGACAGAAGTACAATTTTTCCTATGTGCCCGTGTAGAGGAAATGGGATGGGTGGCACTGAGTCTGTTTCTGTTAAAACTGCCAAGTGATTTTTCCTCACATCCAAACATTTTCTAGATTATTCTGTCCATGCATTAATTTTTAAAATTAATATTAGTAATAATAGTTAACATTTATTGAGTACTTAGTATTTGTCAGGCACTTTGTAACCACCCAGCATACCTTCATTTATCAAATGCTTACATTAATTTATCAAATCTTATAATGTAAGCATTGCATTTATTTCCATTTCATACCCTGAGGCAAAGGGAAATGAGAAAAAAGGCACAGGGAGATAAAATGAGCTGCCCAAGTTGCATGGCTAGAACCCAGTCGTGTGCAATTCTAAATGGTGGCATGATGCTGTGCTGATTGCACCTGGCTTCCCCTTGACAAGACTGCTTCACGGCACTGTCTTGGGAAGACACTCATTTTCCTTGTTTCCTTTCTTCTTCCTGTCTTTCCTCCAGCTCCAGACTGAAAACCAGCTTGACATTGTCCCGCCATTCACTCCTGCTTCCCACCATTATAGGCCAGCCTCATTCCTCCACTAGCCTTTGACCCTCACAGTGGGCTGTTATCCATAGGCCTGCTGATTTGACCACTCCTTCACTGGCATATGCAGCAACTGGCTTGTGGTCTTCTTCAGCCTGCCACTGCCTACCGTTGTCTGGGCAATCTCAGTGTTCATGTGCATGATGTGTGTGACTCCACAGCCTCAGCAATGCTTTGCTATCCACATGGAGGTCCCTGTTAGCACTGTTCAGCCAAAACTTCTGGATCTAGTTGTCAGCAGGTGGATTTACCCACACAATCTACCTTTCCCGTGAACCACAGACCTTGGAGAATACTTCTCCATCTTTCTAGATGATTTCTCAGTCCTGGCCTCATTGTTCTTCCTATTTATCCTATCAATCCATGAGCAGCTGTCTCATGAGGACACTGAAGGAGTCAGGTTGGGTGCTGTCACAGGCTAGGAAAGACCTGGAAATGGGAGTCAGAGGCAGGAAAGTGGGAGTCTCCTGGTGGAGACTACCAAGGCCCTCACGGTACAAGGAGTTTGGTTTTATTGACATGGCAGAGCAGCAGTTCTACTCTTGTAATAGAGAAGAGAGTTATGTTGGGTTCTCCTTTCTCTGTGTAGGCAAAATATTATGAGGAGAGGAGTCTTAAAATCCTGGCCCCGGATATATCTAGTCTAGGCAGTGAAGTTTTTATCTGAAGGTGACTGTATAGTCATTAGAATGACTTGGGATTCTTGCTAAAGGGCAGATTCTCATGCTCTACTCCAAGCCTTCTGAATCAGAGTCATTGGGTTGGATCTAGGAATCTTAATTTTAAATAAAATTCAATGTGTTTTTAAAAATCGACTTTAGTCTTCAAGAATCACCAACTTAGCCAGGGCAGCCACATTCACCCTGGGAAGTGTTAAAAATTTCTATCGCCTCCCTACCCCACCCTGTGCTTTGCCCCATCTTAGATGGATTCAGACTTGCCAATCAATTGCGATTTTTCTTTGAAGCACTTTAAAGCTAATTCCCCTTCCCTCCCAGAAGGGCCTAGAGTGGGACAAGCACATTTGGCTTGGGAACAAACAAATTCCACCCCAAATCCCCATCTTCTCTTTCTCCTCCTCCCCAAGCTGAGAAACAGCTTTAGTCCCTCCCTTCCACATGCTGCTGTGGGGGGCTCAGCATGATCAAGAGGCTGATCAAGCAACAGATTGGGCATCTAGAAATAAAAATCCAGTCTTTTACAACTTTTTAAAACCTGCCTCTGGGAGAGCAAAATAAAACCAAACTCCTTGTACTGTGAGGGCCTCGGTAGTTCCTTATCCATGTTGAGATAAATCAGATCAATTAAGTTCCTCCCAAAACACGGTGTTCATCCCAGACTTTGCCAGAGAACTAGTCATGCTGCTAGTAGTTCTACGTGGATGGTCCAGTGGTCCAGACATTGTTGCTAAGCAAACCTATGGGGAGATGAAGGTGAATGGAAGCCCCATGAGATAAAAGGAGGACTATACCTTCCATTACCCTCCAAGGTTTGAGTCTATTGACTTTGAACTTATTTGTGACTGTCAGCTTATATCAAGAGATGGTAAATTGCTTATTTAACTTCGTGATAGTTTCAAACACACCAGAGTAAGGTTTGGGAGTTAGGTGGGCTTTTGGATTTTGACAGGTTCCTGGACCAGCCCATGATCAGAGCCTCTTCTGGATCCTCCCTCATTAGCAATCCAGGTTTTGGTGCACAAGCTTGGGTCAACTTATCTTCTCAACCGATTCTGAGATGTCAGAGCTGACATAGGCTTCGCAGATTCTTGCCCTTTGTGTTTTTATTTTTAAAAGTTCAGAGTTTTCTTTGCCTGATGGAAAGCTTGCCAGCAAGAATTTAAGGAGCCAGGGCTTATGTGACACCAGAGAAGAGCTAGCCCACTTGGTTATTTGAGAGAATTTCTCTGAAACTATTAACCAGGAAAGTGTTCACATCTATGATCACATCTTTCACACCCACCCAAGCCACATGGGCCAGTGGCTCTTTTTTAATCAAAAAGCTCATGTCAGCTCCCACTTACATACTTCCAGTGGCTTCTCATTACTCTGCAAATAGAAACAAATCTCCTTGCTCTGTCCACTGCCTGAGGCCCTGCATCTAGCTCACACTTCTCCAGCTTCCCCTACAAAGGGCTTCTTGTGTTTCCCAGACATGGCCAGCCACACAATACCCTCTCAACAACCACTTCTTTCTCCCATGTCCTCCATTTATATGGGCTGGGTTTTGTTGCTCTCAGACCTCTTCTTAATAAGGGATATAACACTGGGTTACAATAACCCATTCCATACTTTTCTACTGTAAATTTGTACTTTACTGTAACAGTAGCTAGCTGTGCATTTCAGAAGCTGCACCTGGGGGATACAGGAAGTAATCTTTGTGCTTACCCACTTGGTACGACAAATGGCAACGTGTACACATGTGTGCAAAAGTGTCAAACTAGGATTTTTACCCACTTAATGCTCCATCTAACAAGTTTTACATATGTGTACCTGAGCATCACAAGGGGTAATATACACAAACACACCACTCTCCTGTTCTTTAAACATGTATTTTACCACAAATGGAATGTATATATGACTCATAGTAGCTGCATTTGGGGAGAGCAAAAACCCATTTTTGCATTGATCCACTTGGCAGACAAATGGTAAGGCATGTACAAGAGATCCAATGCACTAATAAATGAGTTTTACCCATGAAATGCTCATTGCTAAATTTCTATGCATTTAGAATTTGCTTTAAAATTTTTTCTTTTGATTTTTGTGATAGAAGTGGCCCAATTCAGTACAACGGCACATGAAAAACTGGATTTGCAAGTTTTGGAGGAGGTCAAAAGTGAATCATTAGATCATTTGTACATGGATGATGATGATAATGACTTTGATGTTGTCCATGTGGGGCAAAGTTCCTGTGACAGTGAAACAGAGCAAGAATCAACTGATAAAGACACAGGGAATGCAGACCTCCTTGATTCAGATGATGAAGAAAACACAATGTGAAGACGTATTTGACTAATAGAAATGGTACAAAATGGTGACCCAAGCAAATGGAACCATCTGATGTTATAAGTGGGTCTGAAAATATAGTGAAGATCTTGGCAGGAGTACAACCTAATGTATGAAATGCCAGGACTGCCATTCAGTGTTGAAAATTATAACAGATGAAATGCTAGAAGATACAAATGTTGAAATGCAAGTAAAACGTTCTGTAGGTACCAGCAGCCAATACTAAAAAATGTATTTATTATGATACCTCACTAGTTGAACTGAAAGCATTTTTAAGTCTGCTGTACTTAGTAGGACTTTTTCACGATAATCACAGGAATGTAAAAGACTTTTGGAAAAGCAATGAGTGTGGGCTTTAGGCTTGTAGAATAATGATGACACTGAGGCGATTTGGTTTCCTTCAAAATTGTCTGGGGTTTGAAGACAAAACCACCCACGAAAAAAGAAAAAGAACTGATAATCTGGCTGCTATCCACTCATGGTTTGAGAGGTTTGTGGGTAATTGTTAAGCAATTTACACCATATCTGAGTACATGACTACTAATGAGCATCTTGCAGCATTTCACGGTCACTGTAGTTTCAGGTAGTATATTAAAAAAAAAAACCTTCAAACTATGGCATAACAATTTATGCCCTTGTATATGGGAAGGCTTATGATGCTTTCAGTTTAGACATTTATCCTGGAATTCAGCTACCGGGTCCTTATTCATATAGTAATAAACCAAATGATGTTGTGAACAGACTTGTTGCTCTCATCTCCCAAACTGATTGGAATGTGACATACAACAAGTGGTTAACCAGTTTCCAATTGATGTTACATTTGCTAACACAGTAGAAGTTGACCAGCATAGGAACTGTACACTGGAACAAAGCAGAAATTCCAAATGAAATTGTTGCAATTTTAAAACGGAGAATTGTGCAGTACAATCCTTGGATTTCAGAAAGATAAGACATTGGCCTTGTATATGGGAAAGAAAAACAAACTGGTACTACTGATGTCAACAGTGCACAATGATGGAAACATTGATAGAGAAACCTTGACAAAATGAAAGCCTGAATGGCAACTTTGTATGAAAAATCAAAGGTGGAGGAGACGTTGTTCATGAGCTTTGCAGCAATTATGATGTCACTCAAAACACTAAGTGTTGGCCAGTGGTTATATTTTACTTGATCTTAAACATGTATGGCACAAATAGTTTAATAGTTTACAAAGAAAATAACAAATGCAGAATATCACAGAGAAATCTTCTTAGAATATTGGGATTGGAATTCATAAGAGATCATTTACAGCAGAGAAAAACCAAAATGCTTCTGCCCAGGGAACTGTGCAAGAAATTGTGGAGCACACTGGTGAGTTGACAGGTGAATAGGCAGGCACAGCATCACAAAGGCCTATTACAACAGGGACACAAAAAAGATGTCAACTGTGCCCTACAAGGAAGGACTGGAAAATCAAACACACATGCAACCAGTATAAGTAATACCTGTGTATAGAACATGCAGTTTTCACGTGTGAAGGCTGTTTGACATCTGAAACAAAGATTATTTCTGTTGCGGGCTTTTAAAAAAATTTATTCTGAAGAGGAAATAAACCAAAATAACAAGACAAAAAAAAAACCCAACACAAAACAATAAAAACTATACATAATTTCAAAACAAGATGATAGGAATTAACAAAGGTTGTTATACTACATATTGTTATCTTCAACAAAGTTGCTTGGATTACCAGATACATCTGGAATGCAAGACTGATCAAGCAATTAAAGAGAATAAAAAGTAATAAAAAACATTAGAAATGATACAGAACTTCACTAAAAAAGATGGTACGAATTCAACAATGATTGTTATATTGTTTTCTTCAAATTAGTTTTTCAGATTACCAGATATAAGCATGCAAAATGGGTCAAAAAGTTAAGCACTAAATGTTCCTTTCAATAAAGCAATAGAAATTAGTAGAACAGTTATCTTAGTTATCTTGTGTAAATTATATATATAAAATTTCCCTTTCCATCCTTCTTTCTTTCTTTTCTCCTTTCCCTCATCCAAATGTTCTTTACTTTTGAGCAATTTCTTTCCCTTTCATAATATCTATTGTACCTTTCATATTTTATTTATTCTTTCAGGTTCTTACACTAGGGAGACAATATGATGTTGGCACACGTGAGAGTGATTTATTTCACTTGAGTATGGTCTCTAATTGAATCTATTTGCCTATAAAAGCCTCATTTATCTTGCTTTATAGCTGAATGATACTCCCTTATATAAAAATACCACATCTGTTTTATCCACTCCTCAGCTGATGGTCATTTGGGTTATTTCCAAGATTTAGCTGCGACAAATTGTGCTGCTGTAAACAAGGATGCACATGTATCACTGTGGTATGACGTTTTCAGTTTTTCTGGGAAAATACCCATAAGGAGAATAGCTGGGTTAAATGGGACCTCTAATCCTAATTTTGTGAGGAATCTCCACACTTATTTCCAAAGTTTTGCACTAGCAGTGGAAAAGGGTTCCTTTTTCCCCACAACCCCTCCACCATTTGTTATTGGTTGATTTCTTGATGATAGCCATTCTTTCTGGAGTGATATGGAATCTCAGTGTTGATTTGCATTTCTTGAACGACCATTGATATTGAACAGTATTCATGTATTTATTTGTCATTTGTACTTCTTCATGTGGGAAGGGTATATTCATCTCAGATGCCCATTTTTGGATTAGGTCCCTGGCTCAGTGGCACAGTACCTGGCTGGCAAGCACAAGGTCCTCAGTTCAATTCCTGGTACCAAAATAAATAAATAAATAGATAGATAGATAGATAGATAGATAAATAAAATGAATGATGGATTAGGTCTTTGAATTTTGGGGGTCTGGTTTTTAAAAATTCTTTACATGTCCTAGACAGAAGTCCTTTGAGAAACAGTTGCCTAAGTTTTTTCCCAGTTCATGGGTTTTCTTTTCACTCTGTTGGTGATTTCCTTTGATGTGCAAAAATTTTTCAATAAGATGAGATCCTAGCTGTTGATTCTTTGAAGTATTTCCCTTGCAGTTTGGTTTTTGTTTGTAAACTCTGTGACTACCCTATGTTTTTAAGATTTCTACTTACTTTCTCTTCCAGTAGATTTAGTATTTCTGTTTTAATACTTAGGTCTTTGATCCATTTTGAATTTAGCTTAGTGCATGGTGATAAATATGGGTCTAGTTTTAGTCCTCAGCATGTGGAAAGCCAGTTTTTCCAGTACCATATATTTAAGAGGCTATTTTCTTCCAGTGAACATGTTTGGCTCCTTTGTCAAAGATAAAGCAGCTGAATATGTTTATAGCTATGTCTGCATCTTCTAATCTGTTCTATTGATCCTCAAGTCTGTTTTTATTTTGCCAGTACCATGCTCATTTTATCACAGTAGCTTTGTTGTATAATTTCAAATCAGAGACTGTGATGCCTCCTGCCTTTCCTTTGTGGTCCAGGATTGCTTTTGCTATTCTAGGCCTCTTCTGGTTCCAGATGAATTTTAGGAATGCTTTCGCTAGATCTGTGTGGTATACTGATGGTATTTTAATTGGGATTGCATTGAATCTGTACAAAAATTTTGGGAGTATGGTCATTTTTACAATGTTGTTTTTCCTATCCATGAGCAAGGAATATCTTTCCATTTTCTGAAATCGTCTTTGATCTCTTTTTTCAGGGTACTATAATTTTCACTGTACAGATCTTTTACTTCCCTTGTTAGATTGATTCATAAGTATTTCATTTTTTTGTATGCTACTATGAAAGGTGTGGTTTCCCTAATTTCTCTCTCAGTATGTTTCTTGTTTGTGTACATGAATGCTATTGATTTTTGAGTGTTGATTTTATATCGAGTTACACTACTGAATTGGCTTATTAAATCTATAAGCCTTTTGGTGGAATTTTGGGGGTCTTCTATGTAGAGCATCATGTCATCTGTGAATAATGATAGTTTAACTTCTTCCTTTCCTATCCTTATTCCTTTTATTTCTCTTTTTTGTCTAACGGTTCTGGCTAATATTTCCAGAATAGGAGTGGTGACAGTGGACATCCTTATTTTTTCCTGATGTTAAAGTGAAAGCTTTCAGTTTTTGTCCATTTAGTATGATGTTGGCTGTTAGTTTGTCATAGATGGCTCTTATCAGCGTGAGGTAAAGACCATCTATTACCATTTTCTGTAGGGTTTTTCTCATGAGTGAGTGTTGGACTTCATCAAAAGATTTTTATGCATCTATTGAGATGATCATGTGATTTTTGTCTTTTGTTCTATTGATATGATGTATTACATTAATTGATTTGCATATATCCAACCATCCTTGCTTTGCTGGGATAAATCCCACTTGGTCCTGATGTATAATCTTCTTCATATTTTCTGCATTCTATTTGCTAGTATTTTATTGAGAATTTTTGCATCTATATTCATTAGTTCTAATTTTTAGTTGGGTCTTTCTCTGGTTTTGGTATGAGGGTAATACTTGCCCCCAAGAATGTATTAGGGAGAATTCCTTCACATTAAAGAGTTTGAGAAGAATTGGCATTAAGTCTTCTCTAAATTTCTTGTAGAATTCATCTGTGAATCCATCAGGACCTCTACTTTTCTTCACTGGTAAGTTTTAAAGTTACATTTTCAATTTCATTGGCTGGTATTGAGTTATTCAGGATTTCTATATCTTCTAGATTCAGCTTTGGTAATTCATATGTATCTAGAAATCTGTCTATTTCCTCTGTGTTTTCCCTTCTATGAGAGTAAAGATTCTTGAAGTAGGTGTTGATGATCTGAATTTCCACAGGATCTGTAGTGATTTCATCTTTTTCATTTCTTATTGCATGAATTTTAGTTTTTTCTTTCTTTTTTCGATAAGGTTGGCTAGAGGTTTATCAATTATATTTATGGTTTCAAAGAACCAACTCTTAAGATTCATTGATTCTTTGAATTGTTTTCTTAGTCTTCATTACATTAGTTTTGTTGATCTTTATAATTTCCTGCCTGCTTTGGGCTTTGAGCTTGACTTGCTGTTCTTTTTTCAGATGCTTGATGTGCAGCATGAGGTTGTTTATTTGTGCTCATTCTCTTTTCCTGATGTGGGAATTCATCACTATAAATTTCCCGCTGAGGACTGCTTTCATTGCATCCTACAGGTTCTGGTAAGCTGTATCTGCATTTTTGTTTGACGGTAAATATTGCTTGATTTCTTCTTTAATTTCATCTGTGACCTTTAATTTCACTGTTCAGGACAGTGTTATTTAATTTCTATGTGCTTATGGAGTTTTTGTGATTTTTTTGGTCAATAATTTCCAATTTCATTGCACTATGGTCCAATAGTATGCATGGGATAATTTCAATTCCTTTGCATTTACTTAAGCATGTTCTGTTGGCTAGTATATGTTCTATTTTAGAGAACATCCTGTGTGCAGCTGAGAAGAATGTGTATTCTGATGTTGTTGGGTGGAATACTCTGAAAAAGTTTACTAAGTCCATTTGTTCACAGGTTAGATTTTGTTCCATTATTTCTTTCCCAATTTTTGTCTAGTTGATCTATCTCTTTGTGACAATGGGGTGTTCAAGTTCCCTGTTAGGATTGTGTTACTGTTTATTTGATTTTCATGTGTGTTTAACTTTGTCTTATCTAATTGGGTGCTCCTGTATTTGGTGCATAGATATTTATGATGGTAATCTCTTCCTCTTGCAGTTTTTCCTGAACAAGTATGTAATGACCTTCTTTATCTCTTTTGATCATTTTTGGTTTGAAGTTCACATTGTCTGCAACCAGAATAGCTACCCCTGCTTTTTTCTGGGTTTCTTACACATGGTGTATTTTTTCCATCCTTTGACTTTCAGTTTATGTATTTCCTTTTGAATTAAATGTGTTTCTTGTATACAGCATATTGTTTGATTTTGTTTCTTGATCCACTCTGCCTGTATGCTTCTTTTTTTATTGATGAATTGAGGCCATTTACATTAATGGTTATAACTGATATGTATTGGCTTATCTTTCACATTATTTTCTTGCTCTTGGTTCCCTACTTTCCCCCTCTGTTTAACTGCTTGCTTTGCTTGGTGGTTCCTTTATAATGCTGTTCTTGAAATTGTGATCACTTTTATCTCTGTCTAGAATATCTTTCAGTAGTCTTTGTAGGGTTGGTTTGGCAGTCATGAATTTCTTCAGTTGTTCTTTGTTTTAGAATTATCTTATTTCTCTGTTAATGTTGAAGAATAGTTTGCAGGCTACATCAATCTAGGTTGGAATTTGTTTTCTTTTAGAACTTGAAACTTAAGTCCTAGCTCTTCTTGACTTGATGGTTTGTGTTGAGAAATCTAGCATGATTCTGAAGGGCTTTCCTTTATAGGTGATCTGTTTCTTTTCTCTAACAGCTTTTAATGTTTGAGTCTTTTGCTGAATTTCGGGGATCTTTATCATTATGTCTGTGTGTAGATTTATTTTTGTTATGGCTAATTGGAGTTCTATATGCCTCACTCTC
Source organism: Dinomys branickii (assembly GCA_004027595.1). Lineage (NCBI taxonomy): Eukaryota > Metazoa > Chordata > Mammalia > Rodentia > Dinomyidae > Dinomys > Dinomys branickii. The sequence continues at coordinate 207,640 of PVLD010001108.1, forward strand.
TGTATGTCAGATTCTTTCTCCATTCTTGGAAAAATTTCTGCTATTACTTTTACAAATAGTCTCTTTATGTCATTTGTGTTGATTCCTGCTGTTTGTTGACACCTATGAGTCCTATATTGTTTTTCTTTGCATCATCTTGCAGCTGGTGAATTGTTATTTCCTGGTACCTTGTTATTTTTAAGAGATCTTTCCTTTCATGATCATTAGCTGCAACACTGTCTTTAAGGTCTGAAAGTATATCTTCAGTTTTGTTCAAGGAGTTTTGCCAGCTTTTGATGGAATTTTTAATTTCCTGGACATCTCTTTAAATCTGTTTCATGATTCTAATTCTTTCCTACACTGTTCATTCAAAGTTTCTATCACTTTTATATGTTTCTCTATTTTTTTATCTATGTCTTCTTTAGATGTGCTGAGCAATTTTCATTATTGTTGCCATTTCTTTTTTTACGTGAGAAAATTTTTCTGATCTGATGTTGTCTGTAGCCTGATGTAGTTGTTTCTTTACTTCAATTGCTACCATTTCAGAAATTTCAGGTTTGTGTCTTCCAAGCTCTTCTATGTCAGTGTCTCCTGGACTTGTTCTGGGTGGGGTGGAGCTCTGAGATTGGATTTTACTCCTTAATTTTGTCTTTTTCAAAGATCTAGAGATTTCTTGGGCCTCAGAGTCACTCCCACAACAGTGTATAGGGGTGGGGTGAGGCTTCCGAAGCTGTCCAGGGCTCTGTGTGTCCCCCTTGATAGTGTGTGTGGGGAGTGTGTGATTACTGAGGCTCCCAAAGCTCTCTGGGGTTCAGTGTGGCTCCTGTAATAGTTTGGAGGATTAAGAGGCAGCTAACCCATGCTTCTGAATCTGTCCGGGGCTCAGCATGGCTCCGGTGATGGTGTGTGGAGAGGCTTCTGTGGTGAACTTTTGTTTGTATTTACATGTAGTTCACATGAGTTTTTATTTCTGATGCTATCTGTTAGGTTTTGTAAGCAAGTAAACACCGGAATGAAAATGTTGATTTGTACTCTAAACATTACATGTTTTTAATATTTTACATATTTAAGTGTTTACATATTTTGTATTTCATTGATATCTTATTTGCCTACTAAATGTACACTGTGCAGTATAGTAGGAAGCTCCTGACAGAATGGGAAGATAAAGAGTGGTGACAAGAATAGTCTGCTACTTAGGAAAGGAAAGTTAAGTACATGTGCCATCAGTGTAAGTGAGACATGTTCATGGAGCATGCAGTTTTCATGTGTGAAGAATAACTTGAGTATGACAATTGAAACTAAAATTATTGTTTTATATTGGTATTTTCATTGTAGTCCATAGGAATTTATTTCTGATGTTATCTTTTGGGTTTTGTAAGTAAGTACATAGCTGATGTAAAAATGTTGATGTTTATTCCAAATGTGCAATACATATGAAGAATTTAATATTTTGTTTCATTGATATTTTATGTTCCTGTTAACTACACATTGTATAATGTGATAAGAATCTCCTGACAAAACAGCAAGACAAGTAATATGTCAAGTATGTCCTACAAAAAGGACAGGAAAGCAAAACAATGTGCTGGCAGTACAAGCAATATGTGTGTACAGAATATGCTGTTGTCATATGTGAAGACTGTCTTACATGTGCTAATTGAAGTAAAGAGGTTTTTTTTTCGGTAGAGTTCTATTGGTATTTTCATTGTAGTTCATATAGAAATTTATTCATGTTGTTTTTTGAGACTATACCCTGCAAAAAGTTGATATTGAAAATTTTGATGCTTTTTATAAATAATAAATATTAAAAATCCAGAACTTTATTTTTTCTATTTTTCCTGTTATGTACTCATTAATATAATAAAACTCATAAAATCAAAATTAATAATTTATCAATAGAATATTCTAAATAATAAGCATAGGTATTATACATCTACTATAATGCACCTTTATGGCAAAATTGGTGTTATGTCTATGGGCTTTAGGCCACCATGTCTAAGAAGCCTTCCTGACTCAGTCTAATTTAGCCTCTTTCTATCATGAGATCCTATGTTCATTCTCTGTGGAGCACGTGTCATTCTGACATTTTTTTCTTATTTATTTCTTTATCTCTGTCTCCTTCTCTTTGAGCATGTCTTGGTCGCTTTCCCATTCCTGCAGCACTACACCCAAAACCTACAACTTCAGAGAGTTATTTTGACTCATGTTTCCACTCATGGTTGGCAGGTTCCAAGGCAGAAACAGCACTGAAAAAGGGCACAGTGAAAAAAGTGCTCAACTATGGCAGCCGAGAAACAGAAGGGAAGAGCTGGGGACAAGCTCTTGGTCATCCTGCCGGGAACACCTGAGTGCCCACCTCCCAGCAGGCCCCACCTCCTCACAGCACATTCCCCCGGGAACTCATCTGTGGGTGAATATGCTGACGAATACAGCACCCCCTGACACAACCACCTTCCACCCACAGGGTAAGTTGGGAACATTTTAGATCTAAACCGCAGGATAAAACCTCCTCACGGTATCCGACACATAGCAGCAGGTCTTTAGTAAATGCTTTTGACTCTAAATAAACTGCCTTTTGAGACAGAATTTCCAATTTCAGGTCTACTTGTGTCTTATTAGCTGTTCATCTGAGCTTTATTTTTTTCCTGTTAAATGGAGAGAATAGCACAGACCCTGCAGGGAGGTATTTAATAGGAAAGAGTAGGTAAAAATATCTCAAACATAGGAGAAGCTCACTAAACACACACATATATGCAAACATAAAGACAGAAGAACAGATGTTTCCCTCTGTCTTCTTTCTCTGAGCCCAGTTAGGCCATTTGAGGCCCATCACCCATCATTTTTATTCCCTGGGATTCCTCAGAGGCAAAGGTCACCAGGGGCCAGAGCACACAGGCCTGTCACAGCTCTTCATTAAGTGGAAGGGAACCAGTATCAGTCCCCAACCACGTGGTGGAAAGATGCTCTGTACCCTTCTAAATGGGCATGCTGGGGCACATCAGAAAGAAGGCCCCTGGAATGGACTGCCCTTGGAATACTAAGCAGGATCTTAATTTCTCTGTGAACTGGCAAGCTTTGTATTACGGGCCTGCTGTTGGCAGATGGGGAGAACCTTGATGGTGGCTGAGTTAAATATGGCCAGGATTTACAGTGGAATAAAAGGTGCCAGCTTAATAGGGTTTCTTTTCTCTAAACCGTAAATTGGAAACCCTGATGTCTAATGGGCTGCTAAATCTCCAGCCCCAAGGGCTTCTAGCCTGAAGGCTCTAGGAGCACCTGCTGGCAGCTCAAGTTTGATGCCAATAGTAATCTCACCCAAGGCTTCACCTTGCAAAAGGCACTGATGCAGTGAAGGACAAAGGGACCTACCACATTTGTATGGTGAAAACAGAATCCAAGGTAACCTGTGAACTGTGGTAAGGGAGCTTTCCAGCCTTCCCTTACTCCATCTCAGGGAATGGCCTGAGCATAGGGCAGAGCACTACAGGCAGGCTTATTTGAGCATGCTCTGTAAGTGCTTCCTCTCTACCCTTTTCTCCTCTTTTCATAGATGAATGCTGCAGAAGCACAAAAAATGGCCCAGTGCCTGGGGACTGCACAGGGCCACCCCTGTGATGCTGGTGTGTGTGTGTGTGTGTGTGTGTGTGTGTGTGTGTGTGTGTGTGTATCCTGTACATTTTGAGGACATACCTTGCAAAGTGTTGAGACATTGCCTTGAAGATAGGAAAGAATGGGGTGGAGGCTGACCCAACTGCTCCCCAAGGCTCTTTCTAGCTTGAGAGTCCTAGGAACTAGACCAGTAGGCTGGAACCTGTGTAACTGTCATAGTCACCTTTGAGGTGAGTAGGACTGGTGTTATTTTCATTTAGTAATGAAGAATCCAAGGCTGAACAGAGCTGGTGATTTACTCACAGTTGTACAGACAGCTCAGCCTGCTTGGCTGCCTTTAGTCTCAAGCAGCCACTGTTTTAAGGCAGGAGTGAGGGAGGTAGCAGGGAGAGCATGAACATGATGGCCATGCTGTGTTTTGTCCTGCTGTTACAGCCTTCTTTTGAACAAGGAGAAATACCTTAGGGACTGTGCGGTTAGGAAAACTGGTCAGGAAGTTACTAACACTTCAGTACTTTGATGGGAGTTAAAAACGATGATCATTTGGGGGTAAAAGCAGCTCTGTGGCAGTGCTGGATTTCAGCTCAACTTACACTGAACTGAGTCCTTTTACAGAGAATACTGTACACATTTGTATAGGGCTGACTACTGATGGTAACTCAAATCTCAAATTTAAGAGAGAAGTCTCTATTGCAAAAGCTTCCTAAGTGCCCCTCTCCTCTTCCCTTTTTTACCTTGTGTAGCCTCTTCAAAGCGGTGTCTTCCAAGAACATCTGCACAGCACGCTGGCTGCCTTTCTAAGCTTGCAGTAGAATCCCGCCAGTTGTTAAATCCAGAAATCCAGGAAAAGCAGCAGAGGCGGAGATAAGTATGCCAGGGTAGACAGTCTTGGTGGAGTCCACCCAGACACCGCCACTACTGATATCTTACTGTTTCCCCGGTGGTTTCTACTGTCCTGCTGGCCCACTTCGGTGCCCTCCAGCATTTCTGTGAGCCAGCAGCAATGAAGCTGTTTTGGCTGGAGCCTCCATGAATATGTCCCAAAATATTTATGTCCAACTTGATTTTTTTTTTTAATGCCAACAATTCAACCTACTTTTTGGCTTGTTCTTTGCTGCATTAGGAGAAGTCAATTTCTCTTATGGACAGGAAGGTGACCTTCCCCAAGATGAAATATAAACATTTCTCTTGCCAGCCTTTGTGCTTCTGAAGACCAAGCCCTCCTTACCCCTCCTTCTTGTGTGTGTGTGTGTGTGTGTGTGTGTGTGTGTGTGTGTGTGTGTGTCTATGTGCACACACATGCACACACACGCACCAGGGCACACTCCCTGTTTATTTTGGATAGCATTAAAATCACACTTGGAGACCTTATGAAAGCAAACAATAAATAAGATTTAATAGTGGTGGAAAGCAATGTAGGTGTGTGCTGGGATCAAGAAGAAGCTGATGAAGAAGGAAAAATGAAGGGATCTGGCATTAGGAATTCTGCTAAACCTAAATTACTGTCGTGGACCAGCTACCTTGGCAGCCATGCAACTGGGGAGAAAGGAGAACTGTGGGACACTGGATTTCTAGAAAGTGGCCTGGGTCAGGGTCACTGTAAGTGAACACAGTGTTTGAGTGACATGACAGGGCCACGTCATCTTCCCCTAACCTTGTTGGCCAAAAGTCTAGTGGTTTTTCCCAGGCTGCAAGGTTTTCTCTGTGATCCTTTGGATGTACCACAGGAGGTCTCTCCTTTTTTGACAAAGGCCCCATGTCACCTATAGTGGTAGAATTAGACCCTAGGACCCCAGGTAGATATGGAAAATCACTACTATGCATATTTGAAGGGGTTCAACTGATCAAAGGGAGATCTAGAAGTTAAGCAAGTGAACCTTAATGTTTCCAACAGGTGGACACCTCAAAATTGATAGACGGTTTGGCAGGATTAATTGTAAAGGCATAAAGTGAGCTTGCAATTTTTAAGAACCCAACTGCAGATTATTTTATGAAATAATTCTTTGATCATGAGCTGAGATGCGCCCATGAGTTACGTTAAATAAAAATCTGTACAGAGGTAGTTCAGTAATAGATTGTTTGCTTAGCATTTTTGAAGCCTTGGGTTCTGTCTCAAGCATTGAGGGGAAGAATAACTGTACAAAGCCAAACCTGTTAGAAAGGGCATTCTCCTAAGCCCAAATGGAAGCACAGTAATTCATCTCTTCCTAAAGAAGCAACACACCTCAAACAAAGAGAGCAGATGTATGAACTGGGAACCCTGTCATGGGGGGTGGGATTTTCAGAGGAGGCTGAATTGAGTGTGTGATGCTCGGATTAAAGGTGTATGATTAGTAAATCAGTCCACTGATTGGTTTGGCATAGCTCTGGCTAAGATTAAGGATGTTAGTGTTATGCCCACCCTAAGGTGGGTAGCCTGCATATAATACATAGGACAGAAAAGAGTCTTTTTTTTTTTTTTTGGCGGTACTGGGGATGGAACTCAGGACCCTGCGCTTGCTAGGCAGGCGCTTATTCCACTGAGCTATATCCCCAGCCCCATTAGAAAAGACTCTTATACAATCTTCTACCCCCCTTGTTTCTTTCGCTATCTTCTGCCACCTTGAATGGTTGCCCCTCTGCCACATGCCACCCTGCTTTGGAGCAGCTGATTATGGACTGAAACTGATTGGACAATTAACCAGATCTAGGTTGCAGTGATCCACACAAACCAAACCAGACCATCTGACTTGAGAAGGATTTATTATAGCAGAGGAGTGAGGAGCAGGGATACATAGTAGCCCAGAGCAGCCCCAAGCTGTGTAAAGCTCGAAGTTTTTAAGGCTTTTTTTTTTTTTTCTGGGGGCCGTATTTACGGGCTGGAACAGCTGATGTAGCTGACCAGCAGCACATCTAGTCCCTGTGACCTTCGCGGTCTGGCCCGTCCTGGGAGGCAAAGGGGAGCTAGGCTAGAGCTGCTTTTTTCCCTTGCAAAGGGCAGGGGAGCTTTGGAGCAACTGGAAACCTCTACAAACTGTGAGTCAAATAAACTTTTTAAAGTTTGGTTGTTGGGTATTTTATCTCAGCAACAAGAGAAAAATAAGTAAAGCAAGCTGGAATGCATATGTGAGGTTTGCAAGAATCAGAGTCCTCACAGGTAAGACTCTTTGGTTGCTATAGTTAGAAAGGCTCTCCATTGCCTGCCTTCCACTCCCACTTGTCACGTGTAGTAACACTGCTTGTGGTGGGTGACTGTTACTTGACTCTTGTTTTCTGGCGTGAAGAATATCCTTTGACACAGAGGAAGTGCTCAGCTGAGTGAATGACTGAGTAAATGAATTGGGTATTTCCAGCAACTGCTAAGTCACCTCTAGGGACAAGCAGTTCAGGATGTGAGGAGGGACCGTATTCTGTTTTGTAGATCTCTGTGATGATTGAGAAGCTATTTAAATTGAGTCAAAGGCTGGCTTTTTGCAAATTCGCTTCAAGGATCTTACTCTAGGAGGAAGCAGTGGAGTCTGTTCTTTCATTCTCTTGCTATAGCACTCTGCTGTTCTAGTCCTCTAGGGCTTTTTCTTCATCACCCAGTGTTTTAATTACTTTTCTCTCATTGCTGAGACAAAATTTCCAACACCCAAATTTAAAGGAGGAAAGTTTTATTTAGATCACAGTTTGTAGAGGTTTCAGTGTATAATCACTTGGCTCCAAACCAGAGGGGCAGCAGTTCAAGGTGGTGAAAGACAGCAAAGGCAACACAGCCAAAAGGGGGAAAGCAAGCCTCCTTTCCTCCCTTGTATTATAAGCAGCTACCCACCTTCAGGTTTGTGCAGCACTAGCACCATCAGCCCCCCTCTTGCACAGGATGAGGATGTTTACAGGATGAGGATGTTTACAAAGGGAGTACCCTGGCCCCTGCTGAGTCACTTAGTTAAATTTCTAAATTTCTCAGTTTGACACATTTAATGAACCATTATGTAGCATAAACAGCCTCCCTAGGGCATGTCCCCTACACCCCAGGATGTAGAACTGCCCAGTTACTTAGTAAGCTTCTAAATTTCTCATGTTGACACAATGCATTAACCATTACAGCCAGGGACCTCATGTTTCTTTCTGTTGGTCTAGAACAGTGAATTTCCAACATTGGTGGAGGTGTTTTATGAGGGCAAGGTTCTGTAACAGGTCTTTTCTTCTCTTTTGGTCCTGTTAAAATGGGTATGTGTTGTACAAAGCTAGCTAAAAGAGATGTCTCTGGTGGTGATATTATCAGTGGTGTTTATTTTCTGTTTTGTGTTTTCTTATGATAATGGAAAATGTTTAGAGCGAGAGCGTGTTATTTTAATAATCAGAATTTCTCCTATAAGGCAATTTCTATTACAGAAGAAAGATATTGGTAATCTGGTTCATAATAAAATGTTGATGAACAGTATTGGCCTGGGGGAACTTCATCAAATATCTACTAAGTACCAAACATGGAGCTAGTAATACAGAGAACACAAATAACATATTTCCCAGTTTATTGCTCAATGTTACCCTAGGAAAAGGAAAGGCTCCGGAAGCACTGAGGGGGAGCACTAAATGTGTAGTGGGCAGGTAGCAAAAAAAGTCTTTTAATAAATAGATATTCAGCGGGTGATGAGGAAGAGAAAATGAAATCCACAGATAGGCAAAAGACCTTGGCTCCTTCAAGGCTGTCCCACACTTTGGAGGATGTGGTGGAAGCCAGTGTGTGAAGTTAGGAAGGGCCTGAGCTGAGGCGCAGTTGTGGGAGGCTGCCTGCTGGAGGTTTAGACTTTATTCTGCATGCTTGTGTGTGGAATGAGAGAAGCCAGTAGAGAAACAGTGTTTAAACAAGGGGACTAATAACTTTGCTTGCTCTTTGTCAACATAAAATATATCCTGTTTTAAAGAAATAAGAAAATAATTTATTCTGAGCTGGATTTAAGTGACCCTGACCCAGGAACATGGTCAACTTCTGCTGTAGAAGAGGTTACATAAACTTTTATAGCCAAAGAACAATGAAAGTCATAAACAACACACTTACCAAACATGTTGGTGGGGTGGTATGGTTTACATCTAAGGGTCACCCCCAAATCTCATGTGTTAGAAGGGTGTTTGGGTGAGGGGGTAGTTATAGCCATCAGGCAGTTCACCTACTGATGAGTTCAGGAGCTGCAAGTGCTGTAGAAGGCAGGGCCAGGCTGGAAGTGGTCCCTAGGGGTATGACCTAGAAGGTTGTAGTTTTGTCCCTGGCTTCTTCTTTCTCTGTTTCTGTTTCCTGGTCTCTACATGCTGGACAGCCTTCCTTACCCTGCCCTTGTGTTGTGGTTGGAGTCAGCCAACCATGGACTGAAATGGTGAGCCAAAAATACCTCTCCTTCTTTATTCATAGGTTTGAGTATTTTGTTGCAGTGACAGGAATATAGTTAAAGCCTTGGGTCATTAGGTAGTTAGTGGTCGACAGCAGAGCTGAGGAATCTTTTTTTATAGGTTTAGATGTTATAGCATTTTTAGCTTTAGAGTTGGTGGAGGCTAGTGCTGTATTAAGCATAGTGATAGTCTCAGTTTTACCTAACAGTTATAAGGATGTTAGGTCAGACAAAGAGAAAGAAACTCAGGTAGCCCAAAATAAGTTTGGCCGTCAACTTACAAACATTCCATCTCTTCACAATCACTTCATTCTCCTAAGCTGATGTCGGTTTGAAGATCTTTCATTTGGAAGAGAACTTCAGGTTCTCACCTGTCATGGTGAAATTTCTGCTAACACCTTAGTTAATAGGAAACACTTTTTTGAATGGAGAGTAAGATGATATTCTTTCATCATTTTGTTAGTACAATATGTGAAATTATTAAACCCCATTCTTTCTCGTACTCTATGCTAAGAAATAGACAAAATAATGGCTAGGGTTTAAGAATATGTAGTCTAGGGGCTGGGGATATAGCTCAGTGGAATAAGCGCCTGCCTAGCAAGCGCAGGGTCCTGAGTTCAATCTCCAGTACCGCCCCCCCCCAAAAGAATATGTAGTCTAGGGCCAGGGATATAGCTCAACAGCACAAGTGTCTGCCTATGCCCAGCAAGCTCAATTCCTGAGTTTGATTCCCAGTAAACCACCAGCCCCCAAAAAAGAACAAAGAAAAAAGCATAGTTTAGACCTGGTCTTCCTAAATTCAAATCCCTTTCCTACCACCTATTAGCTATGTGATCTTGGCTTCTTTGTGACCCACTTTCCTCATTTGTAAAGTAAGACTAATAATCATATCTACCTCGTTAGGTGGATGAGAGGATTAAATGAACTAGGCTGGGCATTTGGGTTGTAATATGGTTGCTATTCTTAGGTGTGTCTCATCCTCTCCCCATTGTTCCATGTTGGAGCAAGGAGGAAGCATCTAATCGGGTTTGGAGTTGGAAGCCGCAGACCACCATCCCTGACTGTGCAACTTAGGCAGTTTAACCTCTATGGGCCCTAATCTTTCTCTTGCAAATGCAGATATAATAATTCCCACTGCAGAGTCTTGTGGAGATCGAACAGATAATGGATGCAAAAGCACTTTGTAAATTGTCTAATACCAGCCACTAGATTAATATTCCCCTACTAGTCTCCCCATAAGGAAGGCAGAGATAGATTTCTCTGTTTAATAGAGAAACTGAGGGCGAAGGGACTCAGTAATTTATTGCTGTTCTCCTGTGAGTGCGGATGGGTCTAGCCTGAGAGATGCTGCCTTCTGCACTCAGCAGTTTCTCCACAGGGCCTGGGCCAGGTGTGCTCTGCCCGTGACACCCAGACTCAGAATTCACATAAATAAAAGCAATCTTCTGGGATAGCCTCCTCCTGCCATTTTGCTGGGTTGTAATGGCCTCTTAGTTAAGAAATAATAATTAAGGCTGGAACTTTATTTTAACAGGTCTCAGGTCAGGTGCAGCACTCTGCCTCCTTCCTCAGTTTCCCACCATTCCACAGCTAATCTAGGGAAGAGGAAAAAGTCCTCCAGTGCTTCATTTGCATCAAAACCACTGTAATTTGTAAGTAAATGGCATTGCTTTTAAATGCAAAAAAAAAATCCTTCAATTGACAGAGAAAACTGCCTTTGATTCTTCAAATAACTACAACCCCAAAGGTTCTGAAAATAATCTTCCCTTCTCTCCAATTACACCCCTCCCAGGAGGAGTCCCCTTCGCCCTTCCTGGAAATACAGCCAGCAAAGTTTCCTCCGCTGAAGGGCCGCTCTGCTGGCCTGCGGTGGGAACTGCGTGAGGGACGCTGCTCCTCAGGGCAGGCCCGAGGCGCTGGCACTAAGGGCACAGCGCTGAGAAACAGATGAATGCGGTGCTGTCCCAGACTCTCGGACATGCACAAGCTCCTGGAGAAGATACTCCTGGACAGCACCCCGCAAAGGTGGAGTAAGGTGTCTTAGGAGAGCCGCAGAGTCCTTCGCGACCTCGGGCCTAGCAGATGGGGAAAGGTGTGGAGAGAAGGTGCTTACTCAGCGTGACCTTAAAGGCTAGCTCTAACCCTAACCCTGACCCATCCATAGACTGCTTGCAGGCTTGCTGCTTCCCCCAGAAAAAGACTTTTCAAGATGCATCAGTGAAAGCTATAAGGAGGTTTATTAGGCAGAATTTTAGAAGTACATGTACTCAAGGAAGAGAGCTGCTCATGGCCTAAAGGTGGGGTATTTATGCGACCTGGAGAGTGTCTTCAAGATGGGGCATCTGAGTCGTGTATTCCTGTCAGATCACCTGTCCGACAGGTTGGATTGCAAACCCCTTCTGTGCGGCTGAGATGTGCTGTGCACTAATGTTGTTGCCTTTTGAGGCTAAAGCTTGATGGGCGAAGGGAGTTTACAAGTGAGAGGCCCAGGCCCAGCTTGTTATGTCTTTGGGACTCTTAGGAACACTTTCGGAGTGAGTTTCCTTGATGGATGTTTTTGTGTCCTGAAGCAGCAGTTTTCTTAAAAAGCACAACTTAAAAGTTATAGTTTTTCTTGTCTTTCTATTATAGACAGCTAGGTTAGGTAGAAATATCATAGGCAGTCAGACCAGGCTAGGCCCTCAAGAGTCAGTACAAAAGATGAGAAACACATTTTAGCTATGGCTGGAGGCACATCTGTAGGAAGCCAGGCTTCAAGATAAAGACGGAATAACCAGACCTACACGCTTCCTCAAAGGATAAGTGGTAATACCTGGTCTAGTAAAATCTAGATAAATATCAGTCACACCAAGACCCTCAGACTCATCCTTTCCCAAACTTTTTTGTTCTTTCCATATACACTTGTACCCCACTGGATCAACATTACGTAATCAGCTATTGGTTGAACATAGTTTTATCCCACATTTACCCACCTCATGATTTTGTACCTACTTCATTATTTTGCTCTGTGCAATTCCCTCCAGACAGTGGGCTTGTTAGCAACCCACGCAGGGTCACTCCAGTCGCTCAGGTGCTGTGTCTCTCCCCTTCAATAAACATTTCCTACTCCTACCCTCTATTGTTTCTTAGAATCCGTCCTTCCATTTGGGGAACATGAACTTGGTGTATCTGACAGCTAAAAGGTTAGGAGTTATAACATTTCCCCTGTATCATTTGGAGCTCCTGTATCATTTGGTGATCCCACCGAGATAACTAGAAGATGTAAGAGTTTGCTTTTGTTTCATAAGTTCTAGAGTGTGACTTGTCTACGTAGTCAAAAACTATCATCCTCGTTTGCCACTCATGCCTTGAATTCCTATGCTTTGTCTCTTTTACATATTATTTTTTGATGAAATGACGATAAATTTAAGTTGAGAACATGGGAAGATTATGAGTGTCATTGATGGTGTATTCTACTTTTGCATACAAGGCCTTGTATTTCTGTTTTGTACATGCTGCATCTGGATCTACTAATTGCTGAATTTATTGGCACTCTTGATCTGTTTGACTTGTTAAATAACTGTACTAGGAAAACTAATATTAGAGTGCCCCCTAGAGGAGTTTGGTATAAAATGCTGTAAAATGGGTCTTTTTATGAAACCCAGTTCATATTTAGAAAATATACAAACCTATTAATAAAGCACAGGACCCCAACTACCAGTTAAAAGACAATAGGCTGGCAACAATTCTTAAGATTTAGGGGGCAACTTTCACAGGGACAGTCTACAGAGAATGCAGAGCATGTTCTGCCTCAGTTTTCTTCCTGGTTGGATCTTTCGTGGGTGAGGAAGCAATCTTAGCTCTTGAGATTCCCCATGCTTGCCTTTCCAGACTGAAGGCGACAACTCATGGGCAAGGTGTCTCAATAACTCACCATGAACATGAGAAGAAAAGACTTCCTTTTTCTGATCACTTTATACTTTCCTTTTTTTTTTTTTGGAAGCATGTAAATTTAGACAGAGAGAAGCCCTGAAATGTCCTGACCTTTGCTTCCTATCCAGCAACCAAGAATCTTTTTCTGTCCCTTATAGGACTTTAATAACCAGTGTTTACTCTGCCACCTAGTTAAATGCTCTTAGGGCAGCTGCCACTCTTAAAGCAAAGGACAGGTTTCTCCAGCGCCATCTGGTTGATCCCCTCCCTAAGTGGGAATATTGGCCAGACAGGCAGCTAGATTCCTTTCTGAAGACAAATCCTTGGTTGTGTGGATTTGGTGAAAGCTGAGAGGACAAAGGAAGAGGGGTCATGGCCAGGGTGACTCTCTGCAGATACCAGAAGCTTCCTCCATGAAAGCTGGATTCCAACAGCCTGACTGGGTCACCAGCAGAAAAATCTCCACTTATCTCTCAGCCCTACCTATACTCAGTGAAGTGAGAGGTAACTCTGCCAGTGATCTCCTGGAGGCCCCTGTTCCAGAGTGACCAGGGCACTGTTAGAACCCTCTCCAAGCCTCCGTTAAGAGTTGAGCTACAGGTGTGGAGTTTTTTCTCTCTACCAGTAAGTTAGAAACCCCAGTTTTTTTCCCAATGCACTGGGAGTTAACTTTGGAACTCCTTGGCTAGCTAAGCCACTTGTTGTTAGATCACCCTTCCCTCCAGGAGACCAGGTCAAGGCAGCTTGCACAACTGTTTGTCTTTTATGGAGAACATCTATCAGAGGGATGATTTACAGTTGTGCCTTACATAAGCTAAGTAGGAGTAAAAGGTGTTTTAGAGCCTTTCTCTTCTTTCATTCATTCATGTGCCTTTACTAACATGTAAATTGTGGTTGCTGAACAATGGGTATAAATTTATTTATTTATTTATTTATTTATTTAAAATTTTATTTTAAAGACAAAAGAATGGAGACATATGAACCAGAAAAGCCATAAACAATACAGAAAATACAAAGTTATACAGAATATAGTAGGGAATTAGAACTGGATGTTGTATTACATAGTTATCTTCACATTAGTTAACACAAAAACATTAAAGGAAATA
>PVLD010001109.1:0-132500 GCA_004027595.1 Dinomys branickii
ACTCTGGCCCTCTCACTGTTACTGGCCCTCTGGCCCTCTCACTATTACTGGCTTCCTGGAATTCTGTGCTGTTATTCTCCTCTTTTTCCAGTTCTAGGGCATCTTTCTCTTTCTTGAGAATTTGTTTGGAGATTCTTGCAGTGGAACACCGCTATCTGCCTATCCTTGTCCAAAGAACAAGGTCCTTCCTTCTGTAGCAGAGAAGGTCATCCTGTCCCACTGCACATGCAGCTTCAGGAGGGATACATGTAGAGTGATGAGGAAGGAAGGGGCCAGCCACCTCAGCAGCCAGATCAGCTCAGTCAGTGCTGGGTAATCAGTAGGGTGACAGCTGTCGTAGCCAAGGCACACTCCCATTCCGTCTTTGCCAGTTCCCTTGCCTCACAGATTTAGGCCTCTCCCAAGTTTCCTTCTGAGTGTATTTCCCTTCCTTGTTATTTTCTATAGTCTCTCCCAATCATCTTACCTGCTTCACCTGTTTTAGGTGAGGCCTCTGAAGAGATGTCCTTACACTTTATTGTTTGTCTCCTTTTCTCAGTGCACCTTATCTTTCTGTATTTGGTCCTGTGTGTACCTGTCTAAAGGATGGGTCAAGGAGGTGCTTTTGCTTTACCTCCATAACCCTTAGCATGTGCCCTTCACATGGGAGAGGCTCATGTGATATGTTAAGTGTTGCTGTCTCACTTATTGGCTGTACGAGTCTCTCATCTGGGGGCCTGTTGACACTGTGGTGCAGTGAGGCCAGTTAAACCCATAATCCCTCCCTCCCAAGATGCTAAAGCAACACTCCTGGTCCAGAACCTGTGGTGGTCTGCCAAGCTGGGGTGCTCCTGCACAATAGGGATACCTCCAGGAGAGAAGTCCTGGGAGTAATTGAGTCATGATTGGTACTCCCCCCACGTAAGTTCCAACTGACAAGCGGGCATGGCAGCTTGTGCCTCTTCCAAGTGGCATCTAATTTCTCAGAGGTGACTTTATATTGCTTCAGAGGCTGGCACGCAGATTCAGGAGAGCCTTCTGGGAGGCGCACCTTAGCCTAGCCCCTGACTGCAGCAGACAGCTGCCTAGTTAAGGCAAATTTTACAGTTAAATTGTGCTCTGCTTGGGAATTGGAAACTACTGCAGAAGGACAAATGCAAATGAGATCCAGCTCAAGGCAGGAGCCTGTTAAGAGACAGCCCTGCCACAAAACCTGAAGTCTCCTGGGTTCATCTTCAACTATTGTTTTAGGGAAACTTATGGGCCATTTTCCAAAGGGCTTTTGGGAAGGACAAAAGCTGCTATAATATGAAGAACACAGGCTTTGGGACATGACCCAGAGCTTTGGGACATGACTGTTACAAGCACAGGTATCAGACTGTTTGCAAACACTAGCTCCACCACTCATAACCTGGATAACCTTAGGGAAGTTACTTTACATCTCTGACCCTCAGTTTCCTTATCTGCAAGCTATAGGTGACACTTAGGTGGGTGGAACAGGGAGACAGGGTGGGCGCAGGTAAAGGGGAAACAAAACCAATTAAGATGGAATATATGTACATGTATGTGCACCAGTTCCCCAAGATTCATGTAATTATTAGGTGTTGCTAGTGTATACTAATAAACCATACGTGTACAAAAATGTTAGCTCAGTGCTTGACATGTAATAAGCCTTCAATCTATGCTTGTATTTTCACCATTACTATTACTCAGTAACTATGAGAACTTGGGCAAGTCATTTAAACTCAGGGGCCCTCTTCTCCATTTCTTGAGGCAGTTTTATAAGGGTTAACCAAAAAAAATTAAATATATAAGAAAAAGATAAGAAAAAAGACAAAGAAAAGAAGAAAATTTGGTGCAGGATAGGTATTTTGTAGGTGATAGAAGTTATTTTTATTACTATAGTTAGCTGGCTATCATGAGACCTATTTTGTTTACCTTAGGACATTGGGTACATGCTGGGTAGGATTCCCTGGGGATCCAGGTACCCTAACAAAAGCAAGAAGACAAGTAAACAGAGATTAGAAAGGGTCTTTGTGTTAGATGGATCTGGTTCCAGGTGAATGACTTAAGCTCCTTCACCTGGGGATCTCTCTGTATGAACAGGTGGTGACCAAGACAATGACATTCCCATGGGGTTGTGTAGGGTTTGCTGTGCATATAGAAGGCACACTGATGGTCTCTGTAGATGTGTCTGTTGCTACTAAGAACAGAAGGGTTTCAGATGGGAATCTTGGGAGAAAGATGAAAGGAGAGAGGAAGAGGAGGAAAACATCAAGGAGAGGGCTGAGGAAGAGAGAGAGCTCTGCTTACTGACATTGAAAGGACCACCTAACTTGGAAGAGACAAGCCCTGTGTGAGGACTGAGCCTGCTTTTCAGGATTCCTTGTGTCTTCACATGTACTTCCACGAAGTGCCCATGCACAGGTCTTCAGCAGATAGGGACTGAATGAGTGCTTCCCGTAGGGAGAGGGTGGTTATGTGCTTGACCAGCACTTCAAGGCTGTTGAGTTCCAGACAGAAGACGTGCAATGCCCTTCTAAGAAGTCTGTGTCTGGGGGACATTGGAGCACCAGCCATTCTTTCCCATCCATTGTTATGGACTCAGAGGATCTGATAACTCCCTATGAATGATGTTTCCAGTCTTCACCAAAGGGAGTGGCACAAACCCGGGAGTGGGTCTTATGTGAGAGTAACAGTCAAGTTCATCCAAGGTTTGTAGACAAGGTCTCCGCGGCCAGATTAATCCCTGCCCCCAAGTCTTTCTCAGTGTGGTGCTGGATAAGCTGCGGGCCACAGGCTGCTGCACAGAATGCGTGTGTGTCATGGCTTGAGCCGAGTTCCACATCTCTGTTCACTGGCCAGATTGCAAGGGGAGCGAAAGGCTGTTTGTTTTCCCCCCAGAACAAGAATTCTCAGAAAATCGATTCTCCCTCATTGACAATGCATGCTAAGTGATTGAAAGGCCATTAAGCCCATTCATGGGGTGCTCTTTAAATAAGACAAGTCCCTAGAAGGGATCTTCAGCTTGCCAACATAAGTAGAGCTGACAGCGTGCCGGGCCTGCCTGGGGACCAGTAAATATACCAGAACGAATACTGGGGAGTGGGAAAGGGACATGCCGACAGAGGACAAGGGAATCAGAAACAATGACCAGCACTGTGCATAAAGGACAAATGTTGCCAGACATGCTTAATGCCTTTTATTTTATTTTTGACAGGATTTACAAAATGACTAGATGAAGGAAAGTTTGCATCTTGATTTCAATTAAACATTTGGCACTGTGTCGCACCAAATTTCATGCAGAAAATTAATTCAGATACTCTTGGATGGAAGTGTGGTCACATGGGTTGGTTGGAAATTGGCTGGTGCTCCCTCCTCAGCAGCAGGGGAGGAAGACGGCCTTCTGTGGCCAGCTTGGTGGTAAAGCCTCCTTCTAATTCCTCTCACAAGCAGGGGTGCCTCATTCCATACCCCTAACACATACTGAAATATAACACTAACATCATCAGTGATGGGAACTGAACACACACCTTATTTTCCACATTTTATTGGATTGAGACCCTTTACTCTTTTAGCATCTGCTTTGGTCACCTCAGCGGACCATAGTGTTAGGGAGCAGTAGGAGGCATTTAGGAGACTGGGACTAGAAATGCTTCTCCCTCCTGAGAGAAGCACAAGGGTCTGTGGCCCATAGGTAGGAAAGGGAGTTGCCTGGTGAAATCTTACAGACTCCTGCTTGCTGTGTGGCTCCAGGGCAAAGTGGTGAGGTCCAGATGGGCCATTTAGGCAAGAACATAGACTTTCCTAGCAGGAACCTGTGTGACCAAGGACAGAAAGTCCACTAATCCCTTTGCTGTCTCTTCTTTCCTAGACAAGTGAAGCCTTGCAATCAGAAAGTGAGTTGAATTTAGATTTCTTTTTTTCTTTTCCTGGTTCCTCCGGAGTGTGGCAGTATCGGCTCAGCAATCCCTCCTGGAAGTGCTACAGAACACAGATCAGGGAATGGAGGCACAGAGGGACAAAGTAGTGGAGTCTCATAGCAACTCAGGTCGGAGCTCCCTTGACTGAGATCCTGCCTCCTCCAGGGGCAGTAACAACCTCCCTGGTTCTAGTCCAAGCTATTTAGTGTCTCTGGTGAATATGAATACTTCTTTTGAAATAAATAGTCCCTTGGGGAAGAAGGCAAAGCTCATGAAGCTCTGTTTCTTTTTATGGCTTTACCACACAAAGTTAACTTCATTCATTCATTCATTATTTACCTATTCAATAGACATATATTGGAGCCAGTTACAGTTACAGTGTTAGGCATGTAGCAGACAAGCTAGGCACAGCTTCAGGGCTCAAAGGGTTTGGAGCCCAATGAGGGCACACACAATCATAGGTCAGGCTTGTTTCATTTCTTTTAATGGCTTGTTTAATGGTATTTTTTTTTCAGGCTTGTTTTCACTTTTTTAAATGTCCTAAGCATATTTCCCTCTTTGATTCCTCTTCAGTAGCATTTTTCTTTTTAAAATTTATAGGACTTAAAGTTTAATACTTGGTTTTTATAAAAAAATGAACAAGATCAATGTTTTTGGTTAATAGCATTTTGACAAAGGTATCGAACCAATTCAATAAATCACACTGAACCAAGTGGCTATGTTTCTCATAAAGAATCTTGACTTATATCCTACATCATACACAAAAGTTAATGAAAATGACTAAATTGTAAAAACTGGGATTATAAAATTTATACAGGAAAAGATAGGAGAAATTTTTCATGACTTTGTCTTAGGTAAAGTTTTTGGAGGACACAAAAAGCATGAAGCATTAAAAAAAGACACATTTGACCTGATAAAATTTTTATAAAGTTTGATCCCTTGAAAAACCCTATAAGACAATAGGCAAACTTTATATATGCTTATAAAACATATAAATGATGAAGACTCTTATCTGGAACATATAAAGAACTCTTATCATTCCATAATGAGAAAAACAGCATAGTTTTTAAGATGGACAAAAAATATGATCAATAACTTTGCAAAAGAAAGTATCGTATATAAATGGCAAAAAAGTGTTCAACATGACATCAAGGAAATGGAAATTGGAACTGCTATGAGATGTCACTGCATGCTCATGAGAATGGTTGAAAGTTAAGAAAACCAACACCATCAATTATTGGTGAGTATGTAGAGCAACTGGAACTTCCATACATTGGGAATGCAGACACAAAGTACTTTAAATGCTTTGGTAGTTTGTTGATTTCCTGTAAAGCTAAGTATACCATTACCGTGTTACTCAATAATTACACTATAATTCTGGGTAGTTTGCTAAGAGAAAGAAAAGCATATATCCACAGAAAAAAATAGCTTTATAAACAGGAAACAACCCAAAAAGGAATCAACTGTTGAGTACCTGGGCAAATTGCAGAACATTCAGACAGTGGGATGCTACTCAGTGAAAGGAAGGCCATAGAGATGGCTGTAGCCCCGTGGTACAGGACTTGTCCAGATACATAAGGGCCTGGGTTTGATCTCTAGTGTCACATATACATGTTTGCACACACACGCACACACATGGATACATGTGCACACAGAAGAAACTTTTAATGCATGCAGCAGAAGCAATATGATAAATTTCAAATACATTTTTCTGAGTGAAAGGACCCAGATACCAAAGACTATACAATGTATGGTTCCAGTTATATTACCTCATAGAAAAGGCAAAACTTAGCAACAGTGGCAGAAAGCAGAGCAGTGGTTTCCTGAGATTAGGGATGGGGAAACTGACAATAAAAGGGCAGAGTGGGAATATTTGATGATGGACAGAGCCTTTATTTTATTTTATTTTTTGTACTGGGGTGATAGTGACATGATGGATACTCACAACCATCGAAACTGACTGAACCGTGTGAAATGGAGGAATTCTATGTGTAATGAGGTCTCTGTAAATTGATTTAAAAAAAGAAATTAAACAAGTAAAAAGTAATGAGAACATCTCAATAAATAATAGTATCATTTTATCAAGTGTTGAAACTATATGATCAAATTCCTTTACCAAATGTTCTCATAAAATAAAACAGAAGAATGTTACATAGAAAAAGATGTCCATAGCCTGACCTTGTTTTCACGGCAGTCTAAGGCTCTGGAATATATGGATACCTTGATCACAGGGGAAGAGCTCACT
Source organism: Dinomys branickii (assembly GCA_004027595.1). NCBI lineage: Eukaryota > Metazoa > Chordata > Mammalia > Rodentia > Dinomyidae > Dinomys > Dinomys branickii. The sequence goes on from PVLD010001109.1 coordinate 6,148, forward strand.
AATAATCATTGAAGGCTCCATCCTAAATTCACCAAGGTTTTTTCCTGTCCAGATGCTTGGGAGATGCGGGACCTGACCACTCATCTACACAGTGCCTCATAGACTGTGCTTTCCTCTCCTTCTAGAATTTCAATAGTGGTGTTGAATGTGGAGCAGAACAGCCTCTTATGATCCAGGGGGAAGGAAAAGAATTTCCACACTGGCTTAAAGGAAGTGTCTGATGCAGACTCCATTTATTTTACTGTCTGGTGGAGGGGCAAACAGTTCATAAGTAAACATACTATATTTTTGTAAGAGTATTATATTTCATTGACAAATAGTGTATATTTTACTGCACAGGCTACTGACTGCTGGCCTCTGCTATAAACAAGACTCTGGAATGGCATTTGGCCATATTTAACCTCACAAAAATGTAAACAAAAATGTGGGAGAGATGCTCACAGCATGTCATGGAACATACCTAAAAAACTTTGCATGCACCAAGTGCACCGTGAAGGAGTCTGAATGTACTGAAACAGAAAAAAAAAAAAAGAAGGAATTAACTGTGAAACTAAGCTGTGTCGCCCTTTTGGAATGTTGTAAATTGGCAAAGATGATTTTTTATTTGTTTGTTTTGGTTTTCAAAGCAAACGGCATCTTGTATGAGCTTTGTTTTAGAGAACAGAGGCAAACACCCAACTGAGTGCCCCCTTGGTATCTTAGGCTTTGAAACAATAGATCTGATTCTCACTTTGTAAATTGCATAAGCGAAGCTTCAATTCCCTTCATCTAGGGTGCTGTCTGGACACACGGGAGCGGTCATTGGCAATTTTCATGTGTTTCTGGATGAGGCCCCCCAATGAATCAATACCTGCCTTCATCCCTGCTTTTTCTGGGGATAGGAAGTCTACTGGGGTTCATGGACAATGGAATAAAGACCCCACCCTACGTAAGTATTCATAAATATACGGGGCTTGTGTTGTGGAGATCTGTTTCTGACCGGATATACCCATGACAACAGGGGAGCTATTTTTCTCTGACGGAACAATGAATAAGAGACACTCCCAAGATATCCAAGGCCTACTGCCCAGGCAATCAGGGCTTCTCTCTGGGATAGTTCTTCATCTGACTGTCTTCAAAAAATATAGACAGTTTGCAAAGATCTATCCTTGGCCCTTATCTCAACTTTTGACTCTTGGCCATCTCGTTTACCCCATGGCTTCATTTTCCATCAGCATTTATCTGGTGTCAGCTCTGGCCTGACATGGAGTATGTGAAGGTGACTCTGGCCCAGGCAGGGCCCTCTGGATGCTCATAATCGATAGAGGAAGCCACATGTGCCCTGATGGAGTGGTAGTGCATCACAGAGGTGTGCTCAGGACGCAGACCACAGTGACAGCATGATGGAGGGCAGCACCCTGGGGGTCAGGGGATGCCTTCAGCTAGGTAATGATCTTGAAAGACAAATAGAGAGTTGGTCAGGGAGAAGGAAGTTGGGGAGGGAAAGGACATTCCAGGTAGAAGGACCCTCGTGAGAGGAAGCATCAGATTGCCACTGGTCATGACAAGTATATCAGCTTGAATTACACTCTTGAATAACAAGCCCTCACATACAAGGGGGTCATTCTTATAATTTTTACTATGTGCAAGTCCCTGTCCAAGCTGTTAATGTATTCTGACCTATCCATTAAGGTCCAGTCTAAATGATACTTGCCCCATGAAACCTGTTCTGATCTCTCCCCTTGAAGACACCCTCATCTTCCTCTGTACTCTCATGGTACATGACCTGATAGTGATTGATGTATACCTTGAGTGTGGTTAGTAAAGTACGCTTAAGCTTTGTGAGTCTGGAAACAGACAGAGTTCTATTTCAGCTCTCACCACACCCAAAAGCACACCTTACATGTATTTGCCGTGTAAAAACACTGGCTCGGTGAAAGTCTGAATGCATGAGTGAGTGGTCTCCTCAGGTCTCATGAGATGAGACTGTGGTGTCTCCTTCTGAAGGCCACTACTTTCTACAGGGTGGGAAGTTTTGGGGAGGACAAGGGGCTCCTACACATGTCTGGAGTCATTGCACATTTTAAAAGCTGTGGATGGATTATTTAGGTGTCTGCTGTTGCATGTATCTTAATGACCTGGGTTAACCGTGGGCTGAGGCTATTTGAGTTATCCCTCACTGTCTACGTTCACCTTTTCGCTCTACACCCATCCTGGAACAAGCACTTTTTCAGGGTTTTCCTACCTTTTGTCTCCTGGTTTCTGAGTTCTCTCTGATTCCAGGGCGACAATGTCTTTCACAAAGACGGCTCCTCCCAGGAGTGAGATCCACGAGTGTGCCCAGAGAATGCACTGAATGTTCACAGCTCTGGCACACAATGTCACTCTCCTCTCTTGTCTTGTAACCTAATTTTTGGAAATGCTCTCAGGTGCCTGCATCTGCCACCTGTCTGTTCTCCTGGACTGACGGCCTTCATTTTCTCTGGAGTCTCCTTCCATAATGGTGATGCAGTTTCTATGCCTGAATTTCTAGATCTCACTGCTTTCCCCCGGGAAAGATTTAGCACATCTTAAAGTCAACTTTTCTTTTTTAATTGACATTTTGAGCAGTCCTATTTTCCCCCATTCTCTGTATTGTGAGAAGCGCCTGTATGACATAGTATGAAGTAGCTGGTTTGGCTCCATTCAGCTCCACGGCTGTGCTAACCTTCTTTCATACCCTCTAGAGATACATCCCCTAAACTCCCCCAGCTAAATCAAACCTCAGACTTTCGTTTCATGAACACATTGAGCACAGGCTATGTGCCAGATATTGTGAATGGTGTGGAAGACAGAAATCAGAAATATAGTGGCGCACACCTGTAGTCCCAGCACTCGGTAGGCTGAGGCAGGAGGATTGGTTTGGTTTTTTTTTTTTTTTGCGGTACTGGGGATCGAACTCAGGACCCTGCGCTTGCTAGGCAAGCGCTTATTCCACTGAGCTATATCCCCAGCCCAGAAATCAGAAATATAAAGAAGACTTTGTGTGTTAAGTGCCCCACCAGAGCAAGTAGTTCGGAAGTAGGCATGCTGGGGAAGGTCAGATTTAGGGAGGATTCACCTGGCCACTGACCCCTAAGCTCAGCTTGTAGGTGAAGCTAAGGTTCACTGGGTGCACAGGATGGGATGGCAGAAGGTTGGAGATAGAGGCAGAGCATAGAGAGTGGCAGAGTAGGTTTCCGGCAGAGCGGAAGGGTATAGCCCTGGCCGCATCCGGGAGGCCCTCTTTCCCTCTGGGAATTCCAGCTCTTTTGCCTTGGCTACTTCACTTACAGGATATGCGGTCTCTGCAGTTCTATTTTAATGTCTTTAGAGTCAAGATACTGTACTGGTTCTTTCCTTGAGATGACTAGAAGCAGCAGGCACCGGGGAGAAGATGGACATTGTCTGGGTGTTTAGGGGGACAGTGGGAGGTCTGCAGGGGGTGCTCATATAGAGAGAAAGGTCCTCCTCCCTGACTCTCTCCACTTGTGCTTGGAAATGAAGAGTGAATATCTTATCAATAGCTTCTCCTCCTCCTCGTTCTTATTTGATCAGTACTTTCTTGCCTCTGTCCTGGGTGTGGTAACATACAGGTCATGCACATACTGTTGGTCCCTTTCAACGGACATTTTTTCCCCAAAGCTGGGCTGCAGCATTTATGAGGTACTTAGCTTCCTCTTGAACAATTCCCACATCCTCAGGGAGGAAGGACTCTCCCTCTCTCTGCCTTCCTGGTTCCCTCCCTCCCTCCCTCCCTCTCTCTGTCTCTCTGTCTCTCTCTGGAAATGTGTGTCTAATTGACTTTGCTTAACCAGGTAACTGCATACCTTGAAAAAGGTGGTAAACTTCTCTCCATGGTCATAATGGTCCAAGGAGCACATCTGTTCTCTTGACCAAACTCCAGCAATCTACTCTTGCAGGCTCCACAGCCTGCTGCTGGCCCGAGTCCCAGGCCCAGCACGAGACTCCTGGTGAAGCCAGCCAGCTGGGTTCCTGGCTGTCCCCAGGCACTGAGCACGGCAGGCAAAGGAATCAACATGTATGGGTCCCACAGTGTGAGGATATACCAAGAAGTCTACAAACACCTCCACAGGAGGAAGAGGAGTGGGGAAGTATGGAAGATTTGTCTGACTGGACAGAAAACATGCTATTTAAGGATGAGTTGAGTGGAAACTGCAACCAACCAGGATCTGCATGGATTTTTTCCTTTAGCAGATTGTCTACAAAAGGTTGGTTTCAATTTTTATGTGAAAAGCCAGACACATTTTTGTCTTTCCCCCACAAATACTCTGACTTTTTCCAAATTTCATATATGGGTTCTGCATCTAGGTAAACCCCTGAGAACAAGGTACAGACATGATCTGGAGCAGTGCGGAATTAAAGCCAGTTGATTTCATTCCTAAAGACACTCAAACCACATCCAGTCTACCAGGCCTTCTCTTGGCCCTGATCGAGGTGGTACTTCCTGCTAGGCTCCTTGCTCCTGCTCTTCCCCACCACTGTCTATGCTTAATACAGCACCAGATGTGGGTTAAATCATGTCAAGTCTTTGCTCAAAGCTCTCTGAGGGCTTTCTGCCTAATGCAGAGTAAAAGTCAAGATTCTCTCATTGATCTCCAAGGCCCTCTACTGTCCCAGCCTTTGTGACCCCTCTGACCTCAATCTATCTTCTCCCCGTCTTGTTCACTCCAGCCTCGCTGACCTTGCTCTTGGCCACATAGCTGGCACCCTGCTCCCTGGGATGCCTGTACTTTCTTGGGTGTTTTGCGTAGCCAGCACTTTCTAATGCTCCCACACCGTCTTCAGGTCTTTGCTCAGATGTCTCATCCACAGAGCCTTTGTGTTATCCCCATGTGACATTGGTCTGGTGGCTCCCTGGCACTTCTTCCTTCCTGTCCCTTTTTGAGTTTTTCCATAGTATGAAATGCTCTCTGATTTATATATTTTATGTTTGGATTTTCTTTTTATCTGCCCCCAACAAGAATCTGTCTGCTGCAGTTTACTGTGTGGTCACCAGTGCCATTGTTGGTGTGCAGTAAAATGGATGAAATGAATGTATGGGTTCCATGTGAACAGATAATATGAGATCAAAATCTTAAAAACGGGTCTCTTGAGAACAATGGTGTGCCTCCAACTCAATTTCAGGTTATGAACAATAATCAGTGGGAAGCAGAATATAGGCGGAGAAAGCATGGAAACGTCAGGGGACTAGATTCCACATATGCTGCAAGCGGTAATCCATGGTCTGCTGCCCATTGAGAAATGGGGATCCTGAATTACAGGCATTAGGATAACATGGGAAGGGATAGCTCAACATGAGCTTTTCATTTCAAATACTTGTTGATTGTATTCTTTGGGCAAGCTGCTCGGAGGAGATAATGGAAGATCCCATTTTATTTTGTTGTATTATTTCATGACATATGTTCTTAGGTATATCAAATATTGCATAATACTTTGTTTTAAGAGTCTAGGGGTTTTTTTTCTGGCATGGAACCTTGGGTACATTGCTTTATTTCTCAAACTCACCAATAGTATGAAACTACCACTTTTTTTTTGGTTACTGGGTCCAAGCACCATGTGAAATACTTTTTCCTGTCCATTATCAAATATAAAGAATAACCTTGCAAAATCTTCACTCTACAGATGACGAAATTGAAGGTGAGTGTGGTCGAAGGACTCATGAAGGACCCTCTGCTCTTGAGTAGAAGGGCAAACATTCTGAGACAGTGTAATGAGTCTCTGCCTTGAAGACACACACTGCAAAGCTTTCTAGCCCAGGAAGGCCGTGGGGAGGTGTTCAGTTCTAAGAGTAATACCTACAGGGCGTAGGGTGCAACTAGAAGTCCTCAGCCTGTCTATCTACCACAAGGGGTCTGGCTCTCTGTTTAGGGAGTGGTGAAGGCTAAGGGGGTTTAAGTCTCCTCCCTTACCCACTGGAAACACTGATGCTTGCAGGCTTGCAGAGGAAATAGACCCTGATGGCACAGTGTGTGTGGCTGTTTTTCCCTGGGCCAGCTTCTCTGTGGGAGCTTGGTGTCTGCGGCCTTGAGGGGCCCTATGCGCAGTGGGGAAAAGCACATCAACCTCAACTACTGCAAGTGGGTCACACTCACTGGGAATGTGGCGGAGGAGGCTCCATAGGATGTGCTGGGCTTTGCTCATCCAGACCTGGGAGAATGTGCTTTCCTGCCCTTTCTTGCCATGTGGCCTATGTAGATTAACACCATGCAGAAAAGCGGCCATGCACATCTGAGACCAGCACTGTGTGGCCAGCAGGGGAATTGGCACATGGCCCAGGGATTGGCCACTACAGGCCTTTCAATCACCTTGCATTACAGCCACGTACTGACTTTTTTCTCATTAGAAGTCTAAAGACAATGCTTCATGCCCTCATGGGCTTCTTGTCGGGTTGATAAAATCTTCCCATCTGTCTCCAGCAACTGATCTTCCAACTTCTGAAAAACTCAATCAGAGGTTTTGCCCTAACTGGGAGGGAGCCAGGGTGCAGACGGGTTATGTGCAGAAATTTCTGCTGGCTTCAGCAGAGTGATTTCGGGAGCTCAACAGTGCTGGATTTTGTTTTGTTTTTTAAACAAACCAACACTGAGCTTAGTTCATTTTCTAAAGGGTAAATCTCTTATGCTTGACAAGTATTTGCATTTAGAAAGTGGGTTGGATTCTGTTCTGGAATTGAACTAATTTGCCATTTGTGGTTAAGAGCAAAACTTGAGACTAGGGTGTAAAGCAAGTGTGTTCTTGCTTGATTTTGATTTATAAACTCTTGGCTTGTGAGTCCCACACCAGTTGTCGCTAAATTAGAACAAATGGCTTATTAATTTTTGATAATTTATAGTCACTCTATTTTTTTGTATTGTTTTAGAAAGGGGTTTATGAAAGCCATCATTTACAAAACTCTCTATGTTCTGGGTTTTCTCTGTATATTAGTGAATTTAGTTTTCAGGACACCTTGGTGAGGAAAGCGTTGCAATCCCTGGTGGTAGATGGGAATCCCAGGTGGGAGTGTCTTGCTCAAGAATAGTTAGTGGAAGAGCCAGGCTTGAATTGGAGCCGGGCTGGCTCCAAAGCCTTCCTCTCTGCATACTGCAGCCCAGGTCTCCCAGTTTGGGCCAAAGTGGGCCACAAAAAAGGGCCGGAGCAAGGGCTGTCAAGTGCAGGATAGCAAAAGCATGCTCCTGTAGTTTGGGAGGCCAAATATAAATCTTTTTTGTTATTTTATGATGTGCATAACATACATTTTTTTCTGCAGAGTAAATTCAGCTCACTGTCGAACCTGCTTTCATTTGTTTGTTATTTTGCAGTACTAAGGATTAAACCCAACTCCTTGGCCCTACACTACATCTCCAGCCTCTGCCTTTAAGAATTTTTAAAATATATATTGTGAAGTAGGGTCTTGCTAAATTACTAAATTGCTCAAATTAAACTGGATCTCTTAATCGTCTTACTTCATTCCTCCAGAGTGCTGGGATTACAGCTGTGTGCCGCCACATCTGACTCAAACCTGTATTTTGATGTTTCCGGGCAAGGCTATCATTATTAAAAGAGTGCATTGAAGTGCCCAAGTTCCAAACCCAGCTCTGCCATTTACCCTTTCCAGATCACAAGCTCCCTGTTGATGAAACTGGAATAATAGATGCAACTGTGTTGTTGAGAGTTGAGTGAGGTGCCTACAACATGTGTAGATCCAGGGCAAAATACTGTAAATATTAGCTACTGATATTGAGCAGGAAGGAAAAGGTGAAGTTGCTTCTGTGTGCAGGGCTGTGCTGCTCCTGTGAAGAGTGCCTGTCCCCTGTGTCAGAGCAGAGATGTGTTGAAGCTCTGAGTCAGAGCTCTGATCTGCTGAGGCCTGTGGTGTGTTCCCTGCTGGCAGCATCCACCATAGCCTACACACTCGCCTCCTGGTAGCTGTTAGAACAAGCGTATCAGAGTTTACACACCTTTGCACAAAGAAGAGGGCTTACAGTTTTGAGTGTGAGCTATATTTGTTATGGTTTGTGTCTAGTTGTCCCCCCAAAGCCTCATGCAGTCATGGGTGGTGGGGGTTTTCAGAGGTGGCTGGATCTAGAGTTTGCAATTGATTCATGCTTCAGTGCTAGGACTAAAGGTGCTGGGATGAAGGGTAGGAGATTGCTGGATCAGTCCACCGATTGGATTGGCACCACTCTAATCCTGGTAGACTGGATATAATATAAAGGACAGAAAGAGGCTTGTCTCTTCTCTCTCCCTTGTTGCTTTTGCTGGCTCCTACCACTGTGAACTGCTGCCCTTCTGCATGATTCCTGAGTGTGGAGATAGAAACACTGGCCGATGATACTCTTCCAGAAAGCTATTATTTAAAAACTGTATTAATAGTCCTCATGAAAAATGATTTATTTTAGTTCATTTATGTATTTTTTCCTTTGTGATTTAAAACAAAAACAAACCCAAAAGAGACAAAAGAAATGATGAACACCCAAACCAATTGTATAATGGAACTGCAGAATGGGGAACAATTGTCTTCTGTATCAGAGATTTCTGCCATGTTTCCCCCTAAATAAGACCTACCTGGAAAATAATCAGTGTTTAAAACTAGAAATCAAAAATACCAGTCCCAATCAGACTCTCCTTGCCTGACTCGCCTTGAAGAGTAGACACCAAACAAAAGAATAGTGATGGCAGGGAAGGCAAGGACAGGCTGGTTGGGGCTGGTATTTTTGATCTCTAGTTTTAAAGACTGATTATCTTCCAGATAGGTCTTATTTTCAGAGGAAAACGGTAGATATGTGCCCCTTGCCCATTCTTTCTCTCTACTCTTCATTTTTACCTGAGCCTCTAGAATATAGAACATATTTCGCAGGTATCTTTATAGCTAGATATGGCCATAAGACAAAGTTCTGACAAACGAGATATATAAGAGTATTGTAGGGTGGCTTCTGAATATGTCCCTAATGACTGCCTCTTGCCTCTTCCTGTTTCTTCCTTATCCCTTCCTACATCCTGCTGCTTGGACTGTGCATGTGATGGTTGCCATCTTGGATCTGGATGGCAGGCTCCCTGGAGGGAGCCTAGACCTTTGAAGACTTTGTGGAGCAGAGATGCTATACTACTGAACTATTTCTTCTGCTATGGTCCCGAGAGACTAAAAATAAACTTCTAGCTTGCTTAAGGCAGTGTTATTTTGGGTCCTGTTATATCCTCCAGTTTTATGGAGGAAAAAATGTTTTAAAATATTGGAAATATGTAAGATAGAATTAGTAAAGTGGATAAAGTCAACTATACAAATTGTGAAACACAAAAATGATTCAATTTATTTGGCAATAGTTTTTAAGGTCTCATGGTTTTTTGTTGATAGAAAATAGAAGCAAGGAAAACTATGTTCAATGAAAGAGGTAGACCCGAGCTTGTAGGGTGTTAGGGTGAGGAGACACAAGTGTGGCAAGATTTCATTGTGTCAGGGCCACACACGCCATCACTCCTTGAAAGAAAACAGAGCACCTTCAACCAAGCATATTTTTTCTGCCATACCCTTTCTGCCTTGAAACCAGATAACCATGGACTGAATTCCAGATAACCATGGACTGAAACTGTGAACCAAATTAACTCTCTCCTAAAAGAAAAAAAAAAAAAAAAAACCAAATTAACTCTCTTCTTTAAATTGTGGGTATTGGGTATTTTGTCTCACTGATGGGAAAGCTGACTAATATAAATGGCTATGACCCAAATTATCTCAGTGCCCCTCTAAAATATTTTTTGTAGAACCTGTATTAGAATGTAATATAACACCGTTTACCAATTTTAAGCATACAATTCAGTAACTCTTCATATAGTCACAGAATTGTGCAGCCATCACCGCAATCAGTTTTAGAAGATTTTCATCACCTCAAAAAGAAATGCCATGCTTTTTGGCACTTAACTCCCACTTTACAACACCCCAACCTTTATCTATTTCTAGGTAGCCACTCATTTGCTTTCTATCTCTACAGGTTTGCCAGTTGTGGACAGTTCATATAACAGAAGTCAAATCGCATGAAAGCTCTTATGACAAACTTCTGTCACTTAGCACGCTTTAAGTTTCATCCGTAGAATGTGTCAGTACTTTTATCTTTTTATTGCCACGTCATATTCCATTGGATGGATATACCATATTTTATTCATTTGCTGGTGAACTCTGTGGTATTGAGACATAATCATAGAAGCACCCCCCCATACACACACGAAGAAAGGTACAATGTGCTAATGATTTTATAGGGTAAATGACTTTGTTGCATGTACACATGACTGTTTCATGCATACAGTAGCTCCATTTATCATGGTAAGTGAACTGGAATATTCTTACTAGGTTAAACTCTCTACGATTTACTGCCATGAACTATGTGCCCAGGTGCAATCACGTCGTGCGTGGTATAATATTTTTCTAAAGCTGAGACTAGAGTCTGGAGGATGAGGTGATTGTCTCAGCTAAATATTACCTTCAGATTGGGTGACCAGGTGGTCTTTCTGGGCCACAGCCTGTGGTGTTTATTATGAGCTTTGAAGAAAATATAGATATAACTCATGCAGACTGAACATTTTTTTCCTTGAAACCCACTTAAGTAATTTATTTCATCTCACCCACTATGTGTGAGGATGGGATAATGGTATCAGCATTCCAAGTGTCACTTCTCCCTCCATGATTTCAATTCTTGGATATCTATAGTCTACTGAGTTAACAGTTTTAGCAATGTTTGGCTTCAAATACATTTTTTTTTTTTTTTTTTGCGGTACTGGGGATCGAACTCAGGACCCTGCGCTTGCTAGGCAAGCGCTTATTCCACTGAGCTATATCCCCAGCCCTGGCTTCAAATACATTTGTAGATACCATTCACATTCCACCAAGGAGCTATGTCCTCCGGATTATAGTAAAGATTCTGCTGTGAATAAGGAATTCAACTGGGAAGAAATGCAACCTATTAGACTAGAGCAATTTTCTGTGGAGCACTTATAGCCCTAGAAATGGACCCAATGTCTCAGGAGTATGCACTATGAAAACAGTGCAATGTTTTGGTTCATCGTTTTGATTTATTTTAATCTCAATATTTAACTTAGATTGAATGTCAATTATCATTAAAAGAGGGCAAAAAGATCAAAGTGATTCAGGGAAGGAGGTACATGGACTTAGAAAAGTTTAAAAATTCTACATAAAAAACAATTATAAAGATAGTAAACCCAGATGTCTATAGGAAAAACACCGCCATTTTCTTTTTTTTTGTTTTTTGGCGGTACTGGGGATCGAACTCAGGACCCTGCGCTTGTTAGGCAGGCGCTTATTTCACTGAGCTATATCCCCAGCCCCGTCTATAGGAAAAACAAATAGCCAAGGAAGGACTGGAAGGGATTAGACTGATATAAAAAGATAAAGATCAGCGACACTCTCTTGTCATAAGCTGGTAAAATAGACAAATAATCATAGGCAAAATGTATTCAGATATTATAAAATGCATTTAACCTTTTGATAAAAGAAAATATTAAAAATAAGCTATAAAGTGTCTAGAAAGCAGTGGAAAATAGAATGGTTCATATGACACTATAGAACAGAGTGAAAGCTGTACTCAGAGGTAAAAACATAGCCTTCAGTGTTTCTATCCAGGTATAGCAATTTTTTTCCCGTAAAGGCTGAGAGCTTTGCGAACCTTATGGTCTCTGCTATGGATTCTTTTTTGTTTTGTTTACAATCTTTAAAATGTAAAATTAATTTTCAGCTCTCCTATTTGTACAAAAACAGGGCATGGTTCCAATTTGCTCCCTGTATAACAGTTTGGTGACCACTGCTTCTCTTATTAAAAAGGACAAAAGTCTAAAAAAATTAAAATCTCAGTACTAGTCATCAAAAATTGGAAAAATGACAAAGATAACAATAACACAAAAGCAAATGAAACTATGTGGGGAAATTATTAAAGGAAAGACTTGAAATAAATGGCATGGGAAACAAACAGAATAGAAAGAATGAATAAATCAAAAATAGGTGTCAAGACCAGTAAAACAGAGCAACACTTTTACATGTACTAAACATTATCAAACTGATCCAAGAAAGAATGAAAATGCAAGTTACATTCTCTTTAGAATACAAATAATTCCACTAGTTTTTATTTGATTTTGTTGAAAGAGCTGAAAGTTCTAGAATGGCAAATCGATGTTATCTGAAGCACCTGTTCGTGTCTTTGGGCCCATCTTCAGGCACCCTGTGAAAGAGACAGTGAGGTCTAGTTGACATCTAGTAGAAAAATATTGAGTAGTAGTTTCCTATTCCCAACTCAGCTTGGAACATAAAATTAAATGGATCCTGTGTGATGGTCTCCACAGATATGGGCAGAAATTACTCAATGATGTCATATGAATTTCCAATCATATTTGGGATATCAATCATTTGGGATACTTCTATATTTAGTAAAACTTGTATTTCTCTAATGATCATTCAGTAGCTACAGAAAATCAAGCTCCCAGACCAAACCTAACTTTGCCTTAATCATGACAGCTACAGGTAGCCACTGAATCAGAGACACCCACAGTTGCGGTTTCAGAAGCTAATGTGCACGTTGGGTATTTCTCAGTATGAGAACTCAAGGGAAGGTTGTCTTCCTTGTTTCTGATGCTTTGCAGATGAACAGAAATCTTCCTGATCTATTGATCTAACTGTAGCCTCAAGGTTTTCTTTGCCTAATTCTCCAAATACAGAAGCAAAGCAGAATCTCTCCCATTCCCAGGGACGGCTTCTTCCAGGTGGCTGCACTTCCAATTCTGGGTGGCTCCCCAAGTCTATCACAACTCCCCCTGCAGACAGAAAGAGAGAAAAAGAGCCAGACAATAGAAAGGAGGGAAGAAAGAGGAACTGCCACTGTTAGGAGTAAATCTTCATTATTATAAAAAAGGGAATCGTAGCTTTACTATCCTTTTTATGATGAGGTAAAATAAAACGGAAAGGAAGAGCGAGAGAAATGATTGCTTAGTAAATGGCCTCAAAGCTAGCACGTGTTTACTTAAGCGTCTCTACAAACATAACCCTGGGTGTCCGTTAAATCAGCAGGCATGTCAGTTGGCACCTCTGGTTACAGACCATTTTACGGTCATACATCATTCATAGCCATAAAAGCCATTTGCCCTCTGTCACCCAACCAATCAGAATCCAGGAGAGAGGAAGCCGAGCTGGAGCTGTCTGATTTCTTCAGGCTCCTCTGCTTTTGCGCAACCTGCTTCATCAGAATGTCACAGAGAATTAACCTCCCTGGGTTATCAAGACCCTTCCTCCTCCCGCTCCCCCAAAGAGCAAGGTATGATTGCAGGCCAGTGTTTACCCCATCACAAGCGACACCTCCTGATGCACCGGAAGGGGCAGAGATGCAGCAGGCACCACACGCAAGGTAGTGTAATTCCTGCTGCTTGGAACTGTTCCAATTAACAGCCTTGGAGGGGACGCTGCTAGCTCGTGCCCCAGCAATTCACTCTCATGCCCACTTGGGGTAGATCTGAAATCAATGTCAGTGGTGGAGTCACCCAGTAGGTAACCTTGACCTGCCTTTGATTCCCTGGGCAAGTTCACGTTTGTTCACGCTTTGTCTCCTCACTATCATACTATTTGAAACCAAGAGGCTGCCAAGCCTGCATGGCCACCCTGGGCCGTGCAAACCATGTGTCTTGGGGTTCTCTCCAGGTACCTTTCCTTCTGCTTGTCGTACAGTGCCTCCACCGGTGCTGGGGTCCATTCTTTACATCTATTATTATTTCTTAACTCTTTCTTAATACACTTCTTTATTTTTGAACAAGGCTCGACAGCAGTTGTCACAACCCACAGTGGGCACTGGACAGTCCCATCTGGTCCCCCACCTGGGCGTTTCACGTGTCTCCTGCCTCTTCAGTCATAACAAGCTGGGATCAATTTTCCAGTGGCAGCTTGGAAATAACAGTACAAAATGTATATTAATATAGAAATATATTGTGAAACTGTCCTTAAACAAACAAATGAGCCACTTTAAAATATTACTGCTATAAATGACTATGACAGTAGCACAGCACATATAATAAAAAATAACTGCTGAAGAGAAGCTGCTGAATTACTATAGTAATAAACCAGATGTGATTATTATCATTTAACACGGTCATTGAATACCATGAATCCCTGAAGCCATTAAAATATTTATGATTAAACATTTGCTACTTCTTATAACAGAACATATAGTTGGGTACTAAAAAACTGTTAAAGTATTATTTCAGCTAATCTATGCTGGTTCTATAATAGAGGTCAACCAACACTGCCTGCATCCTTCAAAAGAGAGATGAACAGCTGCCTCTCGATATCTTGGCATATTTGGGGACGTTTTATGTGGCTATTATACACTCTTGTGGTACTGGGTAGGGTGCATCGTCTACACATTACTAAGGTGGAAATATGTTCCTATTCTGTAAGTTCATGGGTGCACGTGGGCTAAGGGTTGTTCTTGTCATTCTTCGAAAAATGCAGAGGCACCAGAGGTGTTCAGAGCCTTGTTTGTGTCCCCTCATACCTGTCCTGGGCATCCTGCAGTAAGGGTCTCCACCAGGGCTTTTGCCTGCCAGCCTGAGACTGAAGTGCCAGGGAAGTGGTACTCTTGCAGCAGCCCTTAGCCATGGTGATAGGAGTTAGAGAATGAGTATCTTGACAAGATTTGTGGATATACCTCTTCCAACATCCATTCCTCTGCTGTGCTCTTGATACCCTGTTTTCCCCCCGATGACTGCTTTTTTTTATTTAAAAAAAATAAAAGCACAAAAATATATTAACAAACAGACACAAATTAGCATAAAAAATAGTACAATCAAAACCGATTTACAGACAAGGTGACATGGACTCAACAATGGTTGTTGCTTTACCTATTGATATCTTCGAAGTGTATATACATGAACACAGATACAGACATGCAGAATTGGTCAGACAATTAATCATCTCAACAACAGAAAAACACAAAAAACAAAAAACCAAAGACAAAAAAAAAAAACAACCCAACAATAGTTGCTGCTTTGCATATTGATATCTTTGAAGTGTGTGTTCAGGATAACACATACAGACATACAAGATTGATCGAATAACCCGTCCGATGACCGCTTTTAAGCGTAAGGTTCAATTTGTTGTATTGAAGGAAAATTCTCTAATCAGTATCTTTTCGAACTTGCTGAGACTCCTCTGCACATTGTGCCCATCTCTCAGGGTGCTGGCTTCTGAGCTCTCTCCTTTTCTGTTGGCAGCTCTATCCATGGGTAGAGTTATTGCAAGGAAGGAAACTTAGCCATCTATTGAGCATCCTATGCTGGTAATAGCCCAGGTATGGACTGGCTCATGGTTGGAAAGAAGAAGTGAGTGAGAATCATTTAGCACCATCATTTGGGGATTCCCTGCATATTTTGACTAACCATTCTCTCTGTGCCATAAAATTTAAAATTTGTTATTTCTTTTTAAGGGGATATGAACAGCAATCACATTTCCTTTTGTTGGTCAGCTTTCCCACTGCTGGGGCAAAATACTCAACGCTCACAACTTAAAGGAGGACAGGTTTAATCTGGGTCCTGGTTTCTGAGGTCCCGGTTCATGGTCATCTGGAGAAAAGAAAGAAACATGGCAGAAGGGTGTGGTGGAGCAAGGCTGTTAAATTCACAAGCAGTGAGAGGACAGACACAGGGAAGAGCACAGCAGGGAGTACAGTCTCCAAATGCAGCTCCCAGGGACTCACAGCAACCTGGCCCCACTTCCTAACAACACGCTCGACTATGACCATTAGTGGATTGACCCACCGATCTGCACAATGCACCCATAACCCAATCACCTTTCCAGGAGCCTCTCGGTCCAATCAAGTCAGCAATTAAGAGTAACTGGCACACCTTACATATTTAGGGATAAATATTTTCCAGTAAATAAATAATAAGCCTCTTGAATGGTTTGATCTCCGATAGGAAAAGAAATGGGATAAGAAAAAAAAAAAAGGAGGAATTCTGTAGCAAGGCCTGGGTTTGAGTCCAGGTTTGTCCTTTACTGGCGGTATGGTATTTTACATGTTAGGTAATGCCTAGCCTCCTAGCTTGTCAGCGCCTCAGGTTTTTCATGTAAGCATAGCAATTGCATGTATTGACATAGTATATGTAGAAAATCGATCTATACCCTCATGGAATAATAGGTATTTAAAGAACATCAGTTTATTAAATTATGAATGAGTGGCATATTTACCCACTGTTTCTTGATACCATAATGACACTCAATTCTTGACATACATACCTTTGGGAGCCCACTGGGTTCCCACAATGTCTCTCTTGAGCTTCTCATACTATAATTTTGTCAGTGTGACACATCTCTGGCATGTAGCTTGCATATTTGCCTTTACACTTCCAAGTTATGTTCATACAGACCCATCCTATTTGTGTTGTGGTCTTACATTTCTGGGATTAGTCAACTAGGCAGTGGTCTGATATATGACTTATGGTCACAAAATGTGATGAAAGATTAAATTTAAAAAACCTGTTAAGGTAAAAGACTCATTGCCATTAATCTCCCTCAAAATACCTGCTTTTGCTTCCAAAACGTTTATCCCATCATTCTTGTCATTTTCTGAAGCAGCTCTGGCAATCCTTTCCATGACTGTCCTTAATTGATCTGCTGTGGCTGCTGTAGCAATTAGAAATGTTTACCTTTTATGGTCATTTGACCTTGGGGAAGAGCCAGAAGTCACACGATGCCAGATCCGGTGAATAAGGGGAGTGAGGATGCACTATTATGGTTTTATTTGGCAGAAGTTGCCTTAAACATGTTTGACAGATTCAGAACATTAAGGCAGTCATAAACACATAGCTAAAGATACAAAAGACGACTTCTAGAACTGCTTCAGAAAATGGTAAGAACAATGGAACAAATGTGTTTGAAGTGAGGGGAAATATTTTTGAGATGGACTAATGGCCATGTGTTTTTCACTGCAGCGATTAAAAAATATTTAAACATTTACTGTATGTTGTGATCAGCCCTTGTATTTACTAGAAACTCACACAGTCTCAGAGTGAAATTCAAAACATTTTCGAAGACCCCTGCTGGCTCAGCCAACTCTAATGAGTTATTAGGTCATTAGACACTCTTACCATCAATTAGTCATTAGATCAGCAACCATTCATTGATAGCAGGGTTCTCTTACTTAAAGGGACCGTACCAAATGTGAATAGGACTTTACTGGTCGCTGAGATTAGAAAAAGTAGCTTCCCTTGGTCTTTTCTATTTGTCAGTTACTCCAAATCAGAAGTGAGGGTTCATTAGGTACAGCTGCTTAAATTTTCAACTCATCTTGATCTAGTAAGAATTTTCAGGGAGAGAAGCATTAGTGCTTGGCATCTTTTACATGCAGACACAGCTCAGGTTGGGTAAAACTGGCTCAAACCTCTTGCCTTCATTCTGTGTGTATCTCATTGCCTTACTCAGGATTCCTGTGACTTTGGGGCTTGTGTTTTGAAAGTCTCTTCCTCCACCTTATTGTTCCTGCTGACTCTTGGGTCTCTTGGGCCCTAAGGTTGCTCTCCCTCTTCTTTGCCTTATGGGCAACAAGACACTGCCAATAACCTTGATGGTTTCTAATTACTACTCATGTAACACAACGTATACAGACTCTTTGTGACAATTCCATGCATGCATGCAGGTATGTTTGCAGCATATGTTACCTAGTAAACCAGCTTAGCAAATAACTAAGAATTGAAAATTTTTGCATCATTTCTCATAATAATTTCTTTATCTAATCTATCCTGAAATGAACCCAGCTTTCTTCTTGAAAACATCTCACCACTGCTGTTTTGTCTCTTTCTACATGGTCTTCCCTTTCCCTGCTTCTCAGGCTGAACTCAAAAATTCAAAACCCCTCCATTGTTATTATGTCAAGCAATTTACCTGTCTTGGACCCCATCTGAAGGCTACTAAAATGTTCTCTCTGAGTATTTGTTAAAATGAAGGCAGTTCTTACCCCTCAGAGGAATTCTGTTACATCTCAGCCAACAGATAATTTTCTTCAAATATGAATTTTGCGTAAGTGTTTAAAGATCGTGTGTATTAACACTTGATTATCTTATTATTTTCAGGAGTTGCAGTGGAGACCTCCATTACCTACGTGGTGTTAGCCAGGCCCTGCATTTTGTGAGTGACCCAGGGTCTCCTCGGTTTGGTTTTGTTTGGTTATAGGTGGAGCCCAAGTCTGCTTCTGTGGGAAAATTCTCTGAATTTATCCAGGGCATATGTGATTCTCAACATACTGCTACACATTTAAAAGCACTTCTTGACTGTTTTCAAATGAAATGAAATTTGCTTACTTTTGATAAACCGCTGAGAATGTTTTGGAGGGAGTGTTCCAAATGTTCTTCAATGTTCTAAGAATGTTCTTCAGCTGGACCGGGTAGAAGTGCGTTATCCAATTCATCTCCACTCTAGAGAAGCTGGTATTTGCTACTCAGGTGCTGGGGAGTTTTGCTTGAAACCCTATTAATTTTAGTTCATTCGCTTTCAAACTTAATGTTCTACAGACAACATTTATTTCTCCCCATGAAAAAGAATTAGAACCATAGGGTACAGCTTTCATCTTCTTGCAGGTGAAATGTCACCATGTTTTAATAATAATTCTCTTGGGAATCTTGGGACAGTACTTAGCAATCATGACATCAATTGCTTTACTAATTTTTAAAAACCAAGTCTTTATGCCATCAACAATGCAAAGCTGTAGTTCTACATTATCTCCCCCAGCCTCATAGGGACCCCGTGGGGTAGGTATTATATTATCCTCTATTTTATAGTTAGGGAACCCAATCACATGTCACATGGATATCGCTTTTCTCCGGAAGCCTTCCCTGGCTTCCCTTATTATCATGCCTGTTACATCTTATTGTAAATAGTTGTCTCTCTGCCCCACCAGATCAGAGCAGACAGGGATACTGTCTACATAGGTACCTGCTACTATCTGTGCCTGGCACACACCAGTAGTAGGTGCCTAACAAGTACTGGTTGACAGACTTACTGGGTCAGTAAATTGGTGTAGGGAGAGAGGAACTGGTTCAAAGTCATTGAGTAAAAGATTGAGACTCAAGCCCAAGGCCAATGAACTCCTAAGATGGAAACTCTTCCATGTCGTGTAGAAATGTCTTCTATCCCCCCACCCCTTGAACATTAATATCCTTCCTGCTTCCAAAGTGCGCACCTTTAATCACATCTTTGTGGACATTTAAGCTCCACACAAAGCAGCTTTCATCTTGGGGAAAAGGCTGGATTTCCCCCAGGGTTTGTGCTGAGAACTCTGTACCAGGCAGGGCCTGAGAGGATAAAGAGCGGGAAAGATGAAACCCACCCTCCAGAAGATGGAACTCTAACGCCCTCGTTCAGGGTTGCCACTGTTACGGTGTAAGGAGCCGAGCTCTAGCTTCCCGCGAGCTATCACCCAAGCTCCCAGGCTGAAACTCTGAAATCTAGCTTTGAGAAAGTCTTTGTGGTTCAAATGCAGAGGGATAGAGTGAGATGATGTAAAATGGAAGGTGATGGGGGTTGTGCAGAATTTCTTTTCTTAAATGAAAAGCCCAAATAAAATAAATAAATGAAAACATAAATCACAGTGTCTTCTCCAGGCTCCTGGCTGGAGGAAAACAAATTAGAAAGGGCTTGAATGAAAGGAGTATTGAAGAGGCTTGACTTGAATTAAGTGGTTATATATTTTAAAAGCACTTTGTTGGGTCCTGTAAAAATAGCAAATAAAAAGGTAGTAATATCCCCTGGCTCTGTGAGGCAAATACCAGTAATAAAGTAAGCTTGGGGGAAATTTTTTTAAGAGTATAAACTCCAGTGGAAGGCAAAAGGAAAGCATTTTTTTAGAAACACTTTCCTTTCTCCTTCAATAATTAATGATGAGGTACTACACTTTCAAATAGATATCATGTGTCTTTCTAACATTCACTTTCCTCTTAAAATGGTCCCATATGAAATTTAAGGACATAACTTGAAATTGTTCTTTTCACACCCAGTTGAAAGGGGTTATTTTTGGGGGTGTCAAATAATTAAAATTTTAGATCCACTTTATAATCCTCTTATTCCTAGTCTGAGGAAAACTTAGTGGTGAAAATCACAGCCAGCACCTACCACACGAGTCAAAAACTGGTTTACAACTCCTTCTCAGTATTATTCATGAAGAGTAAGCCTTGGCTTGAGAGCTTAATCATTTAAAAAAATATATAGATGTTTGAGGAATGAGTCTTATAAAAATAGTTACAGGAGAAAATAGCATAGGAAAAGTTAGCAGGAGAAAACGAAAGGAACTTTCTCCTTGTTAAGAAATGTTTAGGTCCTTTTGTTTGTAAATGGCAGGTGGGTTGTACAATTCCAATGTAATTTCAGAAAGCCATCTTCTGAACGTAATAAACATGTCTGCAATAATAGGATTCAGAAAATAACAGAATGCGTTCCAGACGCCCTTTGAATGTGCATACAGAACAGAGGATTTAGCTATAATTGGCTATAACACAGTTATGGACAGCGAATGACACACTGCGGAGTTGGGTGATGTGGCAGCACTGATTAGGGATGGTGGGTTTTAGGCGAGCACCAGAAATAAAATGGCGGCGTGCAAATAGTGACACAGCACCTTCTCTAACTCCGTTCTTTTCTCTCGTTTCTTTTCCCCTCCTCCCCTTTTCCCTCCCTCCCCTTCCTTCCTTTATGTTTAATTAAAGTATCATAAATTGGACTGGAAAACTTATCCTATTATTACTTAACTAATCAATTGTCAGCCAATACTCCATTCTCTACCGAGGCTAACAACTCTATGAAAAGGGAAGGTGGAGCCCATGGAGAATTGACTTTTGGAGAAACAGATGTAATTTGAATCAAGAATTATAATAGGAAATAAACCATTACAATAAACAAGGAAACATGTACACAATTACTTTCACAGTGTAATTTTATTCACTCTCATTGAGAAAATAAAGAGCTAATACTGACCGTAGCACCTGGGTATTTAATGCAAACTGTAAAATCTATTATATTAAACAAAGTCAAAAGCAATGTGAAAGATCTTGAATCTATTCAAGGCATGCACCTCATTACAGACTTAGCAAATTAAAACACAAATAGGATTAGAAAAGAATAATGTAACAATCTCCCACTAGGTCCCTAGAGCATTAAGTCATAAATTGGGTTTGCATTAAATTGTGCCTGCAGTATTCAATTCAGGGAAAGAGCTGTGGGCTGGAGATAAACCATGCTGGGCTACTCACCAACTTTGGCAAAGCTATGTGTTTTCTGAGACATGCAGTAAATTTGTTAGAATATAGCAGATCCACACACACAAAATGAGTACTTCATACCTTAATTTTAAAAATGCCCAGTGCCATGCCATGAGTGGCCTGCAGAGATATAAATGGAGACAAAAGCCATGTGTGAAATGGATCTGTGCTACTAGTTAAGTGTAGGGTCATTTCACTAAACACTTTGTTTAATACCAGACACATTTAAACTAGAGCAATACAAACTTTTCAACACAGGGCTTGAAATGAATTTTGCTTTTGCTTTTACTTTTATGTGCTTTATTGAATCCGCCAAGAAGGGAGACAAGGAGAAAAGAATCCACCCCCTTTTAGTGAACACATGTGGATTTTTAGAACATCCAAAGGAATGCTCTCTTTTTTTTAACAGGAAAATCAGACTGTAACTATTCTGGTTTATCGCAGAAAAATACATATGGTATTTTAAAAAAGCAAATGACTACACTTCAATCAATTTTTAAAAAATGACTCAGGCTTGGGAAAACACCCCACTGCAAAGCATTTCCCCTACCATCATTTACTCCCTTGGGTTTCTTTCCTAATTCTTTGTATCAGAAAGGCGAAGTGAGGGGAAGAGGAAATTACTCTGATTGCTTTATATCACCTATGCAGTAAGCCTCAGTTTTTATGTCAATTTTTATCTACTGCCTCTTTGCAAAGGCGCAGGTGGACTCAGCCTGAATGTAGAAAGCCACTAGCTGTTGGTTTTCTCTGCCTTTTCCTTGACTTCCTAAAGCTTATGTGAGAACTAAAGAAAATAAATGTGAAGGTCTCGGAGCTACTAGGTGCTCAAACCCTTAGTCTTTCTACTCCTAGTTCATCGACAAGCGTAGGGCATGAAAGTGAAGTGTGCAAGGTGTCCCCATTTTCCTGGACCCTGGCAGAAGACTGTGCCCCTCGATGGGGCACGGGGGGTCCAGCCTCCCCTTCACCCTCAGTTCTGTCCCAGGCCTTAGGACTCTCACAGTTCTCCCTTCCTCCTAGCCTTGCAGCTGTCCTGGCCTCTGGGTGATGGGTTTCTACATCACACTAAGCCACAGTCTGTTTAAACCTGCAATCTCTATTTTCAAAAGCTCTTTTGAAAGGCTAAATGGCTCCCACTGTGGCATTAGTAAGATAAATTCGGGCTAAAACACGCGGTGGCCCTTAAGTATGACAGATACACAGGACCAGTTGAAGCGTCCCATAGCCAAAGTCTGGCTTCTCATACTGGCAGTTTTTCTGCCATGTTATTTATGTGGTGGTTTTACTTCTAATTATGGCTCATCATGGCTGTTAGCGCTGAGCAGTAAGAGAGCGAACTGCATTGTACTGCCATTTAACTCTGGCCCATAAAACGGGTGATAAAGCTGAGGGATTGAAAACAAAACAAACCAAAAGGAAAAAAAAAAAGGCGCGTCACTTCCCAGTTTTCCAGTGACAAGCCCACATCTGTTTCTGTCATTCTGAAAACCCTTAGAGGCAGGTGATTTCTGAGGCCTGCCTGCCCCAAGCTGCAGCAGAGGCTTCACCTCTGAGTCATTCTTCACTGCAGACCAAACACCCCCAGACCTTGGGTGTAATTAACACTTGCCAGACTTGATCAGCTCCAGTGTATTTGGTTGTTTGGAAATTAACGAAAGCAAATAGAGGTTTCTTAACACCATAAATAATAAAAGCCCTTTTGTTGTTCTCAGTGTGGATTACTATTTCTGATGCTAAGAAGAATGCCACTTGGTGCACGTCTGAGCAAAGAAGATAGATGGCGGGGATGCCAGTGAGCTGTCCGTAATCTGATTAACGCGATAGAGCTGGCTCCTAGGAGAACCGCACAGAGCTTAATGATTGGGTTGTTGCTCTTAATATGTCTAATGTTAACCCTTAAAGAAATCAAGAAAAATATTAAGAGGTTCCTGGCATTTCACCATGGCAGTGGGCTGTCGGAGTTTCTGACACAGAAAGAATGCTCTCTGTGGCTGGATCACAATGTCCAGCAATGTAAGTTAATTTACCCAAATGGTATTAGGAGGCATTTTAAAACTGAGGTTTGCCTCCACTAGGCCGGCAGAGCTCTCAGGGACGTGGCAGGCTTGGTTTTGTTGAATCTGTCTTGTGGAAAACAGCTGTGAAACGCCACATTTCTTTTCCTTTGGTTTATTCCTTTAATTCTGGGTTTTAGTAAAACTTCTGCTGTGCTTGAATGATACAAACACTGTCTGAACAAGTACCCCAGCCTGTTAGGATGTTAGGAGGAGAAGTTAGATTCATTGTGGAGCTTGGTGGCAGCTCAGTTTGCCTGAAGGTGATGATTTGTCCCTCCCTGTTCCAGTGTGAATCCTGTGCTGAGTGGGAGTGTGTTTCATGCAATAGATCCATGCAGCACTGATGCAAATTCAGCCTACAAGCCCTTAGAGAGGTATGAGTGTATGTGGTTGTGTTGCTGCCAATCAAGAAGTCTGCAGACCTCCCAATCAATTTTAGGATCACCCCAATGATATTTAGCCATTAGGATCTTTGCTGTCTTTGAAACTTCCAACTGAATAACTAAGTTGCAGGTGGACAGGAACTGGGTCATTGTGCTAATTTTAAACCAGCACTAAAAAGGATTTTGGATACTGTCATTTCAAGTCAATAAATATTTTAAGTCCCTTGTGCGCTAGTGACTCATTTTTCAGATGATAGGTTTGTTCACTCACTTAAGACAACTAGTAGAGTTATGTGTCAGTAGTTTATCCCCAACTTTAAACAAAATCCATCTTGTTGTCAAGTGCTGTTTCCATCCACCCTCTGCATCTTGATCAATACTTAAAACCCTCATGTTTTGACCAACATCAAAGGTTTAAAATTACTGAGAGAGAGAAAGAGAGAGAGAGAGAGAGAGAGAGAGAGAGAGAGAGAGAGAGAGTGATCATCTTCTCGTCTTTTCCAGGCCTTTCCTTCTCCTGCAGCCCCTTTTAGAGCACGTCGTCACACACTGGCAACACCCCCTGAGGGCAGGGGAAGAAATGAGCACAGGTGAAACAAAACCACAGCTGTGCTGCTTATTAGAACTGTAGTGGAAATAGAGAATGATGAGGACGACGGTAATTATAAAAATGGAGAAAGAGGTTGGCACTAAGCTGTTTTCTTGTAGAAAATGCTCACGGTAAATTTTGTGGTAGGTTTTTGGCAGCTGAATGTGTTAACTAGAGTACTATAATGAGCTATGGGGCATGGGGGAATGGAGGGAACCCAAGTAACTGGCATAGTCGGAGTGACCTTGAATGAGGCACTTCACCTCCATGGGCCTCAGGTTCCTCTTCTGAGCCAGGAGATCTCTAAGACCTCACAAAAAAGCAGTAAGGAGCTGTCAGTTCCGCTGTGCCAGAGTCTGCTGCCTGGGTGACACTGGCTCAGTCACTCAGTTCCCAGAGGAGCTGGGTGACCCCGATTGTGTTCCCCAACTTCTCTGAGGCTTGGTGGCCATATCTGTGATACATGGGCAGCCTCAGAGTGTCACTAGCATACACTCTAGTGTACATTAGTGTACAGATTGGCTAAGCTATAGGCAGGCTCTGGCGAAGGCCTTTTCCAGGACCAGAAAGAACTGGTGAGTGGGGTATTTTGAACATGAGTGAGGAGGGAAAATTGCTCCCTGTCAGGAGCAAGCTGAGAGAGACCTGGCTTGGAGGGGACATCTTGAGCCCAGCCTTCAGTGGGGACATTGCCTTGCCAAAAGAAAACAAGTTCCTGAACCCCTGGTATCTTGCTTTCTGCTTTTTCTTTTTAAATTCTTTACTTACAATGAAGATGCGAAGGTTTATAACAATGATAGTTCCATTTTATTTCTCCTATTTTTCATCTGAAACAATGCAATAAACAGCAATTATTTCTACCCTGGGGTTTCATGTCAGCATTAATTAAACGTGTTCCAAGTACTCCATGTGTCTCTGGTCTGTTGCTGTCCATTTATCTGTTTGTATCTTTTTCTTTACCACTGACAGCCACAGCTTACCTCTCCATCCTCATAACTGGGCACAGGACAACACCTTGAAAGGCCCCAGTTGCATAAAAGAGGCTGAACCTGTGATGAGGAGACATGTTCTGAAGCCCAGAGAGCCTGACCCTCCCTGAAGGGCACACAGAAGACCCAAGGAAGGAGAGAGGCCAGCTCCTATTTCCAGGCAAGCCCTCCTATGTCTCCTAGTCCCAGGAGGCTGCCCCTGTCACTTTTCCTGTCCTTGTCAGTGGTAGGCAGAGAGCAGCAGACCTTGCATCTGAGCCAGGGAAATGCAATAACTCTCAAGCTTCAATCTTCCCAAGTTTCTCCTTAGACATCACTGTCCCAGGGTAGCAGGGCTCTGCAGACATACCCAGCTCCCAAGGAGGAGCTTTCTTTGCTTAATCATGATCAAATATTCATATCTGTTTAGGATTTGTGTCACTAAATTTGTTTGTAATTAAAATCTGTTTCCAAAATCAATCTGGATCTGTTTCCTAAGTAAATACAATAAAAAAGCAGAATGCCACAGGAAGAAAGAAGCACTGAAATTACCAAAAAAGAGCAGAGGAATTAGATGCTACCAGACATCTGAGATGAAATCACTAAAACAGTGAGGCCCAGCTCTGAGCGAAAGGAGAGGAAAATCCTTGAAAATCTATGAACTATGAAAGCCATAGCTCATATCATGTGACAAAACAAAGCATGCACAGCCTCTGTGCTGGCCAGCAGAACTGCTTCTTGGAACAGACTCAAAGAGGAATTTACTACCTGGGCTCTTGTTTAAGTGGATGTCAGAAAACTTATTGAACAAAGCCTTCAAATAGAGTTGTGCAAAAAGACAAAGACCATGACACAGACTACAGAACTCTTTTGAGAGATGGCAGAATGTTACAGAGGCAGACACAAAATTTGGTCCCCACCTTTTAAATTTGACTTAACACCACCTTTTAAATACTACCTTTTAAATAAGATATTATAAGAATATTGTATATTCCTTATAGAAAATTTATAATATATGAATTAGAGAGAGAGAAACCTATATCTTTATCATTCATTTAACCACTTTAACATTGAGGTGTCATCTTCCCATGTTTTTGAACATACACAGAAGTGCATGTGTACTTTACAAAGGTAAAAATTACTACCTATGATTATTAAACATTTAAAGATTTAGTATTATGCCAGGAACATTTCCCATTCAATGAAATGTCCCGACAAAGTCATGCTGAATGAGTGTGCAAGGACCCAGCTTGACATGACTGTAGCCCTCTTGGTTCTAACTGTATTTTCTCCACCAGGTGAACTTGGCACTTAAGAGTTCCAAACCTTACAGGACAAACAGTTGCTAAATTAGTCAACCGAGAGTGTTGTGCTGTTCACTCAGGCTCAGACTTTTTCTTAACTGATGTGTGATCATGCTAATAAATTTGGGAAAACCGGGTAAATTCCCCTAGGCTACAGCCCACTTTTGTCTAGCTTAGCGCATAAATCTTTTCCTCCTACCTTGGGGTGTTGGGATCCACCTGCCTTGCCGCTGCCCAAGACTCACTTCTGTCTATAAGTCTAAATAAATTCTGTTCTGTGCAATTCTAGACAGATCTGCCTCTTTCTTCAGTCCCATGCCTTCTTCTACCTATGGCAGTCAGTTGTCATCATAGACTGGGACCATCTTTCAATAATGTGTGGATATTAATATTATGGAATACTTAGGAAGGTATTATTAGAATACATTTCAACAATCCCCAAGTACTACTGGTATATATTTGGACTTTTAACATTTCGTCTTTCTAAATAATTCTGATGAATGTCTTGGGCTAAGTGTTCTCCAAGAATCCTTCAGAACTAGCTGTGTTTCAGAGAAAGAGGATCTTGAAATTCAAGATCAAAGTGCCCCAGAGGTCCACGAATTATTTGCCCAATGAGTTAGGTGCATATAATCCACACTTTCTGCAGTTTTCCAGGCAAGACAAGAAGGTGCTTTGGGGAGCCAGTCTCAGTTTAAAGAGTATTTTCTAGGCTGCTTGGTGAAGCAGGTCTCCCCAGATCCTGCAGTCTTGGCGTAGGGTAGAAGCAGAGAAGACAAAGTGTGGAGATCACCCTGGAGGGAGATGGAGAGGGACTCATGCTGGCCACTGGCTAGAGCTTAATGTTCTTACAAGTCTACTGTAATTTCTCCGGATGTGCTTTTTCTCCCTGAGAGTGGGCTTCATGCCCAAAGCACAGTGACCTTGAAAACAGGTGGGACACATTTGAGTAGTGTTACTTGTATTCAGTGTGTTCCTGGGCCTCTAAAGTCCGTGTGACACTTGGAAGTAATTCTGTTTCCCAACACTCTTTGGAAGATTTAGGTTTCTTTTTTTTTGACTTAGGTACCAAGATAGAAATTCTGCACAAGTACATGACCTGCCATTCCACTAACCTCAGAGAGATGAGAACTGGTAATATTTTGAACACTGGTAAGGAAAGATTTTTCTAAATAATGAAGAATAGCAACAAATACAACTAAAAAATGCTGCTACGGATGTCTTTATGCATTTGCATATATGCAACAACTTGACTCTTTAGTGCACACAGGTAGAATAAATGTTTAATCATTTAGTATCTGGATTTATTGTGTTCCTATTCCAGCATTAATCTGTTGCCCTAAGTGCTTTTCAATATTCTAGATTGTACTTCAATCCCAAAGCACATACTTTTGGGAAAATACTCCATTGGAGACATTGTTGGAACAACTTTTATTATTCATTAGTGTGTTTTAAAGTGGACCTGAATAGAAATGCTTTTTGCTAAGTAAAGATACATCAGTTTCTATGATCTAATTGTACAACTGGTTAGAATTTCTATCTACTGGTTCAAAAGAAAATTTGGTTTCAGTGAATTTGTTTTTAATAAAAATGTGTTATCTATGATAAATATATTTCACTTTGTTCAAATGGATTTGATTGGGAAAACATATTGAGCAGAAGTACTGGTAGAGCTTAATTTCATTGCTTTGAGAAAATGTATTGAATGCTGGTTTGAATTAAATTCTATTTGTTTTAATAAAAGTGTATTGGCCTGAGTGTACATATATTTATTTTAGTGGCAGTGCATTGGATCCAATAAAACTATATTGGCTTCACTGCTTATGTCTCCTGTTCAGAGAAAATGGATTGAACGGGAAAACGAAATAGGCATGAAGCAGCCAGCCCCAAGGTCTCAGTTTGGTGAGACCCAAATAAACTGGGAGGGAGGGGAGCTTCCGTAGACTTTGTATCAAAATATGCTTTTACATGTAAATACTTTTTACTACCAAAGACTCAGATGTGGACCTGAATTGCCCCCATAAAGAAGATAATTTTGGGGAGCAGTCGTTTCCACGGGCAAGTTATAAGGCTCCCCAAGGCACCAGAGGAAGAGATTTTATGACATCCAAGAGCAGGTTTGTCAATGCCCCTTATGCTTTATATGGGCCTCATTGGTTCCAGTAAGATGCTGTCTACCAGGCATTCCTAAATCCCTTAAATGAACAGAAAAGGAATTGTGAGCGTTCCCCACGGATGGTGTGGGCCCATTAGCATTGCAATGGGTCTGACTTTGAACTGATTAAAAAGGAAGAATTGAAACAAGTGTTACCCTGAGATGTGTATCGGAATTACCAGGCTTCCCAAAGATTATACATCTTGTGAGAGGAATCAGCTCCCCAGAGGGAGCTTACACTGGCACTGCACTGCAGAAAGTGGCAGCCCATGCAAAGTGCTATGGCCATGTTGTACAGCTACATATGGCTCCCAGCTGCTGGTCCACAGATGCTCCTTTGCGTTAGGTGCCCTGACCCAAAAGCCAGAGCTAAAGTAATGAGGATTAGTAATAAGATTGACTGTTATTCTTATACGACTATCTTTCTATTAAGGGAATATGTGCTTTGAATTGTTTCTTTCCCCAGAAGATGAGCTTGATCTGACTCTTCTACATAGTTTCATTCAGCCTTGATGAGAAATAAATGAAAACACTACTTTCATTAACACCTTTGCTCCAACTGAATGTGCTAACAAGCTCTAGACTTCAACTTTCCTGCTAATAACTGCTAATTCTCCAGTAGTATCATTACCAAGGAACCTTACGCCCTTCGTGTATATTTGCTCATATTTTTTTGAATGCCTGAATTTCTCACAGGACCTTACAAGGTTAAGAGAGGAAAATTTATCCACAGAGGGTTTTCCCTCCTTGTGTAAATATTCCCAATTATGTACTGAAAATCAAGGAAAAAAGTGGATTTTGTGATAGAGAAATTCTCTGTGTTGTCCTTGGACACGTGAGGTTATGACCACGGGGACACAGCGCAAGTAGTTCTCTTGGTTAGAATATAGTATTGATTCAACACATGATATAAATGTGATGTGGGGTGAGATGATTTCGGGGAATCCCAGAATATGAGCAGGGAAATGAGACAGAGGGAGTCAATTCATTATTTTAAAAAAGTTACCACTGTGTTTATCTGGAGCCTGATTCTGCTGTAGAAATCTGGGAGCTGAGGTAGAACCCATGTCTTAGAGTCAGTCCACTAAAGGGGTACTGGAGCTGAGATATTTATACACCAATACATATTTACATATAAATCTCCATCCTCATTGGTTGAGAGCTGCTCCTGGGGAGCCTTAAGAGCAGGCACAATATGCTCCATTGTCAGAAAAAAAAAAACAACCCAAATGCAAAGAGTGTAGTGGGAAATGGTAAGGACGAAATTAAGGACAAGGCACTGATAAGATCTGCTACCCCATGAAACCCATTTTATAGATAGGTAGTTTTCCAAGGTTACACAGGTATTAAGTGGCACTGATAAGATCTGCTACCCCATGAAACCCATTTTATAGATAGGTAGTTTTCCAAGGTTACACAGGTATTAAGTGGCACAGGATGCATACAGACTCAGCTTCTGCCTTACTTGAAAGCCAATAGTTTGAACACTTAGCAACATTGCTCCAGCCATGCTGTCCAGCTGAGGAAACTGGCATGCTTCCCACAATTTCAAAAACATGTTTTGAGGGGGTTTTCACTGAGTCACACTGGGGGTTGAATACTGCAAGTCAGAGATGGGGAAAAAAGTGCTACACTTCTTGAGCTGCTGTCTCTAGGAATGGCCAGAGAGTGCGATTTATGTTAGACTGAACTGACCTTAGTATTTAGGTACCTGTTCACTAGACGCTAAAAATTTGCCCCATGGCAGATCTCTGGTTAATAGTCAGGAGAAGTGACCATGTGATCCTGTGCTCCTGGGTTGTTTTCTGTGGGCTGGAGGCTCCCAGCTGCCTCCCAATTCCACTAGCTCCGATGGCATTCAGCAGTTTGTTCCTTTTCATGTTCATCCTTTTGCAATTGGCTTTTCTATTTCAGCTGTGCTTGCTAGTGCTAGCTGCTTTGTGAAGTAAGTTATGATGATTTTGTGCTATAAAATAAAACAGCAATCCTCACAGCTGTTTTGATTCCATTTAATGAAATGGTGGTGACATGTGAATATCACAGTGGCAGAGAGGCGGATGGCTTGCTGTGGCTGCTGAGAGGAGAAAGATCAGTATTATTCCCCAGGCTAATATCTCATATGACAATTCTGTAGTTATCATTGCTCTGTGTCAGTTGATGGTTGCTGCCCAGCTCCCTTTTACCAGGAAGAGACTTCAACGCATATCAGTGCAACTGTAGGGTTTTCTTTTTTTTTCTGTTGCTTACAAATACAATAGGACAGCCAGGGAGGAGATGATGTCTACAGCATTGTGAAGAGAGTGAAATATTTCAGCAGAAAGAAGCACATAAGCAACGATGCCTGTTATTCAAAAACTCAAAAAGTATACTGTCTCTGGAAAGCCAATAGTGTAAGCGTCGTCTCATCAAAAAGTACTGGAGAAATCTTTGGTTTCTCCTTTCTTTGCTGCAGAAAGGGTGATGCTGGGAAGATAACAGGCAGCAAACATGGAGGCAAGTCAAGAAGCCAGTCTGGTCTTCGATCAATTATGCGAGACTATTATCAAATCAATGAATTCACAGTGTGAATGCTTGTGGCAGATGGACGAACACTTGTCGGCTATCTGGAGCTGTGAGGGAGTCAGATTTATTTTCAAAGCTTGTTTGTCTCATTTCTTCTGCCTGGTGCTGGAAGGCAGAGCATGCAGCTGTGATTTTTCAAATGCAAGAGATCTCCAACTATTTTATAGCTCGTGAGACTGGGCTCCATGAGCTAGATGCTACAGGACTCCTGGCTTTTTTCTGCTAAGAATGAGGACAGAGGGGTAAGGATTT
This sequence comes from Dinomys branickii, assembly GCA_004027595.1. Lineage (NCBI taxonomy): Eukaryota > Metazoa > Chordata > Mammalia > Rodentia > Dinomyidae > Dinomys > Dinomys branickii. The sequence goes on from PVLD010001109.1 coordinate 37,703, forward strand.
AGCAAGGGGTCTCTTTCTCTCTCTGTGCCTGCAGGTCTTAGCAATGGAAGAATAAAACTGGGATTTTCCATGATTAGCCCCTCAACCTTGGCTGTAACAATAGGGATTTGCTCTACCCTGACCTCAGGGATGGGGCTTACAGGAAGGGAAGAGGAAGCTTCTGTCCGAGGCATACCTGTGTTAGGCAGATCAGTTAGTATTGTAACAAAATACCTGAAAGAGTAAACTTATAAAGAGAAAAGGTTTCCTTTGGCTCATGATTGTAGAGACTTCAGTCCCTGATCTCTTGGTCCCTTTGCTTTGGGCCTGTGGTGAGGTAGCACATCATGGTAAGTAGCATGTAGTGGAAGAAGCCCATTCACCTCATTGCTGGTGATGAAAGAGAGAAGAAAAGGAGGGCCAGGGTCCCACAGTCCCCTTTGATGACATGTTGTCAATAACTGGAAGACTTCCCATTAGGCTTCACCTCTTAAAGTTTCTACCACCTCCCAATAGCACCAAGCTGAGGACCAAACCTTTAACACGTGAGTCCCTGGGAGGACATTCTCATCTGTACTGTAGCAGATGCTGAGCTCCTTAGCATTTGGTGATGTTACAGTGGACATGGGACAGGGCTATCCACCCTTTCCACCAGCAAGGGTTCTAAAATTCTTAGTTGGGAGAGAACTTAAGATAATCCTTCAACTGAGCTAATCTAGGAGAAACAGGATCATTTTGAGTCAGAACTGGTAACTTCATAGCATTTGCTCCAAAAGCATTTTTTAGCTTCCTTCTGTGGGAGGACTCATGGTTGCCAGTTTAGATATTGGGCCAAGTGGAAATTCATTTTTGGTCTTAAAGTTAAACAAAGAGTCAGTAAACATGCTAGGTATGAATTTATAGCCTTCCATCCTGGTGCATGACCAAGCAGCTCATCAGACAAATTCTGAGTACTTCAAGGCAGAGTCTCCAAGCATGGTGAAAGTTGGTTAGCATCTCAGGCTGTCTACCTCAGCGTTGTCATTCATTCTCTCGTTTATTCACCCATTTAGTCAGTTGGTCAGCAAGTCTTGATTAGGCCACTATTTAACCCTATCCCACTACTCACTAGTTAAATCACACTTTCTGCAAGATTACATTATGCAGTCAAAGTTCAATCTCTGATGAGCACTGAAGAAACCACAGTGTGCTGAATTTCACTGCTATCCTCATGGTCCGTGGTCCGTGAAATATAAGCACTATGATAGAGGTAAGCTTGGGCTTCTGATGGAGGCAGGGAGGCAGCCCTTCCTGTCCAGACAAGGCAACAAGGTGCGGAAATACACAGTGCAGTGATTGCATGGAGGAGCTGACACTGAGTTGATAAAGAAGAAGCAGAGATTCCAAATTATCCAAAGAGTAGAAAAAGAAGTTGAACAAAGTCCTAGAGAGTCTCCAAGGAGCCTACTGTAGTCCATATACAGTGTACAGTGTATAGTCTATGTACAGTATAAAGGCAGAGAAGGGAGCAGGAGGGTGAGAGGTGAGCGAGGCCTGACCATGAATGATTTGGTGGGCTATGATGGGGAATTTAGCCCATATGTTATAAGAAAATCTATTGGAAGAACTACTCAGAGCATTTGAGGGAAATCTTTGAGGGAAATCTTCGTGTTAGCTAAATGGAACAATAACTAGGAGACAGCTATGCACAGTGACAGAATGAACAAAGCAGAATCATTGAGATTAGGATTGAGAACTGCCTCTTGAGGGAACATATAGATGGTGAAATTTTCTTGAAGAAATAATTGCCACAAAACTCTTGTTGAGTTGTTTTGGGCAAGCAGTTTTTAGAAAGTGAGGAATTGCATTTGAAATTAACAAATTAAAAGGTTGCTCCAAATACATACTTTTGTATCTATAGATACAGATATAGTTGATGCTGGAAAGAAATCACTTCTGGTTCCAGATTGTTTTAGGGAGATGGTGTCAGATGTTTTTGGGCCCTTACCCCTAGCAAAGTCAGCAATTTATAGGGTTAATTATAACCCAGCTTTTGATGTTAGAAAAATGTGAGTGTAAGTCCCAGCTCTGCCCTGATGTGTTGTACAATCTTGATGAATTTTTTTCACCTCTCTCAGATTTTTCATCTATAAAATAGGATGGGAATAATAACTTTCTCCTGGCATACACAATAAAATACAAATAAATATGCGTACGTATGTGTTAATTGCTGAACACACAGCCTGGCACACTGGGGCACTCAGAAATAGCAGAAGGAAGCAAAGAACAGAATAAAAGCAGTAAGGAAATGTGATGACCCACTAAGTGGCACTTATTTCTGTTGTTCTAATCTGGCTGACCAACTTTCATTTATTTATATTTTAATCAAAGGGGAAAGAAGTCCTTGTCACTATGTAGGTCACAGTCTTTTTACCCAGTAGTCATAACCCTGTGCAGTGGGAGTGTAGGAACCTCATGATTTCCGCTCCGAGCTGCTGAACCAAAACCCAGCTTGCAGAATGACCCGCCTCGGCTCCTCTGACTCTCGCTCGCTCTGAAACAGGAGAGAATTTGGCTCCTGTGCTTATGGTATCTACAGTAACCCGTCAACTGCTGAGCTGAAAGATGTGTTCGGCGCTCCCCTTTCCCCTTTAATGTGCCATTAAATCAAATACTCTATTAGCAGAATTAGTTCATTCAGTGTCTGTACTGAAACATCCTGTGAATTGCACGATGTCTCTTGCAAATGGCCCCGCACTCTAGGGTCTATTTCAGCAGTTTATATCCTGCGGAGGAGGGCCGTGCTGCCCAAGGATCCGACCGCCTTCCTCAAAGTGAAATATTATGGCTTCCACAAAGGATAATTATTTGGATCATTTTGCCATGTGCAAACCTGGCAAATTCTAAGCACTGTCGATCAGGCTCTGGCCCAAAGCCTGCTGTCCTCACACCTGCAGCCCAGGGCCTGCCTTGGCTGGGGACTTAACAACTGTCTCAGCTTCTCTGCTCTGCATAGGTCCACTCCAGAGACAGGTGCCAAAATATATGCTTTTGCTGAGGTTCAAAATATGGAGAGAATCAAATCACCTAGAGCAGGGCGATGGGTTACGCTCAGCATTCATGTTTTTATTCTCACTTACTTACACTTGTCATTCAGTAGATGTGAAAACCAGCAACGACAACTTCTATGCCTCTGTCATGGTGATCTCATGCTCTGAAAATGAGCAGGGTTCTCTAGCACGTGTGTCACATTCAGCCTGAGCGTGTTGAGCAGCAGGGCACTGACTCTGAAGTGGGCACTCTGGCTGTGCTTCCTTCCTGCCCGGATGCATTTAGCCAGGATGCATTTAGTTACTACATTTTCTTTTCCTAGAAGAGAAAGTGAATATGTTAGGGGAGTATTTGCTGTATTTATGCCAAGTAAACCTTGTAATAATTTATGGGTAAATATTTAGCATTTCTTGGAGGACAAAGCATGGTTTAAAGTTTGCCTGTTTTCCTGGCATAAATACTGCCACTGTGACTTAGTCAGGCTACCGACATGATATTACTGAATGCAGATCTGGGAAGAAATGTTTGTACCACTACCATTACACAATGATACTTCCATGAATGTAACCCTGAGATCAGTGTATAAAGTAAACTACAGTAAAATGACAAGAATTGGATGGGTTGAGAATAATCAATACTTTTAAAAAATGTAGTGCATTTAATTATAAATTTGGATAATGAAGCCTTTAACTGCTATGTTTAATAACCATGAAATTTCTAAAAATTTAACAACTGGCTCCCACAAGATAATATAAGCCAATTATTGCACACTATGTTTAAGGGTATAAAACAATACTCCTTAATCATAACCCTCATGTTTAAGGGTATAAAACAATACTCCTTAATCATAACCCTCATGGGCAATGAACATTCAGCAGTGGGTCTCCACAGGGTGATTCAGAGACCCAGGCTTTCAACGTTTTGAATCTCCATGAATCCATAAGGGTCTCAGAGTTCCTATTTCCAGCCAGGAGTTGGAGAAAGAACACAGAGGATTTCACAGGGGTGGTTTTGATGGGTCAGGATTGGACTTTTGTCCGTGTTCCACTGGGTTGGAATTCTCTCATATGCCCATTCCTAGCTGCAAGGAAGTCTGGGAAGTATTGTATGACCATGTGGCCAAGGAGAAGAAATGGGAATAGTGGGCACTTTATTTGCTTCTGCCATAGTACATCTTAATATTGGCTCCTTCACTGGCTGATCGTGAAGTTGGAAATTGATAAATGAAATTATAGCCATCTTAAGAACCAGGTTAAATATTATGTACCACTTCTGAAATTTAACAATGTTATGGCAGTTGCATGTGTTGGTTTTTCTAAGCTCAATGACCCCTCCTTCTACCCACACATTCAACATACCTTCATCCAGGTCCTGTGTTAGCTTCTGGGAATACAGAGATCTTCAGAAGTTGCTCATAATCCATTGAGATATCAGGCAAGTCAAGGTCAAAGTATGTGATCTAGTCAAGGAGGAAGAACCTTAACATCTGGGAAGACCAAAATATTTCAATTTTTTTTTTTTTTTTTTTGCAGTACTGGGGATCGAACTCAGGACCCTGTGCTTGCTAGGCAGGCGCTTATTCCACTGAGCTATATCCCCAGCCCCTACCAAAATATTTCATAAGGAGGAGACAATTGAGGTTCTAGAACTATGTGTGAGAATTTTCTAGGTATAGAAGGCAGAGCATCCTTCCAGGCTAAGAAAATATCTCATATGAAGTTGGGAGAGTAGCAGAGTGTGTTGATCCATCTCAGTGTGGCAAGAGATGGTGCTGAATAGCTGGGCTTATGTCAAGTTGTAAAGAGCTTCATATGGAGCGCTCAGGAGTTTGGAATTTACCTATAGGCCCTTGCTGGTCAGAATGGAGGATGTATATCTCCAGAAGGCATGCAAATACAAGTGAAAACTTTGCCCGTTTCTTCCACTAAAAGTGAGAGACTCAAAAGCATTCCCCCTAGAAAAAGATGAATACAACTCAGGGGGCCCATTGACAGTCCTGGACCAATCAGTGTGAACTGTTGCCCTGTGCTGAGTCCCTTGCCGCACCCCTTGCCTGGCGCCTACCTGAATCTCAGAGACTAAAAGAGAGAAAGGGTGGTTTCCTAGAGAAAAAGCCAGAGAGGGGACTGAAGAAAAGAAAGTGGCTTCCAGGTGCCCCCAGCAGTACAGACCGCTACAGACAGGAAAAAGCAAATAGACAGCTATCCCTACAGAGGCCATATTCAGTAGGGAGTAAACAGGTACAAGGGTGGGTAAAACATTGCTCTTTGCTTCTCAGCTCTTGAATTAAAGGGAGGACCAACAGGACAAAGAGGGCACTGCTTTTACTGGCTAGAGCCAGGTGGGAAGCTGGGGACAGGGGACCCTTCCTCTCCAGTCTGAAATAGGAATGGCCCATCCTGTTTCCTTGCAAGCTCCTGGCCTTGGTGGCTTCGGGGCAGAGTGAGTGGCTTTATTGTGGTCATTGTCATAGAACCAACTCATGAACGCACAGAGCTGAGCCAAGAAAGCTCTGCCTAAAAGCAGATAAACTGGGCTGGTAATGTGGGTGCCTCACAGCTCCTGTCCTGCCTAACAAATGGCTCAGGTTGGAACCACAAAGCCCAGCACAAATCTTGATTATTACTCTGAAAAAGGGACCCATGGCCTAGCCATCAGTGTCCACAGACCCTGAGCCTCTATGGGGCAGATATTGCAGCAAAAGCCAGACCTGGAAGTCAGACAAGCCATGCTGGAATCGCAGTTCCATACACCATACCTAGGGGTTTGGGGCAAGTAGCTTGAATTCTCAACCTCAGGTCTTTTACAGCAGTACCTGAGGTGACAATGCTTCCCTTCAGGGTTACGAAGATTCAGTAAGATAACCTAACTAAAATACCTGGAATACCTGTGGAACACACTAGGTGCTCAATAAAGTCAGTCTGCTCTGTAACAAAATGTGGACATTTGTTATTTAATATCTAGCCACTATGTGTGCCAAGTGCCTTTTCATACATTATCTATTTAACTCCTAGACCGCTGAGAGAATTTTTATGCTGTTCTAGGCTCACAGGTGAAGAGAGGGAGGCATAGTTGGTGAGTAGAGAGCTGGAATTCTTTGCTCAGGTACGGGGGATTGATGTGAGGGCCTTTCCACAGCCCCAGCCCTTTTTATTTTCTGAGACAGGATCTTGCTTGAATTTGGATTCTCCTGTTTGACTCTTCCAGAGTGCTGGGATTACAGGCATGTGCCACAACCCCCTGTGCCACAACCCCCAGTTGAAGACTGGAATTTGAACTCATTTGGGGACCGAGGAGGCCAAGGTTGGCTGGTCTGTCTGCAGTAGCAGAAGCAGCTGAGGGTAAAGCTTGGGGAAGGAGTGCCTGGACTTCTTTATCACTCGGCGTTGTTGGTAGCTGCCCCCTTGTGAGTCAAACTTGCTACAAATCCAGCTGTCAGTTGATCCAAGGGTCAAAGTATTGAGTTGTCCCAGGCTGAGTAGCTCGTGGGAGGAGCATAAATGGTGCCAAGTAGCCATTAAAAATTTACAGCCACCATCTAATTTTAGGGCCTTCAGTTTTCAGCGTAAAAATGCTACTGTATGTTCCACTGAAGTATGAAGCAAACAGAAGAGTGGCACTCAGAAAGGACCTTCCAAAATGCCCAGTGGGAGGACTTTCTTAGTCTTAAATTACTAAATTACTCCACTACTTTCCTCTCAGTTCATGCCAGAGCAACCTTGAATCTGTATTGCACAGCGCTGAAGCCTGAGCTTGGGGAATTCTGGAGCACTCGCCTCCGAGTGCACACTGCATTTGTAGTGGAAGGGCCTTGCCTTCCTTCCCAGCCTGGTAAGGGGCCTTGGAGAAGCCCAGCCCCGGGAATACTGGATTTAACATCACCCTCGTGTTTTACCGCATCCTCCTCGCCCCACGGAAGAAAAGCCAAAGAGCCAGGGCAGGATGGCAAATCTACTATCAAGGAGCAGACTGGCAATTTCTTGCCATTGTAATGATAAATTACTACACTGGCTGAACTAAAAATCGTAATAATAATAACAATTAACATTTATGTAGCATGTACAGTGCTCCAGTAAAATATTCTTTTAAGGTCACAATGTACCTTTATCATTGTGTTGTCACAGTCTATCTATAATAATGGTAACACAAGCTAACAATTATTGAATAATTACTGTGGTAGCTTTATTCCCATTATCATATTAATCTTCAAAACATCACAACCATGCTTAGAGGAAGGTGCTTTGATTATTCCCATTGCTCAGATAATAAAGCAGGTCTACGCAGTTGGTGGCTGAGCTGTGTTGCCATTCAGGTGAGCTGCATCCGGGGCTTGCTTCTTATTCCTGGAGCTACTGTTGTTGAGAAAAGCCTAGGGTGATGTCCATTCTCCTTTTATTTTTCTTACACACCTGATCATTTTAAAAACATGTTGTGAGAAGCTGCAACCACCCTCAGCAGGATGGTGGGAGTGGTAATTTCTTGGCCCAGGGGAGTTACTCTTGGCCTTGGGTATATGGAGAGGACAGGATGATTGGAAAAGACGAAGACAGCCCTTGCCCCAAGCTGAGATAAGTGGACTAAGACATTTATGTGATTGTGCCAGGATGGAAAGACCAGGAATGGACCAGAGTTGCCACGTTCACAACCTCCTCTGATCTTGGGAGAAGGCAGTCTTTGGCTTGCAAGACAAGACTTTCATCAGAACCCAGAAATGCTTAAAAACACATATTTCAAATTATAAATAGAAATTGTATATATTTATCGGGGCAACATGTTTTGAGATCTGTGTACACTGTAAAGTGACTACATTGAGTTAGTTAACATATGCATTCCCTCATATGCTTATCATTTTTTGTGATAACTTAAATCTATTCTCAGAAATTTTCAAATATACAATATAGTTATTAATCAGAGTTATCATGTACAATAAATCTCTTGAACTCTTTCCTTGCACCTAATTGAATGTTGCGTCCCTAACACCAAAGCCCAGTTCTGGTTGCCACTGTTCTCCTTGTGCTTCCAAGAGCTCAACTTCTTTAGATTCTGCATATAAGTGAGATCACATGGTGCGTCTTCCTGTGCCTGGCTTATTTCAGTCAGCATAATGTTCTTCGGGTTCATCCATGTGGTTGCCAATGACAGGGTTTCCTTCTTTTTAAGGCCAAATAACATCCTATTACTTGTATGTACCTACCACCTTTGCTTCATTTATGTGCTTGCAGAATGGTGTGAGGATGCCCACACACGACAAATGAGTTCTGTTCTGAAACTGCCACCCTTTGGCTCCTCTGGTGGGCTCTGTTCCTGAAGGGGTGGAGTCAGAGAACTGTCAGCAGAAACCCAGTAACAGTGAGCAGGCACTTTAATGTTGGGTGCCTTTTTAAAAAAATCTTTTAAGCTTAGATGCATTGTACTGGGTCATTTCTTCTTCGTCTTCCTAATTTTGCAGATTTACCTTCCAGAATTTATGAAACTTTTTGAGATTCCTCATCAATAGAAAGAGAAATAGCTAAGTAGCCTGCCGCACAGTCACACCCTACCGTCTTGTTGAGGGGCTTGTGGGCATCTGCATGCACACACAAAAGGAAGTGAAAGAGAGATAAGACACAAGTACAGTGACACTACGAAAACATCAAACAATACAGACAGCGCAGGGGGAAAGAACCGAAACTTTCCCCTTTCTGCACCCCATGTTCCAAAAGGCTCTTATTTCCACGCACCCCACCCCACCCCACAATAATTTGTGTTTGTCGCTGTGGTCCTTTTCAATTGGTTTGCATAAGCTTAACATGCAAAACAGTGAACCTTAAAACTGGAAGGCTTTATTCATATGAGTTTTATACTCTATGGAGACAAAAATCTCTGTATTGTACGGAGAAGCTGTTCCTCTGAACCCTCAAATGACTGTGCCCTACTTGCCCTCTGGCTATTGCTTAAACATAGTTTTTGAATTGCTGATGAAGTTTCAGGGTCATCTGTGCAATTCAGGAAACTGCCTGGGCTTGGGAGTCCAACCTGGATTTGAATTTCATTGGAGAGGCGTTGCATCAGGTCTGTAAAATCCTTTCTAGCGCTGTAGACCATTTGGAGACAGTTTATAAATCTAGGACTAACAATGGCTTAGGGCTTTCTGTGTGTAAACATTATGTCAATTGCCTTCATTTTATGTTTACTCACTAATTTAATTTTCATCAGAGTTTAATGAAGGAGGTAGCATTGCCATCCTGTGTTACAGACAAGAAAGTGGAGTCTTAGTAAAGATCAGTTGTAAGCCCAAGCTTCTCCAGCTGAGCTGAGCGGGACTTGAACGCAGAGCCATGGGACACTGCAGCCTCGCTCTAGGGCCTGTTAGCGCTGCCTCCCCGGCTTCCTCACTCCGTGGTAAACATTTCCACGTCTGTCCTTCACTCTCACCTTCACCCTCACCCTCAGCCTCACCTCACCTGTGTGTATTCTAATACATGAACAGATGAAAAGTAAAATGCCTGTGTTTTCTCCTCTGAAGACACACCAGCGTTGCCAGAGGGCTGCAGGCCAGGATCTGTACAGACCTGAATTTTGGAAAGCGTTCTGCAGTGATCCTGAGAAGTCAGCCCCTGGTCAGAACACTGCAGTGGAGTCAGGGGCTTCCTGTTTGGCCAGTGTTAACCTGGCTCTGTTGAACTGTGCTTAACTCCTTTTTTTTTTTTTTTTTTTTGGTAGAATCATGAAAGTAGAGCAACAGCTGTGTGTTTGCAGGAAAGGTAAGTATTCTGACAGCACAGAAGAGTGGTGCATCTGAAGGGGTTTTGGTCCAGCTAAAACCAGACACGCTGTCCTAAACAAATGGATTGACTGCTTCCGGCACCAACTCCTGCACAGGGCCCGACATCCGGAGCTTAACTCCCCGCAGCCAGGACAGAGGAGGCAAAGGAATCCTTTTAATTTATAGTAAGGAGAAATTAGTTCCCTTTTTCCCCCGTCTTCTTTTCTGGCTTATTTTAAATGCCAGATTCATTTGAAACAATCAAACCTGGCATAATTTTCTCCTATGAGAAGCTTCTTAGGTGTATATAACAAAACCCAAAGAAAATACATATTTGTTAAGATACCACAATTCTCACAGGAATTAAACGTTTCCAAAATTTGCTTTGGATGGTAAAACTACAAGACTATTAAAATCTGGGCTTTATCATTGAATGGATCTTTCTAATTTTTTTAAAATTAAGATTTCAATCAGTTTGACAAACTGCAGCAATAGGAAAATGTCTCCGCCTTAAACAAAAGCTATCTTCTTTTCCAGCAAAAATAGTTATGAGGATGGGGAACGAGTTAATTTCAATTTCATTAATAATTTCTGAAGCGAAGTACTGTTACACTTCCCCTCCCCCACCTTGTAGTTAGAGAAGTGGAATATTTACTTATTTCTCCTTTGGAGAATATAAGAGCGGCTGTTACCTTTGAGCAATATACACATCTAATTAATAAATGCAAGGAAAATGATTCTGGCTGCGTGTAGATCAGGTGCAAGCATGTAGAATTTCAGAGATTTGACCTTAAAAATGAAGAAAATATTATTGTAATTACTCCATTTGCTAAAAACAAATGATGTGGCATTTGAATTTAAGACTTCTATCAAAAGCAGTTGAGTGTCTCTAATCAGTTTGCACCTTTACATTTTAATGGAGCTGAGTTTGAGCCTTGCATTTACAATTATTGAGGCTGACTTCATGCCTTAGAAATGACTCAAAAAGATTAGCATTCATGGATTATTTATTAGCTCCTCCTGAATGTATTTCCAAGAATGGAAACAACATATTGCATCAAAGTCTAGTTTCTAAGTTTAACTCTTTTACTTAACAGAACAACTGCACATTGTGGCAAAGGCATTTCTGAAGCCACAGGAGATTTTGTCCTGCTCTTTCCTCCATGCGCATCTTTAGTAGCAGTCTTTGTTCCTTGCAAGCACAAGAGGAATGCTGACCCCAGCCCTGGCGGCAGGCTTGCCTTCGGTATGCTGTCAGCAGCGCGGCTTGTGGAAAGAAGGCTGTATGGACAGGCAGCTGCTCAGACCTGCCACAGCTATCACTGATAGGGAATGTCTGTCTTAGGCTCGGCAGAGGACTAGGTGACATGGTGGCACTGGCAGTTTAACCCAAACACACTTTCTGCCTAGATAACAAAAATGTCATGTGTGTGTCACTGACAGCAACCCCAGAGGAGCTCCAGGTTTGCAGCAGTACTGGGGCATGTGGCCTGTCGGCCATCAGAGGCCTTTCATTGCCTGCCACCCTGCGAATCTCACCTTCTACATAAAAACAGCCCAAACAGGCAGGTAGGCAGGGTGCACTGAGGATGCAGGGATGACGCAGTGCCAATGCTAGGCCAGGGCTTTGAGTTAAAGCTGCCAAAACACGCAAGGCCGACTTTGCAGGGGAGCTAAGGCTCTCCCAAGCAAAAGCAGAACAAGGGAAATAAACAACTGCCGTAGAGGAAGCAGTGCTGAAGCCCAGGCCCTGCAGGAGTGTCCTCTGGGAAGACAGAGAGGTTGAAAGCAAGGAAGGAGTAATGGTCACTGCAAGTCTGGGATTTGCCTTCTGAAATCCTGACTCTTCGCAGTAAGTTGATTCACAATGCTTCCAAAAGACTGTGTACGTATTTCGCTACCATTGTTTTAACTTAAGGGTATTATAGTTAAAACCACATGCTTATTTTTAGAAAATCCAACATAGTGAAATTTACAACCTGTACAAGTGATGGCTGGTTACTGCTTTGCAAAGCTTGTTTTAGAGAACCCTTCTGGAAAGTTCTGTTGAGGAACTCCGTGAGTTGTTGTCTTTGGAATAGTGGATGCCCTCCTGATATCCAAACTATAATTTGATTTATGAACAATTTATTTAAAAAGACATATCTAATATGAAAATAGGACCCAGTTGTAACTTTTTCCTACAGAACAAGTTGGAGACACACAATAAGACCATTTTATAACACATCAGAGTTCTAAGTTAAGACAAATTTAACAATGAAAATTTACATTTACTCAGGTGAAAATGGATTCATATTATTTAAAACATGGAACTGAGATATATAACAATAAATATCATTTTTTGGGGTCTCATTATCAGTTCAGGCTGGACTTTGTAGCCTGAGCTTACTTTGTAGCCTAGGCTGGCCTCAAACTCACAGTGATCCTCCTGCCTCAGCCTCCTGAGTGCTGGGATTATAGGCGTGCGCCACCACACCTGGCTAAATATCATTTTTATTATCATTATTTTCCTTATAATTCTTAGCTCAGTGAATAAAAATTGGGGTGAAGATAAAACAAGTTTTGAAGATGAGGGTTGCTAGGATTTGTTTGTTTTGTTTGGTTTGCTGTGTTGTCCAGGCTTAAACTACAGGGCTGAAGTGATCCTCCTGCCTCAGTCTCCTAAGTAGCTGAACTAGAGACATATACTGCCACCATGTGTGGCTAGGATTGTTGTTTAAAACAAATTAAGTCGGAACTGATGAAAAAATTTTGCCTTGGTTGATATGATTTGCAATCATGCCACTCATTCATAAACCAGAGTTTGCTGTGAGGTAGATATTATATTGGGGATACATGAATGCATCAAAACTGAAGTTTATCCAGAACAGCTCATAATCAAAAGAGAGAGAGAAAGCATGTCCACATATAACTGGCACAGGCGTGCACAAAGAGAGATAAGCAAGGTGCTGCACTTCCCTATCTGTCTTTTGGTAGATAGAGGTGGGCAGCGGCGGTGGGGAGAGTGGGAATGGGAAGGGCCATCCTCAGAGCACTTAGTCACGGAGTCCAGAGAGCCCTGCCATGAAGTCATTTGTGTCCGTGAATACGGAGAAAAGAGAAGGGCTTAGTGCTCATGTGCTTACTGGGTGAGAAACTGAGTCAGCACCCCTGGCTTTGATGCTGACTCTCTCTTTGGACAAGACAATGGTGGGGTTTGGGTTATTTTCATAAACTGTTGTTACTGTCACAGACTAATTTCTAGACAGGATTCCCAAAAGTACAAATATAGATATATGAGTAGAAAAATAAAAGGAAACATCAACCATAATTCTACCACCCACTGTAAAGATCACATGGGGTATCCTATAAGATTTTTCTATTTGTCTGTATATTTAAGGTAAAATATATTAAAAACATAGTTATAAGCCGCTTTTAGCACTTTTATCACAACTATCTTTCCATATTGATAAGTGTGTGGTTGTTTCATGTTTAGTACTATAATTTTATTAGCCCGTCTTCTATTGTAGACATATTAATAAACACACTTGTACGTAACTCTTTGTGCACATTTTAAATTATTTTACTACAATGATATTCTAGGAAAGTTTTATTAACTTGTACTTCCATCGGTGGAATCAAAGTTCCATATGTCAATGTTAGATATTGTTTCTCTTTTTGATTTCTGACACACTGAGAATTAAAACCTTATAATCTTAACACTACACCTTTCATTACCTATAATGGTTTTTTTACCTTAGTCACGTATTCTGTGCATGTGTGAATTATCACATCATGTCCTGTACCCTTATTATACTTGGGATAGTTGTTCTCCTGTTGTTGCTTTGAAAAAGGCTTTTACATAGTATGAATATTAACACTTCGTCATACATTTTACCACATTAGGATATCTTTTTGAGGTTTTTTCTTTGTATTTCTCTCATTTTCCCCAAAAGCAAAACGCAAAACAAAAACTTTATATTTGGAGAGGTATTGTTAAGTGAAACAAGGACACAAATCAAAGCATTCATGATTTCACCATTTAGTGCTAAGATCTCTTAACAGCAGTGCATGTATCTCAGATCTTTTCATATTTTTATCACAAAAATAAGGTTGTTGTAGATACTATTTTGTGTCATATACCTTTTCTACTTAGTTACCATAAGTATGTTTCCACTGCATTAAATATTTGAGCACATCTTGACTATTTCCCTTAGAAGATGGTGCTCAAAATGAAATTTCTGGGTCAAAGAGAAGCCACATTTTTAAAAATTTTGATATGCACTGTTGAACCAGGCTTTCACTGCCATCTGGAAGATGCTCCTAGGAGGTGGCCTCCTTGTTCAGTGTCTGTATGACTTTCCACCCTTTCAGGTAAGAACTGTGATGTGCATGGAGAGCTTAAGTAAGACCGTGGGGAGGAGAGAAGACACTAAAATAAAAGTTGTATGTGGAAACCTCAAGGGCTGGGAGTGGTTTGTTCGGGTGATCACCGACCTGACCTGAGGATGCCAAGTCCCTGAGGCTCAAGAAAAGTGTACCCATGTAGGACAACGTAGGTACCCTCCCTGCCTTTAGTTGGCCAGGGAGGACAGCAGATTCGCTCACTGGCCGAAGGAAGGAGGCAGAGCCATTGTTTAGCTTGTCAGGTTGATGTCAGGGTACCTAGCAGCCAGGGGATGCTAAAGGAGTTCTTGGGTGGTAGGCCTGCCAGTGCTAGAATGAGGATTTTAAAATCCTTTTAGATTTATTTTTGTAAAGGGATTTTATTGGTTGTTTAAAATTGTGGTAAAATATGAATAACACAATTCAGCAACTTAAATATTTTGTGTACAGTTTAGTAGGATTTTATATTAACATTGGTGCTCAACCTATCTCTAGACCTTTGTCTTCTTCACAAGTAAAACTCTATAGCAGTGAACAACTGTATCTCTGCCACTCCATTCCAGCCCAGCCCCTAGCAACCATTTATTTCCTGTTTCTATGTTTTTGACTACTCTTAAATACAGAAAGAATCATGTGATATTAGTATTTTTGCCACTTATTTCACTTAGGTTCATCTGTGTTGTAGCATGGGTGAGAGTTTTGGGTTTTTTTAAGGCTGGATGATAGTCTATGGAACAAATATGTGTGTGTGTGTGTGTATATATATATATATATATATATATATAATGTTTTATCTGTTCATTCATTGATGGATAAGGATTGCTTCTACATATTGACTGTTATGAATAATGCTGCCATAAACACTTGTGCACAAACACCCTTCTGAGGTCTTGCCTTCAGTTCCTATGGAGACATACCCAAGAGTTGAAATATTGAGTCATGTGTTAATTCTATTGTCATGTGACTCTACAGTAGTTCTATTTTTAACTTTTTGAGGAACCACAATATTGTTTCCCATAGTAGTTGCTCCATTTCACCTTCTACCAACTGTGTTCAAGGATTCCGATTTCTACATCCTTACTAATATTTATTATTTCCTAGGCTTCTGATAGATGTGAAGTGATAGCTCATTGTGGGTTTGCTCTGCATTTGTCTAAGCTAGAATGTGTCCTAGAAGAAGTGAGAGCCAGGCTCATGGACCAAAATATGGAGACCAGCTTCATGTCACGCTTTGATGTTGGGCCACATCATGATATAGCCTCCATAGTGTCTCCCTTCTCTCAACAGGACAATGGAGGACACCCATGCCAATCCTACCTACTTTCCGCGTTGTTACAAAGGGGCGTCAAGCTAATCTCCAAGAATAACAGAGCTGAAACTTTGTTCCAAAGAGCTGGAGTCTCATAAATATGAGGCACTGTGGACAACTTGTCAAGATCTGCCTAAAGGCCCAAAGGACAAGACCCTAAGTCACATCACAGGAGACATTATTAGAGGCTAACTCAAAATCCTTGAGTGACATCAATTTTAAAATACTGTAATCCACTTTGAACTAGGCACTTAATAGTTTGTCTGCACCATGAGCCTGACCATATGTCTCCAATTTCCCCATTCAATTACTACTTTAAACAAATTCAGAATTTTGAGTTTTACTGTCCCATTCTTGGAGCTGCTAAGACAGTAACAGATTAAGTAGGATGAGCCAGGCAGCCATACTTCTTGTAAAGTTATCCCCAGAGATAAATGTACAATGTTGTTCTGGAGGCTGTGGTGGTGTTCGCAGTGTGACTAAGGTTGACAGACTGCCTGCATGTGGGTGGCTGTCTCCTTTCCAGCTGTGACCAGCTGAATTATATCACCTGTCCCATTTGATGTATTAGGATATGCCCAAGCTCAAGATGCATGTTGCTGCAATAGGGAAATTAATGTCCACCACTGGAGGCAATTAATAATGATTAAGAGCAAAACAGCAGGGTTAAATCTGTGCATTTAACAGAGTGTTCATAGACTTTTATACTATATTTCAGCCTAGTTGCTCAAAGGGGGAAAAACCTCTTTTGGGGGATTAGAACAATCTTATCTTAATTAGCACATAACTTAGATGAAATGTCAAAGTTGCTTCAATGAGACATGCTTATTCATTATTTACTCAGTTTTCCCTTCATGGAGCTAGAGAGAAACATAGCCCAAATAGTAGTAGACTGCAGAAAGAAATGGTAAAATTAAGTTGTATAGTGAGTAGCACTCTCAGACTTTGGAACTGCTTCACACAACCTATAAATTGGAGGGAGAAATTTTCACCTCTTTTAATTTGCAGTTCTTTAGTTAATGCGCTGAAAAATAGCCACAAATTGGCGCAGCCTAGGTTTGCAGTGCTCAGGCTGGTGTGATGCCATGAAGTCTGCATGTAGCATGCTTAGTACTAGCTCATTGATTTCCCTTTAGTGACTACAATTTAGATATAAATTTGAACATTAGAAGCCTAAACTGAACATGGAATTTCCCCCCAAAATGCAGAAAACAGCGAAAACTTGTAAGCCTTCAAGTTGACAAAACAGAACCAAGGCGTCTATGTCACCACACGTTAGCTTACAGTATACACAATACAGATATTTATCAATCAGATATTTTATTACAAAATTTCATTAAGCAGATTAAAACATAATTGGCCACCAGTTGGACTTTATAGCCCAGAGAATATTATATACTTAACCTAAGTGGTAATGTAATTCTCATTATTTAAAAGCTGTGAGATAAAGGTCTTGGAAAACTGCACAGCCCTATGTTATTATGATCGAATCTAGACCGAGAGACTGGCGTAACTCCTTTGCTGTGAAGCTGAGATGGCTGTGCAAACGCCAGGCTCTTCTGGTTGCCTGAGCTCCTGGGGCTCCCATGGGCAGGGCTGCTCCTCCCATTTCTCCTTCATTGCGTCCCCAAGAGTGGCTCAGTCTGCACAATCCCAAAAGAATTTCAATTACAAATGAAACATTCAGGCAATAAACAATTGCTTGGCTTATATGATTTAGACATCCTGATCTTGGCCATAACTGAAATATATGATTAAATTTTTAATGACACTAATAAGTACTCAGGACTTTTGTTCATGTGATATCTAATAGCCTGTGACTAAATATCTGCACACCGCTTGAGTTTCAAAAAGTCATCCATTTGCTCACTCATTTGTTCAGTAGATGGTGTTTTTGCCCAAAACCATTGTTAACACTTTTGTCTTGAAATTGCAATGTAGTGAGCATGGCTGAGTTAAATTTCTGAGACAGGATAAAACTATTTTTGTAGAAATCTACCCATTCAACAGATTTTTTGAGTGCTTACCATGTATTAAGGATTCTGTTGGATGACCACAAAGATATAGATAGATAGATAAACAGATAGACAGATAGATAGAGATATAGATAGTCTGTCTCTAGCTATATCTATGGACTCTTTTGTAACTTAACATTGACTAAATGCTAACTTTATGCTAGGCATTGTCCATTTATTCTCATGATCTTCTGCAGCAGCCATTATTCCCATTTACATTTGGGAAAGTTGAGTCTTGAGAAGATGACTTTTCCAAATGATTTTGGTATGTCCAAGGTTACACAGAGTCAGGACACCAACCTTGGTCTTCTGCTTTCTGTATCTCCAAGTGTTGCCTGCTCATGGCAGCTGCTTCTTAAGGAGTTGAGATATGGTGGCTCACCTAGCCCCTCTCTTGACCAAAGAAAATGCTTATATTTTATAGTTCTGGGAAAATTTCATAAGCCCTGGGGCAGTGCTGTTTATCTAGTGTTAACTGCAAAAGAAAAATTAGTAAGAATATCAAATAATTGAATAACACAAGCTAAATTTATACACACACACACACACACACATACACACACACACACACACACACCATACATACAGGACATATGTACATACAAGACACATAGGATATATATACAGGACCAGGAATTTAGCTCAGAGGCACAGCACCTGCCTGGTAAGCATGAAGTCCTGAGTTCAATTCCCAGCACCAAAAGAAAAAAGATGGGACACATATACAGACTATTCCCAGTAAACATAGAATAGAGATTATTTTGAAGCTCATAGAAAATATTAATGAAAATTACCTACATTGTAAGCCAAAACCAAGTATTAACAAATTTCAAATTATTGGTGTAAGTTAAGTTACATTCACTGATTACAATAAAATTAAGTTATAAGAAAAGTATAAAAAGATCATTTTAAGAACTCATTGGTGATAAATGTGTAAAGAATTAAAATAGGTCAGATTCAATTTCAAATAGATTGAAAGAAAAAATTTTGTTGAAAATTCAAACATGCTTAATATGAAAAAGGTAATGGCATCAATTAAAACTTTGAGATAAAGAATTAATATTAGATAAACAAAGAGCTCTCAAAGCTGGATTGTAAAAAATAAGTCAGTTATAACATGGGCAAAAGATATAATGAGACACTTTACCATTAGATGCTAAACAACCACATGAAAACATGTCTAACATCATTATCCTCTGGAGAAATGCAAACTTCAAACCACAATAAGATATCCTTACAAGTCTAACAGGGTGGCTAAAATAAAAAATACTGGTAACATCAAATGCCTGTAAGGATATGAAGAGGCAGGGACATTCATATATTATTAATAGAAATGTAAAATGCTATAGTCATTCTGGAAAATAAATAGTTTGTCACTTTCTTTAAAAACTACACATGCAGTTACCAGACCTGTACATAAGCCTGCCATAACCAGTATGGAAACTACTAGATGTGCTTAACTAGGAAAAATGGTTAAACTGTGATACATCCATAGCATGGAATAGTATTCAGCAATAAAAAAGGAAGAACTATTGATTCACCCAACAATCTAGACAAATGTTTAGAGAATTGTGACAAGTGAAGAAAGTCCCCAAACCAATATGATTTCATTTATAGAACATCTTTGAAAGGAAATTAAATAGAGAGACAACAGATTGGCTGTTGCTAGGAGGTAAGGGGAGGGTAAATGCAGGAGAGAAGTAGAGTAGCTGTCAGGGAGCCCTGTAAGAGATCCTTGTGCTCATGGAAATGCACTGTATCTTGGCTGTATTTGTGCCAATCTCCTGAGTGAGGCATAGCGCTATAGTTCGGCAGTAGAAAGTCATTGGTGCAGACAGTGTAAAGGGTACAGGAGCATCTTCCTGTGTTATTTCTTACAACCATATGTAACTTTACAATCATCTCAAAATACAAAATTTAATTTTAAAAAACTCCTTTGAGATGCAGCGAAAGCATTACTTTCAAAGTTAAACATTTATATAAGAAAAATGATTAAAATTAATAACATAAGCAATTAGAAACAACAGCAGTAAAAAAAAGTTCAAGTTATCTCACGTGAAGAAAGGAATAGTAAAGAGCAAGCATTAATGGAATAAGAAAAACAAAAGTACTATGGGAAGTTTCTCTAAGTTAAAAAAAGTTTCTACACAAAGACCCTTAACACCTCTGGCAAGACTGATCTGGAAGTGAGGGGAAGACCCAAACTGACAATGCTGGGGTCAAGAAAAAGGCTATACTGACAGCTGCAGCAGATAATAAGAGAAGAGTCTAGATAACTGCATGCCTGTAAACTAGAAAATACAAGGTGGAGAAGTATTTAGAAAAATATAACTGGCCTACACTGTCATGGCTGAAGTAATATATCTGGTTGAATAACCATTAAATGTTTTTAAATTTTTGCAATGAAAACTCAAAGACCAACAAATTTTCAAGACAGACATGACTGTCATCTTTCTCAACCTCTTCTCAAGCATAAAAAAAGAACAGAAGAAAGGAAAGAAGCTATATTAATCCATTTCTGTTCCTCTAACAAAATACCTGAGGCTACATAAATTTATAAAGAAAAGACGTTCAGTTAGCTCACAGTTCTGAAGACTCAATGGCATGGCAGTGAAATCAGCACAGCACTGGTGAATGACATCACAATGGCTGGGCATGTGCTCAAGAAGAGAGAGACTGAATATTTAATCAAGAAGCCTGTACAAGAATGGAGTTCTGGGGGAATATATTAAACCCTTGTGAGAGCAGGGCCTTGAGGACCTAAGGACCTGCTGCTAGGCCCCATCCCTCAAAGGTCCCTTCCACGGTGCCACAGTGCTACACCAGGGACCTGGCTTCCAACACATAAACTCTTGGGGAACAAACCACAACCAAATCACAGCCGAAGGACAGAGAAAGGGAAAGAAGAGAGGGAAAGTGAAAAGAAAGAGAGGAAAGAAGGAAAGCAAAGAAACAAATGTTTTCCAACTCATACCATGATATCAAATCTAGACAAAATCAGGTCAAGATCCAAAAATATTAAATAAAATAAACTTAAACCAAACTCAACAACAGAGAAGAGATCCAGTAGGACTTATCCAGAAATATACTGTTGGTTCAATAGTAGAAACACTGGTTACTATAATCAACCACAATAAAGGTAAAAGGAGAAAAGCCTCATGGCCATTTTTTTTCTTTTTGGTCTTTTTTTTTTTAAATAAAAGTACAAAAACATATTAACAAACAGACACCAATTAGCATAAAAAATAGTACAATCACAACTGATCTATAGACAAGGTGACATGGTCTCAACAGTGGTTATTGCTTTATCCATTGATATCTTCGAAGTGTAAATATATGAACCCATATACAGACATGCAAAATTGGTCCGACCATTAATCCTCTCAACAACATAAAAACACAAAAACCAAACATCCAAAGACAGAAAACAAAACAGGCAAACAACAACAACAAAAAAAAAAAGAAAAAAAACACCAGTAGTTGCTGCTTTGCATATTGATATCTTCGAAGTGTGTGTTCAGGATAATACATACAGACATACAATATTGACCAAATAACCCGTCATCAATTATTCCTTAGCATTAACGTTTTGGTCTTTTTGAGACAGGGTCTCACTATGCAGTTCAGGCTGGCCTTGAGCTCAATTTGTAGCCCAGGCTGGCCTTGAACCCACAACAATTCTCTTGCCTCAGCCTCCCAAGTGCTGGGATTACAGGCATGTGCCACCATGCCCAGCTCATGGTCTTAACAGTATGGAATTCAGTGAAAGTCTAAACCTGTTCATCACAAGGACCCTGGAAAAGTTGCTGCTGCAGGAGACATGCAAGAGAAGGTCCACAGTGCATCAACAACACCATGGCCAGGAGCAATGGACTAGGGAGTAAGTTGTGGGGTGCTTGCATCAAGCAAAACTAGTGCCAGTGGGTGAACTATGACCACAGACAACAAGAATGAGACTCACTGACAGAATGCCAAGTGATACCTAGGTGAGGCAGGGATAAGATTAGCACAAAATACATGGAGTGGCGAAGTGAAGTATGTTTAAGCCTGGCCCTCAGGAGCACTTGGAGTTAGTAGTAATATTTTACTGAGCAGGGAGTGGGTATATATGTTCACTTACTATTATTCTTTAAGGCAGCATAATCTTGGCAAGTGGGCCCTTCACTTGCAGATTGTAACTCAAATTATCAATGGAAGGCTGGGGCTCCTCTACATAGCCTTCAAAGTCTCTTCGATACTGGCAGATCTCAGGGTCCTTTGAGAGACATTGGCCCAGGATCTCTCAATTAACCCCAACAGGAAAGGATGTTGTAATGTTCCTTCCAGAACGCTTTAAGGGTTAAATCTGTATCTGAGACTATCTGGAAGCACAAGCAACCAGCATTCGAGTCATAACTCAAGACTTTGGTCATAAGTTAAAACTAAAATTCTAATCATAATCCAAGTTGTTCATATGTCAGGCCATTTGTAACTCAAGCATTCACTGTACATGTTTTCTCATATGCATAACTTCTACCTATAGAAAAGGGGAAACTTGACATTCTCTGTAGCCTGATATGTTTCCCATGTTAACATGTGCCACTTCCACCATAAATATCACTTCTTTTGAAAATCAAGCTAAAAGGGACAGGTAAAGGAAGTGACACCCTTGGGCCTTCCCTACTTCTTTTGGCTCTCAAGTCTGTAAGCCAGCATTATTTCTATGGCTTTTTCAAAAGGCTTGTCACCAACTTTGAGACACTGTACCCTAAAGCAAATCTCAACTTAGCTGACTCTCCTTTATGCTTTCTATTAGAAGTTGAATAACTCACATATGACTAGGGACCATGCATTTGAATACTGCATAGGGCCCGTACTAGGTGCCAGGCTCCAGACTAAATACATCACAGGCATTGGCTTGTTTTCCTTCTCCCACATGAGGCACCCACCATAATGACCCTCATTTCTCAGCTGGGGTGCTGGCTACATGATGAGAATGTGGTAGAGCAGAAATTTGGGGCCAGTGCTGTTTGTCTGTGTGCTACATTGCCTATGAGTACAGAAAATAGAATTGGCATTTTGAGAGACTCGATTTGGGTAAAGCAAAATTGCTTTTGAAATAGTACCCAGCACTGAGGAATGCAGTTATAGCCCTTGTGTGGGGACAGGCCCTCTAATCAGTAGAAAAACCACATTATACCAAGCTTTTATTGAATGCAGTTACTGCCTTTGATTGGCCCAGATGTGAGTCTGCAGCCAGGGAAGGTCATGGAGAGTCGTAACTCTATGTACCACTGTATTTCTTTATAATTACCCAAAGGAAGCTATAGGACTTAAAGACCGAAGGCGTACTTTCTTTACAATCCTCACATCAGCCTAAATCAGCTATAACTATAACTGTCCTTAGGGTTCCAAAGTGACCTCTTATTAAAATGATCTATAATTTTGATTAGTTTCTATGGCTCTCAGCAGAGCCCAGGGCCTGTTGACTCTGAATTCACGTTTTCTTGATATGAGAGCTGGACCACTCAGTTGTTTGCGATGCTCCTCTGAGAGAGCAAGGGGTTGGGGCCCTAGACGTAAGTTAATTTGCATTTGCTCTCATTTTTGTTTCTCCAGATTGCGTACGCAGGTGTGTGGCCTAATGCACTTTCAACTCATTTTCCCGAGCTCAGTCCTGGGCAGGATTACAGTGGCAAGAGGGACTTTGGAGCTTTGAGTTCTGCTTCCTGGTGGAGATACTGTAGCTATTGCCTATTGAGACCCACTGCTGCATATGGTTTGGGTGTTCCATAAACCTTATCTCATTCTTTTCTTGTCCGAGGCTTTGCAAATTTGTTTGTAACAAGGTCTCACTATGTAGTCCAGGGTCCATATCCTGGGACTTGCTATGTAGCCCATACTGGTTTTGAACTCGAGATCTTGCCTCAACCTCTCAAGCGCTGGGATTACAGGTGTGCGCCACCATGACCAGTTACATTATCTTATTTGATAATGAACTTTACTTTGGGATTGACCCCAGGGCCTCAGGCATAGTAAACACATGCTCTACCACTGAGCTACACCCCCAGGTCCAATAATGAGTTATTTTTAATGTGTATGAAAAACAAAGAACTGGAGACTCAGAAAAGTGAATCATGCTGAATAAGGATACAAGGTTAGAGAGGGGCAGAACTGGGATTTGAGCCCCAATAAGTCAAAACCCTTCGCTCTCACTTCACATGGCACCTAAATGAGAACTGTGTTCTGATGAGTTGAAGCTAGAAGTCAACTCAAGAGCCTCACACCAGAGTCAAAAGTTTAAGACTACTATTGTACATGCCCTCTTACATGGCGGATGATGGAGGGTGGGTTTCCTTCAAATATTAGCACATCTCTGACCCTGAAGGCAAAATGGTGTTTTGTCTTTCTTTATCACCAGGAAAATAAGAAAAAAAAGTACTGTTACCAAGTTTGGGGGAAGTTTGTAATCCAAAGTTGATCAATGCCAAAGTGAAAAGAGTTGCTGTAAAACAAATTAATGTTTTCATTTGAAAGTTGAGACATTGGATTCGTTTCAATATCTTCATTGTATCATCAGCTCTATAGCTGGACAAATAAACAGATAGACCTATAATATCACCATTCAAATGATTAAAAAGAAATAAAGCGATGCCAGATGTTTATTTGGAATAACCCATAGAACACATTGAAAACAATTCCTATTTCTGCAACTGGAAATTGGAATTGATCATTACTGGGCATTAAATGTGCGTATGTTTCTCTGAAGTTCCTAAATCTATTTAATTTCTATGTTGACAGAGATATTAGACAGCTGTTTGAAAATCTGTCTCTCTTTCCTGAGCTATGCACAAGAAATCTTTATGTTAAGCCCCGAAATGTCAATGAGAGCTCTTCAGCGCACGAATCAGCCTGTGAGTGGAATGTGCGCGGCTGGAAGCAATAACCTTAACTTAAATTCTCAGTGGTCCTGATTGCCCCACGTGCACCCCTTTAAGACATGGCTGAGGAAGGCGATGTCTCCCAAGTGCTGCTCTGCACCGCCAGCTTGGGTGATTAGAGTCAAAGGCGATGAGTTAGGAGATGCATTCCCGTAAATGGCTTCAGCAGTGACTCACTGTGCACCCCAGGGGAACATTCTTGAATCCTCTGCTCTATTACCCTATCCCCTATCTCAACCTCACACCCCCACCCCCTCAAATGGGATCAAATGCTTCCATCGCTGTAAAGCCTGCACAAAGCACCGTGGGAACCAGGTGCAGGGAAAGAGAAAACTCATCTCATTCCTTTGGAGTCTTTCTAGGGCAGCTATGAACTTGCTCATCAGCATCATCCTAGCTATGCTTAACACCATCAGAAACTTTCCCACAGCTGCAGCAAAGAGAAAGCAAAATACTTTTATGCACTAAAGTGTTCTTTATAGTGTGATTTATAAAATTGTGTTTATGGGGGTGTGTTAAGCTTGCATGTCTTAGAATTTTAAAAAATGTTACATAAATTATGACAAATTTAAAGATGCTCTCTGGCACTCCCATTAGAAGTTAAGTTTCCAGGCATGGTGGTGCACACCTATAATCCCAGCACTCAGGAGGCTGAGGCAGAAGGGTTGTTGTGAGTTCAACACCAGCCTGGATTTCAAAGTGAGCTCAAAGCCAGCCTGCACTGCACAACAAGACCCTGTCTCAACAAAAGACAGAAGTTTCCAAGAATAAGAAGGTCAAGAAAGAAAAAAGCCTTTTATATTCACTAGCTTGGTAAAATCTTCCATATATATTAAAAAGAAGTTTGGCTTGTCTCTTTCAAGATCAGAAACTTGGCTGATTGGTACACTGGAAGGGGACTGTTTGTCTTCATCATTTTCTCGTGGCTGAGACAGAAAAACCCTGACACCTGGACATAAAGGACAGGTTTATGGTAGCTCTCGGTTTCAGGCCATGGTGGGCCGGATGCAAGGCAGGAAGAACACAGGGGCGGGGGCTGGGGGAGGACAGCTGCTCAGGTCATGGCGGCCAGGAGGCAGAGAGCAGAGGGAGGAGCTGCGGAGGGCGAGGCGCTCTTTAGCTCACGCCTCCAGCGAGTGCCTCTACGCAGGCCCAGGCGCTAACTCCCAGCAGCACACTCATCCCTGAACACCCCGCGGGTGAATGCACTGATGCGCACAGCACCCCCGATCTAACCATGTTCAAACATACGAGGCTTTGGGGGGCACCCCTGATCTAACCCACGACAGGACTTATTTCTCAGGAAAGGACACACACGCATTCCCAATTAGTGAGCTGGATTCTGTAACACAGGATGCCGACATAGTGTTTTACACTCAGATGTCAGGCTGGGGCTATAGCTCAGTGGCACAGTGCCCGCCTGGAAAGCAAGGTCATAAGTTTGATTATATATATATATATATATATATATATATTCAGATATCTGTTAAACACCCTGAAATATTTAGATTGGCAATAATCAGCACAGTATCCCCCCAATCATAAGCTACATGAGAAGTAAATGACTATTCCTGATATCATGTATTGAGTGTTTATTGTGTGCTAAGTATTATACCAGAAAATTATCAATAGCTCGTTTAACAAGATCATATTTGCAAAGCACCTATGCCAGGCCTGCCCCACACTAAGTGCTCCTTATTTGTTTTTGGGTGTGTTATTATTACTACCATCTTCTTTCTCATCTCTTTGTAAAACCTGGGTGACAATGGTCCCTCAGTGCAAATGAGAAAACTGAGATGGACCAGTTCGGTAATTGCCCAAGTCAGGTGGTAAGTGCTAGAGCCACAGTGAGAAATATAATTATCAGAGGAACTGGAACATTCACTCGGTTCACATCAAAGCTTTCTCCAGCTCAGTAGAACCCTGGGAAATTATGGTCCAAGGGTTACTTTCTAACAGGAATCTTAACAAAAGTAGAGGAATGAAGTACTTAATCACATGAGGCCCAAACAACTTAATATGCTTATCTCTTACGAGGGTGATCTGGAACTTGAAACCCATTTTCTGAGACTCCTCCCCTGAACAGGAAAGAAAAGCTAACATTCACTGAGAATTTGTGTGACAAGCAGTCACTGGAGCTTAAAAATGAGAGAACAACAAATCATGAAGTAGGCAGAGCCTTCCCTCCTACCTCATTTTATAGAAGATAGAGGCATGAGGAAGGCAAAGAACATTCCCCAAGATTTCACAGTTGAGCTGAAGGCCTGGATTTAAGCTTTAGGCAGTTCCACTCCAAAGCCCAGTCTCTAACTATGAAGTTCCACTGTGATCCCAGGAGAGGAGATGGTCCTGCACAGCTGGGACCCTCTGTCTCCAGAACCACAGCCCTGCCTGTCAAATCACAGTCACATGGCCAAGAGCCACCTGTCTCTCAGAGACAGTGTCTCATGGCTCCGACCCATTACATGTTTAATGTATGTACTCATCCATCTGACCTGGTATATTTTGACTGTAAAGTTTTACTGTGAAGATGAGCTTATTTTAATAATTTATAAGTTCTTAGAGGCACTGTCTCATTGTGATTCTCTAATCTTGGAACAAGCTATTATCCTTTATTTTTAGTAACCCAGGGCAATGCTTATGATACAATGTAGAATAAAATAAAGTAGGATCTAAAATTGTTATATGCAATATACTCACAGATATGTTTAACAACAGGAAGAGTAGAGAATTACCAAAATATAGTGGCTCTACTTTGGTAACAGAACAATGTATGTTTTTTTCTTCATAATTTTCTAAAATTAGTGGTTAAGCAGTAGCACTGATTTTTTAGTAGGCACTGTGCCTTTGCTTTGCATTATTATTATGGTTTGTGTGTCTGGATGTCCCCCTAAAGCCTCATGCAGTCACGGGGCAGGCTTCTAGAGTTTATGATTGATTCATGGTCCAGTGTTGGGATTGTGGGTGTGAGTGCTAGAACCACCCTAGAGAGGGTAGTTTGCATTCAGTGTAAGGGAGGACAAGTGGCTGCTTGCCTTTGCTTGTCCATTTTTTGCTCTTGCTGCTTTTGCTGTTTTCTGCTGCCATGAACTCTTGCCCTCTTCCATGTGCCACTCTGCCTTGGAGCCAGCAGAGTATGGACTGAAATCTCCACGAACTGTTAGCTAAATAGATCTTTCCTTCCTTAATTTTGAGCATTGGGTATTTTGTCCCAGCAATGACAGAAAAGTGACCAAGACAATTATCTTATGTAATCCTCCCAGAAGTAGACACACAGGTGTTAATATTCCTCTTTCACAGATCAAGAAATTGACAGACAAGTTAAATAACTTTCCCAATTTTGTGTGTGACTAAATGACAAGGAAGGAATCCTAAATTGGTTTTAGTTCATTTTACATTGTATCTGTTTGCTAGGGCTTTTATAACAAAATGCCACAGATTGGATGGCTTAAACAACACAGGTTCATTTTCTCAAATTTCTGGAGGCTGAAAGTTCAAGATGAAAGTGTGATCAGGGTTTCCTTTGAGGTCCTGCTCATTGCTGTGTCCTCCCATGGTCAGTCTGCCTTCCTCCATGAACATCTAGTTTCTCTGTGTGCAGTTTCGACGGCTCATCTTGACTGTCTACTTGGTTGGACAGTGAAACACCTAGGAAGTTAGTAAAGCATACTTCTCTGAGGGTGTTTCCGGAGATGACCAACACATAGGACAGCAAACTGAGGGAGGAGATATCTGGTACGTGTGGGTGGCACATCCGATAGATTGGGGCCAAGACTGAACAAAAGCAGAAGAAGAAGCCCACCAGTGATCTCCCGGTCTCTCTCTCTCTTCTGGCTGGTTTCTTCCCTGATACTCTTTTGCTGAGATGTTTCTGCCTCACCCCAGATCTAAAATCAAGGGAGCTGGCTGGACATAGGCTGATACCTCTGAAAGTTCAAGCCCAAATACCTGTCTCCTCCTTTAAGCTGTTTGGCTCAGGTGTTGTGCCACAGCAATGGAAGGTGCCTAACAGTGTCCAAATAGTCTCTCCTAAGAACACCATTCATACTGGATTAGGGAGCATTCAAAAGATACCCTTTTAATTTACCACCTTATAAAAGACCTCGTCTCCAGATGAATTTAGAGGAACACAATTTAGCCTATAATGCATCTTCTTAACCATCTTCTTAACTCCGCTGCAAAATAATACTGCTGCTCATAAAGTACTTGTTTTATAATTCATAAAAATTACTTTTAGCCATACAGTCATGCTGAAAAGACATTTTGTTGTAAGCGAAACAACTCACTCACTGTTAGCTCTGTGGTTCACTCACTACTTTAGAAATAGAATCCTGATTGGTGAATGGAAAATGATAAACTGAAATTTAAGGATCTTCAAATTAGCTCACCCAATCCTCCTGCTTTGATCATTCAATAAAATTTATCTTGTTATCCATTTAGAGTTTAAATCAAATAGCAAATGTACTAAAAAAAGACAGCCTGAAAAATAATCAGAAGTATAAACTTTTTAAAAACATAAAATATAGTTAAAGAGATCAAAGCATAAAAGTGTGAAACATTAATAACAACGTATGACAGTATTACATGAAATGCCACAAGCCAGCATGGGATGAACTGTAGGAGGGGTGATCCAGGAAGTCTTCCTGAAGGAGGAAGTACTTTCCATTTTGCTCAATGAGCAGCCCTCTCTCCGTCTCACAGGGTGCTGTGAGAGTCAGGACAAGCTTAGTGCAGTCTTGTGTGGGGATGGGCTGATGAGACTAAGGCTGATAATACAGGGTCAGAGAGAGGAGGAGAGTGAAATTGGACAAAACCTGGAGGTGGGGTAAAAAAGAAATCGCCCAAATAAAAATAATAAATGAATGAATCTGTGTGAATTTGGAGACAGCATCATGAGAACTTGGCTCCGGGTTTATCTACCATGGCCCTAGGGGAAGCAGCTGGAAACGGAAGCTGACTGCAGAGCTCCAGGTTCAGACTGTGGTGGGAAAGAGATGCATAAGAAGCCAGGGATGGTGAGAAGGTTGGAACCTGCTGCTTCTGTCCTGAATCTTCCAGACAAGCTACAAGAGAAGAGAACAGAAGGAAACCCCTGGCTCCTCTGAAAAAGGTAGAGGAAAATGAGAGGAAAGAATCTCATTGTTTGTGACAGGAACTTGGGCCCAGTCAGCCCATCCTCTAGCCAGCTGCTCATCACAATAAAACCAAAGATGATACTTGAAAACATTCAGTCTGGAACTGCAGCAACAGCTCAATAAATTGATTTTATTCTAGGGGTCATAAAAAATGAAAAAAAAGAAACCAACGGGAAAGCTGCAAGAACTTTATTACAATTCTACTCAGCGGGCCAAGGTTGAATACTTTCATTCTCTTCAACAAGGAAGTAGTAGAGAGAAACCGCCCCTTGTCCAGCCTTTGGCCTTGCTGACAAGCTGAGCGATGTTGAGCAAGTCTCTACGCCTTGTAGTCCTTACCTGTGAAACAAAGCTGAGAACTGCGCCCATCTCACAGGGTTGTTCAAGGATTCGCTGACACCACATATCTGATGTTTACGTCAGCGTTACCATCAGGGTGAGTGAGAGCGGCAGCCATCTTGGGGACATTACTGGGGCACGCAGGAGCAGAAGAAATGAGAGCGGAGAGAGCAGAAAGAAAGCCAAAGATGATGCCTCCTCGGGCCCTGCACAGACAACTCAAATGCGCTTAAATAGAAAGGCATCTTAGTCCAATGCATACTAGTAAAAACATGCCAGGAATTGCAGAAGTGCAATTGTTAGAGGCCATGCGGACCCCAAGTATGAAGGCAAACCAAAACATGTAGGTTCCCTGGGAGACCGTTACTGGGACAACACAGTGACCCAAGAGGCACAACCTCACGTTCTCCTCTGTTGGTGCCCACGTGAGTGGAGCAGAGAGTGAAGTTAGAGGTAAAAGGCAAAGTTTGGAAAAAGACATGGAGGAAGTCATGGTGGGCAGCATGCTAAGGACAGGATGGACCGGGCACTTCCCCTGAGGGTGTTGACAGACAAAGCAAGCACCACAGCATGGAGAAGAAGCCAGCGTGGGTGGGATGGGCAGTCAGCTTGCCTCTAAAGAAGCAGCAGTGTCCTGGTGTTGAAGGATAGGGAACACAGGGAGCAGAAACTTCAAGAGCTGAGACTAACAGACAGGGAAACCAGCCTGATGTCTTGCCATACATTTAATTTAATAAAATTGATCCAGTGGATGTGTCTGACATGACTACTGAGGCCTCCTCCCTCTCCTTCCTTTTCTCCTCCATGCTGCTTGGTGCCTGTCTTGTTACCATCTTGGATTTTTCTCTTCCATTCCTGATCTCTACTTCTTTGGTAACTTCAGCTCACACAAGACCCCCAAACCACTTTTAGCTTCTGCCCAGAAGTTTCTGCTATCACAATTGGCCACTACTTTTCTCTCTTGATCTTTGGTTCAAACTTGCAATGAAAAAATCTCACTGGCCAGTCATTCTTTTTCATACTAGATCTTCTCATAAAATATTAATCGGCTCATGGTTATGCTTGGAGCAGGAGGACACTGGACCCACCCAGCTGTGACTAGAAACCCAGAAGGACAAAATCCAAGCAGCAAGCAGCCTACCTTCAGGGGCTAGGCTGGGGCAGGGTAATTGCTCTTAGATGGGAGACAGAGATCCCCAGAACACACAATCACAAAAATATGAATACAAACCAATGTAAATTAAGACTACAAAGGGTACAAAATAAAGCTTAGGAGAGTGAGAAAAGCAAAACAAGCAGAAGGTGTTTTAATAGCTGAGCTGCATTGAAAAATGAGATCTTTATTCTGTGAAAGAAGTTTGTATAAGGCCTTTTCTGTCGGTCCACAGGGAAGACAGGCAATTAAACAATCAGTATGCATGTTCAGGAAGATAGAAGATGTGACTGCATTCATTTATTGAGTAAATACCAATTGAAAATCTTCTTCTGAGTAAAAAAAGGATACAGTGATTGAAGTTTTCAAATGGAAATGCCAAACTTATGAATGTTTGTGCTTTTTGAACAATATGAGGGGACAGTATTTCAAAATCTGGCACCTTTCATGGGTATAGTAGTGTATATAACATGCAGCAGGAGCGTGGGAAAAGGAAATTGAAGGGAAAATAATTAAAAGGAAAGCTATGAGCCAAGTATTTAAAATCCATCTGTAAGACTAAAGAACATATCTCCCAACAACAGCAGCTGGGCAAGTAAGATCAACAGAACTTATGTGCAAAATGGAATGAAAATATTAGCTCAGTATGATTGAAACAAGAAAAAAATTCAATGTGTGATATGACACAACAGTTGTAAGGGAGTGAGCTAATCTTCTGACCACAGTTCTGTGATCTTTCCTCTAGACTACTGGTCAGGAATTCAGACGCTCTGAACAGGTGAAAGAACCAAGAGAATCACGAAAATAGAAATATAAGCAAAGCATGTCTGTATATGGGTTTATATATTTACACTTCGAAGATATCAATGGATAAAGCAATAACCACTGTTGAGACCATATCACCTTGTCTATAGATTAGTTGTGATTGTACTATTTTTTATGCTAATTGGTGTCTGTCAATATGTTTTTGTACTTTTATTTTTTTTAAATAAAAAAAAAAAGAAATATAAGCAAAGTCGCAGAGAGCACCCAGTGTCTGCCCTGCTAGCAAAGGCTTAATTTCTTTGCATCCTGAGGGCTCCCAGGCACTTATGCATGTGTGTATGCCTGTGTGTACGCCTGTCTCCTGCCTAAGCACAGTGACCCAGTGCTTAGGAAGCCACAGCTCTAGCTAGGGGACACTTTAGGCTTCTGTCCGCTCAGCTAGATTTCCTCCTTTCTTTCTGGGCACCTCAAGGTGAAATGAACAAAGAGGAGCAGACAGCTCTTCCATATGGAAGTATATCTGCCCCACAGATAAGATTTCATAAGGGAATAATAAGTTATTTGGAAAATTTTTACAGTAGCAACTTTTTCCTCTGCTTTAGAACATCCTGCAGACTGCAGATAAAGGGTGTCCTAGAAACAGAGCCCCGATCGCTCTCCACACCATCATCCTGACTGGTACTGTTTAGCTCTTACTGGCAAAAGAGTGCTTCAGAAGACCCACCTGTGCCAACGTGGGGGCTGAGCTGATGTATCAGCTTTGACATTTAGCCATAACTGCATTGTAATTCAGAAAGAGAATGATCTGTTCTGTTTGGTCTCTTGCTCTCTCACAAGCTGCAGAACCTGGACCAATACCATATCTGAGGCTCATCTCTGGTACATTGTTAAGATTGAATGCGATAATGTAATATTCTAGAAGCTCAATAATGGAAAGACAGTATGCATTTGTAGAAATACGAGTTTCCTTCATTCTGCTTCTTTTTGGATATAAAGCTTCTTAGTTCTTGCCTTAGCTTGACTAGAGAAAATGTTTTTTTTTAAAAATCTTAAAATTTTCATATATATATATAAGTTCTGATATGTCCCATTGTCCATAAGAAGGTAAGTAGAGAGATGCTCTTTAACTTCTCTAGCACAAGGGGGTAGAGGGCACGGCAAATGAGTTTGTACGTGTGCTTAATGCCATGGCGGCACAGTAGGGATTACATGAAGGATACGTGAGCACTGAGCCTGGTTCCCTGCCGTTGTGCCTTATTGGATGCAATTTAAAGGCCATGATCTAGGAGTCCTCCCTCCGTGAGTAGATATGAATGACTTAGGGAGTCATTGGTGTTAGAGACACATTTCATGCTGACTTTGGCCAGAAATCTATCACATCTTGTCCCTGAGAAGAATTTTAGTTTCTAACACGGTCTAGTTGAGCTGCTTTTCATGTTTTTTTTTTTTTTTAAGGCTTTACAATTAAAGCAAAAGCTTCACACAGCCAGTGATGATAGAACTCAGAAATTGATAGTTTCCAGAGCCCTCCCTGGTGGATTTGGCAGACCTCCCTCTGGGCACTGCTTAACGTTTCTTAGCTAGTTACAGCCTACTTTGCAGAGCTCAGGAGTGAGCAGGCTACCCTTCTCTGGTGGCACTGGAGGTCCTCTCTGAGTATTAAAAGTCAAAGCACCATTGAGAGCTGAGTGGAGTGTGGCATAGACAATCCATGGAATCTTATCTCAAATCTCAAAAGGCATGGAATGCTGACACATGTCGCCATGTGGATGAGCCTTGAAAATATTGCACTAAATGAAATAAGACAGACACCAAAGGACAATAAATATGTCGCACTCCACTTATGGTACCTACAGTAGGCAAATTCACAGAAACAGAAAATAAATAGGGGTTACCTGGGGCTGGGAGAAAGTGGGGAATGAGAAATTGTTGCTTTAACAGATACAGAGCTTCCGTGTGAGATGAAAAAGTTCTGGAAATGAGTGATGGCAATGGCTGTACAATAGCATGAAGACATTTAATGCTGCAGAAGGGTAGAATTTGACATGGTTACAGTAGTACATTTTATGCAATGTTTATTTTAACACAACAAGAATTTTTGGGTTCTAAACCTAGAAAATAAATATCTAAGTTAAAAAAAGTAAGAGGAGCCTCCACATGTTATAAGGAACTTCTCTGATGAGCTGGATACACAAATATCTTGATGGTGTATTGTTCCATGATACTTCAATTTATATATCCTTCCTAAAACCTGACATTTTCAAATTCCTTAAGATATGAGAAGGTTGGGACACAGGATGATGAAATGGTTTGGGACGGGTAGTGCTTTTGTGTTTGGACATATAAGAACATTTTTGTACAGGGTGACTCTTCAAATACTTTAAGCAATTTATAGATGTTAAATACCTGGTTAAAATCCCTCTAATGTGTCTGATAATCACTGTAGCTGTTAAAGCATAATGCGAATTCAGACATACGGTTATACTGAAAGCTTTCCCTCTTGCCTACCTCTCACGCAGTGTACAGAGGGAATGTGTTGCAGACAATAAAATCTAAGGGGAAAAAATTGCCACCCTGCTTCAGTTCTGCCATTAAACCCAACGATGGCGGCTATTGCCGTGTAAAAGGAAAAACAACAAGTTTACAGTTCTTCATTTCCCATGGTAAACAGATTGCTTATTTTAATTTTGAAAATAAAGCGATGGAGGCTATGTAGGTCTGTAAATAAGAGTGTGCATCTCAATTTTCTCCAAATGCTTAAGTGGTTTACATCTGTTTCCTCCCAGTTGTATTTCTCAAACATGAATTTCCATTTTAAAAAGAGTCGTAAAATCACTACTGTTTCTCTGTGGATCTATTAGCAATAAAATAGCCTACAGAGGTTTGCACAGCCATGGAAAATGTACAGTGATAATAGGCTGTCCTGCTGTTACATGGCTTATGCAAACTTTACATTTATCACGGCAGAACCATCTATCCGCAGGGTGGTAGCACAGCAAACAACAGAATAGAAAGGACTAAGAAAAGGAAGAGGAGACTAAAATCTCTATGTACACATCATTAATCAGGCAAGATGAATTCTCCAGCTTAGAAGAGCATTTCCTCAAAGCCAAGTGAGAGAAGGGGCAGGAGAGAATGTGTCAGATTGATCGCAACCTGCAACGTACAACTTTCCATAAAAATTAATCTCCAACAAACCAAAGTGTTCACTCCTCATTTGCATGTGAGGTGGTTCACTTCTCTAGTGATTTTTTTTTTTTCCTAAAGAACCAAGCTGGTCATCTGGTGAAAACTTTTAGTCCAGCAGATTTAGTCTTTCATTGCTTCAAGTAAAAGGGCTCAGAATAGCCCGTAACCTCACACACTGGTGCAGGCTCCTTAACCCACCTCCACAGAAAGCACAGCACAGGCTATATTCACCAAGTCCCTACAGCCCGTGTTATAGTGGGACATACACCTCTGTCCTCAGTTTACGTCCCCGTGGAATTCCACCACCTACAAAGAAGATGGTGCTGTTCCTTTTTGTTTCTGAGTCTACATTAACTCACCAAAGGTCTGAAATGATGGTAAGGAGCAGGTTTCAGAATGGCCTCCTTCCTGGGATTCTCTGATTTCCTCTTTCCCCCACTTACTAGGGCTTGCTTCTCCCCTGGTTGGGAGAGGCTGGGGTGGTTCTCTCCCCCTACTCCACTCCTACTGACTAGGAACCTCTGGCTGCTGTTGGGGAGCCCGAGAAAGGGAGTGGAAGGAATGGGCTCAAAACAAAATAGAATGACATGATGAAGGCAGGTTTCTGTCTTCAAGAAGGGAAGTACAAAACTCTTCAAGAACGTGTAAGTAAAGACAGTGTCCAAATGCACGGAGTCCCCTGGTATAGTAACAATAAGGAAAAATGAAATTATTTCCTTGTGCCCTCGGTCTGACCTAATGGTGTGTTGTGTTGTGCTTACCAGCCACGTGGTGGGCATGTGTGATACTCTGGGTTTCACTTTAGTTTCTAAACTTTTTATCCCTCTTCACATCCACCACAGATTGGGAAACGTCTCAGTCAGTAGCTGTGTATTTTTTTGCATTTGTTTCCCTTTGTGTTTGCATCCTTTCAGATCTACCTTGTCGCAGTCCATTGAGAAATTATCCCAGCAATTGTAATATCCAGTTCTTTCTGAAGCAAGTAACAGAAGCAGCACAAGGCTGTGTTTTATAAACACCACAGTGGCTTCAAAACGGCCTCTTCTCCTCCCAAAATGTATGTGCATGAGGTACTTCTGATTCTTTGTGAGATACCTCGTGTGTCTTTCTGCCCTCTGAGTGGCCTTGTTCTCATGAAATAGAAAAGAATCAATAAAATATATTTACATTGCTTGGTTGCAAAAGCCTATTCTATTGCGTAGGGGTATTTATACTTTTAAAAACATATTTATGTTTCATTTTATTAGTTTAAGGAAGACAGGAGTTTCAGAAATAATTCAGGAGACCCTAAGAAGAATGATGGAAAGGCAAACTTTCAGTTCATACCCCTCTGAGTGACTGCTTAGAATATTCAACCCTGGAGCTCCCACTCTTTCACGAATAGAACAATATAAGAAGGAGAAAAGGAAAATAGGAAATGAGGGAAATGCAGGAGAAGGAGGGCAGCTGGAATATCTAACACCCCAGCAGTTCCTGCCACACAAATATTAGAGTTTTACTTGGCATGAAGTCTGTTCTTTTGAATAAATTCCCGATGGGGATCTTAGTTGTGTGTCCCCAAATCATTATCAGATCTGCTCAAACAGTTGGGTGGGAAACAATCCAATAACCAACTTTAAGCCATTTGTGGGCCTGGAAACTGGTTATTAAGACTTGATCATTTTTTTATCATGCTTTGACAGCAGAGAGGGGCATATTTGCATTTTAGATCAGAGGTTCCCATGTTGAGTTGCCCCAGCGCCCACAGGAATGGGTCCAAACAGCCCCTGAGCAGCGTAGCCAAGAAGGCTTGAGTCTAAGCCCCAGTTGCACACTCCTGAGATTGCTCTCCTTGTGTGGTTAGGCATCTTTTCTTGGATGCGTAGCTCCTCTATCGTTAGTTCTCAGGAAGCACTACCATGCTGGATATTTCTTACAGTGGGCCCCTGTCGGTGCTGCAAAGCTTGTACGTGACTAAGCACACAGCTGTCCCAGCCTTGTGTGTATGCTGGAAGCAGAGATGTGGTAAGTTTCCATAAAGGCCACTCAGCTGTACGTCTCCTTCAAATGCCTTGATATGAACAGGGAGCACAGTATGCAGCACTGCTTTCCAAAACAGTTTCAGGATTTCTTGCTGGGGAGATGGATATGGGCTATCGATCTTTCTCTTCAATGATCAGTCACATGCCACATTGGCTCCTCTTCCATAAGCAGAAACTCAGAGTTCACTGGCAAGACTGCTACTTCTCAACAACTGTTTTTAGGTTCAACTGAGATCCCCCACCAGGGCCTTTGGCAATTCCAGTAAGTGTCCATTTGACCCCTTTTCATGTGGCTCCTGGATCTCTTGGATGAGCTCTGCCAGGAAATTCTGGTTCTGTTGGAAGGTAGTGCTTCTGACTATGTACCAGATTCCTCTGCAAATCCCTGAGAATTAGACCAAAGCCTAATAATAACCATAGTATTTGTAGTAATAATAATCGCTATAATTATTTGGTGCTTTCTATGTGTCCAGGCAGGCTTACAACTTTTTCCGAGGGACACATAAGCGCTGGATTTGAGCTTTAGACCCATGCTTTAAGCCCCACACTGGGCTTCTTCTCCAGTCTTATTATCTTCATGATATCTTATGTTTGCATATTGGGAAGAAGACAGTTCTTGTCTCCAACTATAGGCTTGTGGTTGATGGAGGTCCCCATGCATGTGGCACATGTGGTGATCCGTGTTCCTCTTTAGCAGATTTTATTCTGCATCCCCCTGCTGCCTTCATGCCTTTCCTCCCGCTACACTTCCCCATCCCACTATACATCTTCTACACAGCAGGGCAGGGTAATTCTCTGTGTGCTAGGCAGTAACTATGTAGTAATAACAATAACTCTTGGTACTTAGAGCTCCTCATCCAAGGATGTCACCCAAGCTTAAAGAAATTTAAATTATCTGTTCACAGCAGCATGATGGGGTGGTTTTGGTCTCCTTTCCAGGCTTGGAGCTTTCTCCTTTATATGTGTGCACATATAAAGGACAAAGCTCCTGGCTTTTCCTAATGAGGCTTTCCTAACTACAACAGGAGAGACAAGCTGGGGAAGGGCCATACATAGAGTGATGGTCTCCTGTTTCTCTGAAGTCTCTTTGCAGTGTGCATTGATGCCTCCTGGGCAAGTCTGCTGTCTTCAGGAGCCCTCTGGCTTCATGGCATTCAGGAGAAAGGGCTGTTCACCAGCTAAATCTCTGTTATTCAATTCACTGCCAACACCCAAGCATTCTCTCCTGAAGTTGTCCCCAAGGCAAAAACCATAGGACTC
Organism: Dinomys branickii; assembly: GCA_004027595.1. Lineage (NCBI taxonomy): Eukaryota > Metazoa > Chordata > Mammalia > Rodentia > Dinomyidae > Dinomys > Dinomys branickii. The sequence goes on from PVLD010001109.1 coordinate 75,928, forward strand.
TGATGAGGAAGAGGATGCCTGGGTCTGGTGACTGCTTCATGTCTGTATTACCACCCATCCTCGGGTCTCCCCATCCTTCTGTCCCTGTGAGATGTTCCCTATCCCTACTCTGAGGACAGATTCATTCACAGACTTCCTCCAGCAATAATCTACACCCAAAGCTTTCCCTGAGGACAGCCTGAGGGTCAGGGGCTCTCTAGTTAAGGGTCAAAGTTCCAGACCCTCATGTTCTATTTCTACCCTCCAGCTAACACCTTCTTGCAAGAGTTGAGTTTTTGGACCTGCTCCACACCTATCTGGACCGATAGGACATGCTCCTCTCCTCTTATTTAGTCTAAAGTCTGCACCTTCTGACCAAACTAACTTTCCATGACACACTAGAGAAAAGGATGTACTTCAAGGAAAGAACTTAACTTTCTTCACCAATTAGGAACAACCCTCAGATCTTGGGTTAAGAGCAAATCACTGCTCCAAGCCAGAGAAACAGAAGTGGTGCATCCTGGGGAGACACAGGGCAAATGTCAGAGTCCCTGCGTTCTGTGATCCCACACACAGAGTAACAGGGGGTGATGCGCCCATTAAATGCAAGCCACTGCCCTAAAGGTTGAAGGAGCTGCCGGGAAGGATCATTCACTGGCCACACTCTCAAGGAGTACACAGTCTTAGGGAGGTGAGAAGGAAACAAAAACATCGAAGAACATCCTGAGCTTCAGGTGGGCTCCAAACCCTCATTCCCAGCAGGTACCAAGTTTGGAGACCAAAAGGTGTTTCCCTCTGCAGACTCGGTCGTGGTGAGAAAGTCAGAAGAAAGAAGAGCAATTTAGTCAAGGTTGATGAGAAGCATTTCAATGGTGAAATCACTGGAGCTTTTCCCTCTGACTCAGAGCAAATGCATTTGTCAAACACACCATAAATATACATTTGCACTATTTATTACCTCTGCCTATAAAAGAAAATTGTATTAGGTGATTGTGCTGAAAATGTGTCAAAAATATAATTTGCATCTCTTTTATGTGGGTGTTTTTGTGGGTATTTGCTATATTTCAATTTGCTAATATACATATATATCTCTGTAGAGACATATATAAATGCTGTTTAGTTCTTCTGATCTTTGTTTTTATTTTCTTAGGATAAAAATTTCAATATAATTTGTGATTCTAAAAATATTGCTTTTGAAAAATACTGTATGGATCCTTCGTTCCCCTAATTCCCATAATCCAATACAATAAAACATTTACTAAAAGTATATTAAAGAGAATGTCCTGAAGGATTTGCTTCTCTTTGACAAACTGCCACTAGAGGATTATGCAGAATGTTTTGTGTGTTGTCCTGAATTTCACAGAATCCATCTCTCTTCTGTTAGGTGAATTTCCCCAAGCTTTCCCTTAACCCTCTAGATGGGAACACTTATTTTCTGTCCAAGCAATCCTACAAGCTATAGGGAGCTGAGATTTCAGTTGTTTGAGCTCCTGGCTTATTTTTCAGGTACCATGAATTTTGAAAGAAGGTGTATTCTGCATTATTTTTATTTATATCATCTAACAACTTTTTTTATATTTGCAGAAAAAAACTTTTGCACTTGTGTCCTTTGCCAGTTCCTCTCAACCACCTTAAGAAGCAGGTCAACATCTTCCTATATTAAGAAGAAATAAAACCCAAGAGGAGATTATGTCACTTTAGGGTCACACAGAAAATCATTAAAAGATTAAAACTCTCATCTCCCAAGTCTGAAGTGTTCTGCTTTGCTGTTAGTAATGCCATCTTAGTCTCTTTTCCTCATCTACAAGCCACATACATACTTTTTCTGAAGTAGATAACAGCTTGGCCAGGAGATCCACAGTCCCGTGTAGCTTGTTTTGAACTCTGGAAAGAAATCCCTCTCTGATTTCCCCTGGGAACTTGGCCTCACAGTGGGACCAGGTAGAGAGAGACTGCTATGGACTGACTTGTGTCACTCACAAATTTGTATGTTGAAACCCCAACCATCATTGTGAGAGGGAGAGAGAGAGGGAGAGAGAGAGAATTTCCACACACAAGGAGCTCAATGCTAAGGAAGGCCCATGCGTGGACCCCGTGAAGGTGGCCAGACACTGACCCTGCTGGGTCTTGTGGGCGGGACTTCTATGTTTCCGAACTGTGAGAAACACATTTCCATTTAAGCGACCCAGTTCTTGGGTTCTTGCTGTGGCAGTCTGCGCAGACAGATCTTAAGATCTGGCTTTCGCACCTTAGGGTCTACGTGACATAGACAAGACCTAGAAGCTGTGCAGAGTCTGGCCAGAGGGGATCCCTGGAAGGCTGGCAAAGGAGCTCTATGTTAAGAGCTATGGATGGGATCCCTGAGTCAAGCCAGAGAGGCCGAGGCGGCACCAGGGGGCGCAAGAGAGTCCTCTCAAGTAGGAATCACCAGGCAGCTGGTTCCGGCAGCAGCTGATTTATCCCCCGAGTCAGCAGAACAGGCAGCCCCTGGGAGTACTCAGCCATCTTCGTGAGGGGCAGAGGTGGCTGAGACCCTCACACCAAGAGTCCCAATCCGCCATACCCACAGTGGCTTCCTTAATCCTCACCCCATCCTCCACACATCTGAACATCCTCAGAGGAAAAGAAGGGGCAGGTGGGCTGTCTCTGAAATGTAGAACATGATTACCGAAGAAATTCTTGACACTGCTTAAGGGGCCAAGTCATCTACACTGAAGATAAACAGGATTAGGAGTTAGTGCACTTTCCCTTCTGCCAGTGGGAGCTCAAGACGAAGCCCTACTTAGTCACAGGCAAATAAAGGAGCCCTGTTTTCTCTGCCCATACAAGTTGTAATTCAGTTTGAACATGTGACCTGCTACAGGAGAAACTGAGGGGAGGGTACTTCTTCCAGGGGAAAGGTGAGGTTGGAAACAGACAGACGGCTGCTGTGCCCTCTGGAACCAACCCTCCTGGCAGTTAGTTAAGGGACATGTACCCAATCCACCCTCTAGTCTGCCTCCCATGAGCTTACTGTATGCAGGCTGCACATTACTTAATGCAATTGGTGATTTCCTTCACGTCATAGATTGTTATCTTCCCAACTGTGCCATAAAGTTTTGAGGGTACCAAGTACGGAGTTCTTCTAAATATTTGTCAACTCAGCGGTGATGGCGGTGCCCTGCCTGATTGGCACCTGAGTCTCTGAATGTTTCGTAGCATGTTTCAAAGTCCTAATGGAGGACTCCTGAAGTGAATGTCAGCTCTGAGATCTTGAACAAGTCCATTCCACTTCAGGATCTCAGTCTTCACATCTGTAAAACAAGAATTGAACTGGTGGCTATTAACGTTCCCTTTAGCTGTATGAGGGTGTACGATACCTTATTCCATCTTTTATTGTCTTTCCAATGGGCCATTGGAGAACTGGAGCAGAGCCATTAGGGTAGCTATAAGCCATGGAGAGATCGCTCTGTGTGCGTTCTATAACTTGTTTTATTTAGTCCTCACAACAAACCCATGAAGAAGGCCTTATTACCGCTATCACCATTCTACTCACAAGAAAATCGAGACACAGGGAATAACCAGCCCAAGAAAACAGGGTTTGCAGACATTAGAGCCAGGTTTCAGAGGCTCCAGAATTTCTCCTGGGCCACCATACTGTGCTGTCTTCAGGATTGGGAGTTAGTAGCCAATAAGCTGGCTTTGGGGAGGAGAAAGTGGTCCAACTGTCCTTCATTTGGAAGCCTCTGCAGAAGTCCCCGCTACCAAGGCCCACTTTCACTTCAGGGTGCTCTTTGCTCCAAAAAGATGGTCCTGTAACTTATTTCACAAGCCTGTACAGGCTGGGGCTTGGGCAGGGACCTAATGTGCTACTGAAGCACCTGGGGGGAGTAGGGAAGTGTGCAGTAGGGCCTCGGCAGGTCATTTCTTGAGATATTTTAAGGGATTCACATCCAAATATATCACCCTCATTGCAACAAACCTATTTCTGTCATTTTATAGAATACCGGAGGACACCTCCGTGGAGCAATCAGCTGATCCCCAGCAGAACCCTAAGTAGGTCCTTCTTGCCCTGTGATTTGAAATTTTCCTAATCCTTAACTGGTTTATATGACTTTTTTAATATGTCCTTCTTTCCTACCAGCATGAAGGTGGTAGAAGAGAAGTAGGAATCATTTGTCCTGTGAATAGTTTGGCTTGTAATTCACTGCCATGAGAAAATCTCTCAATCCTTCTCTCTCTGTCTCTCTGTCTTTCTCTCTCTCCCTACCTCCCTCTCTTTCTCTGACTTTTTATGCAAAATAGAGATCCCTCAAATGATGGATGGGAGCTAAATTGGAAGCAATATCCATTGAGGAAACAGCAGCAGTAGCAGTTTCTTTTCTAAATAACGCCACGGGCATGCCTGAGGTAACTTGTTGTCACTCCGCACAACTGTGTCCATTTCAGCAAACTGCCTTCTGCAGGGGACATCTGCTGCATGACAACTGGAGGAAGAGGGTTGGAGTTCTTGCTCCTCAGACTGAATGCAGACTGGGCTGATCTCCAGGACACTGCTGAGCTGCCCGTACTTGCACAAAGCTTGTGGGAAGCATAAGCATTTCTGAGCCTGAGTTATTCTAGTAAAGGAGCAGAAAAGAGAGCTTTTGTATCCAGGTAAAGCATTCCACCCACCACACAACAGCTCCCTATCCCGTGAATTCCCTGGGATGACAGGATGACATGAATGCCCTGGGCTGACAGGAGAGCTCTGAAGTCAGCCCAGAGGACTGGGGCTTCAAGACCCCAGCAAGCTGAGGCCTGGGGGCTGAACAGTTCAGCTCCCAAGGGCGAATTCAGACCCTATGAAAAACTCCCAAGAGGCCACACCTGAAAAGAACTGGCCAAGATCCCAAGAGGCTATGGCTTCTTCTCATTACAATAATATATGGTGGCTTGAATAAGAAGCACCTGAGGATCATACAGAGACCCTAAATGGGAACCAAAGTTTTTAGAGAAATGTAGTTTAGCCAGACCGTCTCCAGCCCCTTCTTTTGGAGTTGGGAGGTAGGAAGGCCTTGGAACAGAAGAGATTTGTGTCCACAAGCCCTCATGTGGTCGTTACTGGGCTGCACTAGCTGAGGCACCTTCTCTGCCCCAGCTCCTTTCTTGCCCTGATGAGGAGTGTAGCCTGCTCTTCTCTGCAGTTCCTTGGCAAGGCTTCAAAGGCAGTGTCTGACCTGTGTGACATTCTTATTGTGGTGGTAGCAGTGGTCAGGAGTGAGCAGCCCACCCCTCCCTTTCTGGAAGGTGGCCATTTTGTCTGCCTGGTGCAGAGTCACCCTGTCATGATGTCTGTAGGCTGAGAAAACTCCAGGAGCCCTGACCTCAGGCCATACTTGCCTCTCCAGAGTCAACAGCACTCTGTTTTTCTCCAGAATGGGCAAAAGGCTTCATCATCTACAAAGCTACCTTTTCTTTCTATATGGCTGCATGTAGACAGGAAGGAAAAAAAAAAAATCCACACATATACACACACACCAGACACCAAGAGCAGAATAATGTCAGAGCTAAGCTTGCTCTCCATTTTTCATATTGTTTCCTATTTTCAATAGCTACTGGGTGCCAGAGAGGAAAAGAACAACTTTAAGAAACAATTAGCAGGACGTGTGGTATTCATTCTTGGCTGAAACTATGCAGCCTCATCTGCCGGCAAATACTCTGCAGTCTTTCATGAAAAATGTTTTAGAACTAATGAGCTATATTTGCATTCCCCATAGAGTGGATTCAGAATTTTTCATCTACGCTGCAACATGAAAAATGAATGTGTTTGGCACAGAAGTCATTTGAACATAAAGCCCAGCCTCAGTGGAGAGACAACCTTCAGAAAAACTTTTCAAGTAACTTAGCTCATTCACACTTGCTTCCATGGGGAAGGTCAGGCTCATGTGAAAGATGGAAATTTCCTGCACAAACCTAGATGCTGATGAGATTTGTTTTTGGAGATAATCTGCAGCAGTGAGATTTTTCATAATGTCACTGCAAAATAAATTAAAATGTTCATCTTCATATGGCTGGTTCCATTGCATTAAAATAAATGTTGCAAGCTCATTTAATTAGTATAGTTAGGAATGTCTCTTCCCTGCTTCACTGACTCTCCAAATCACAAGTTAATTTGTCAAAATCAGACCATTGTTTTTCCTTCATTCTTCATTACTAGAGACAGCCCCATTTAAATAAATGTTTATGCTACAGAGAGCAGAGCAGTGAGCAATCCCAAATATTTTCATAAGCCAGTGCTGGAAAACTTTAAAACACAGGGAGTGAAGATGTAGGGTTTTTTTTCTTTTGTGGTTATTGGATACTTGACTGGCTGAGAAGGTACAAAATTGAGCAGTCTGCTGTAACTGATGATGTCGCACCCGCCATTGCTCATGTTGGCGGGCTACATCCTCTTGAAAGCAGTTTTCGTCTATGTTTTCAAAGACAAATGATGACAAAAGATACCATCTCTATAAATTACCCTCTTCAAATCATTCTTTTCAAGAGCCCTTGGTTAATCAATTAGTCAGTGTTGGGAGGGAGGTCTGAACTGGGAGGGGAGGGGTCCTGGTTTTCACAGTCATTTGCCGCCCATTACTAGCTGTGAGCAGTCAGGCATTTCTGCTGAAATTTCAAAAGATAACCAAACTCAAGGAATGTCTTTCTTTGCCTCTCACTTCCTGACTCTCCTAAGCCTCCAGGAAAAATCAGAAGTGGGGGAACATGGCAGCCATTAATAAAGCATGAGTTCCTGGCAGTAGGAGTGTTAGGGTTAATGATGAAGACCGGGGGAAGGGGCTCACGCAATTGGCTGAGGAGCTCGGTGTGGGGGTCTTCTGGAAGGCATCCATCAGTAATGGATGGAAGGGCTCATCAGATCATTATCGGCACCCCCTACTAATGAGATGCTGCACTCCCGCTCAGTAGAGACTCCCCCACTGGAAAATGCCACAGGGCTTCACTTTGTGTTCAGCCCCAACCAGGTGAAGGTCAACTTCCTCCCCTGAAGCTTTGTCTTCTTGACATGATAGAGTGATCTCACCTCCTTCTTCCACAGAGAAGCTGCAGGACAGGTTAGCATGTTTCTTCCCACTGAATAGAGTTTTCTTGCCTAATTTCCCATTTTCTTCTACTGCTCTTGTTCTGCCTGGCTTTTCTTCCATGGAGCAAACGGGAGCAAGGGGAGCAGGCATGGTTCTTCAGGTTCCTTGCAATGCACTGAGTGAGAAAAGCTTTCAAAAGTACCCTTGGTGTGACTCTGGTAAGGTCTTGTGGACAGAATTAATTCCCCCCTTTTTTAAGTTTCTTTTCCTTTTTCTTTTTGAAACAAACTCTTGAGACTCACTTTGTTTCATTAATAAATTGCTTGATTAACCAGACTGTATATTGTACAGATGTGCCATCTAATGACCGTATATTTACAAATGTACTTGACTTTCAGAAGTGAGAACTCTCAGGAGCAGCCAAGGATTCAGACAGGCAGGAAAGTAGGAGAATTCTGGACACCCTGTTGATAGGTCAGTGCTATCTGAAAGTAGCAGTTTGGCATCCATTCATTCATTCACTCACTCATTGACTGGCAAACATTTGTTGCCAGACACTGGGCATAGACAGCCAATCTCCTTTTCTCTCATAAGAGAAGCAGAGCCTTCTGAATAGGACAAAATGAACCAAGGAAACAGAGCACAGAACCAAGTGCAAATGAGATGATCCTGAGCAGGACAAGTTTTCAGTGTGGGCAGAAGTCTAAAGTTATGAAGGTTTAATTCTAAAATGTTCCCCAGAGTTTCACGTGTTTGGAAGGTGATTCGATTGCAGGGACACTATGTGCTGAATGTGCTGTGAGTAGTTTGGGCCTGGCTGGAAGAGGGTCTCTGGATGTGTGAGCAGAAGAGTGTGTTCTTGTCCTTGGCTCCTCCCGCCTGTCTCTATTTCCTGGCTCCCATGGAGTGAGCATCTTCCCTCCACCAGGTCCCTCCATGTGCCATTTTGCCTTGGAGCCAACCAACCATGGACTGAATGTTCTGAAAAACTCTCTACATTTAATATGGGATGACCAGCATTTTGTCTCAGTGACAGAAAAGTGACTAATACAAAAGGAAATATGATGTTGTCACTCCAATTCTCTTCTTAGATCAGCTCATTCTACAGTGTGTTTCTCAGGAAATGGCAGAAATACCGACGTTCACTCTGGGTGATGAGAGGGCCAGATGCAGAGGAATCCTGCCTGGAAGGGGAAACCGTGCCGCAGAGGAAAATTTTCTTAGTGAGAAAAAAAAGAAAGAAGAAAGAAGCCACCACATAATGTTGGCCTGGTCCTTTGTCCCTAGGCCGAATGCCAGGTGGAAAGCATGGTACCAGATACACCTCCTAGGGCAAGCAGTGCAGGTCCCCTTCAGGTGAACCTCGCTAAGCTCTGCAAGGTGACAGACCTTGGCTCAAATCCTATGGTCCACATAGCAGCTGTGACCTTAGGCAAATGATGGTGCCTCTGAGGACATTTTCTCATACATGAAATGGGCATAATAAGAATAATATATTTTTTGTTTGGTTTCTGTGAGAATTAAATGAGATCTTCTGTGCAGAAGAGACCTAACACATACCAAGGGCTTGGCAAATATTAGTTCTCTTCTGGGAACTTTTGGAAGAGACAGAGCAGCAGAGGGAAAGGAGGACTGATGGATCAGGGCAAGTATGAGGCAAACAGAATGTTGAGAAAAATTAATGTGTAATGGAAGTAACTTTTAAAACCTGGATGCTAGGGCTGGGGATATAGCTCAGTGGAATAAGTGCTTGCCTGGCAAGCACAAGGTCCTGAGTTCAATCCCTGGTTCCACCAAAAAAAATAAAAAAATAAAAAAAAAACCTGGATCCTAAACTAGTCTTGAATGGAACATTACCCTGAGACTGGACCACAAACATCTCTGGTTTCTACAATGCAGAATTCCTAGATTTTTGATCTGGAAAGAATTTAGCAATCATCTGACCACAGCCCAGTCACAACTTACAAAAACATCAGATGCCCCTGAAGAGCTCATGCTAGTTAGTAATTCTGTTCCCTGCTACCTCTCACCTCCCTTCAGGTGGGTGGAAATCACAGACCAGTCGGACTAAGGCTGCCCAGAACTCCCACTGTTGCTTGTATGATGAGATTTCCTACTTATCATCATTTCTTTCTTCTTTAACGCTCTCTTCATTTATCATTTTCCTTTAAAAATGTGTTTGCTCAAAGCCACATAAAATATATCAAACACTTCTAATTATGGCAGAAAAAAGGGAACTAGAAGAGTCCCCAGTATAAGCAGCCTCTTGGCAGCCCTGACAATCACCTGAAATCCTGGAGCTTTTTGCCCCTGATGGCTGCTAATCAGCCTCTCTCATCCTGCAGGTGTGTTGTCAGTTATTTATCCCAATAACACAACCTTATGTTTATTACCATTAAATTCAATGCATTTGAGGCTACCATGTTGACTGTCAGGATCTTTTTGCACCATAATTCTGTCACCTGGTGGGTGACTTTTACTTCTCAGCTCAGTGCCAGGTCATTATTCTGCCAGTCACATGCCAGTCCCTCTGTGCATGAAGGATAACATGGGACACTGTCATAGATTTGCTGAACTCAAGACACTCCTTCTTCAGAGGACCCCGGTCCCCTGGGTGCCATGACTCACAACCATGTCATTTTAAACCCCAGTGTCCCCCAGGTTTGGAGACTTCTCCAACATAAGAGGTCTCCTAGGAGGAGATAGCCACTAATTATTATTGAGCATTTCCATTCTAGATTAATACTTTGGGATCAGTTATGAACCATGGAACACAGAAAAGTGCTATAGTTTGATGTCTCCTAAAGTTTATGTGTTGAAAGCATAATGCCCAACACAACAGTACTGAGCGATAGGTCCTTTAAAAGATCATGAGGTCATGAGGGTGCTGTCCCCATGATTGGGCTAGTAGTGGCACCATGAGCTGTTACCCAGAAGAGTTCAGCCCTCTTTTGTCTCATGCTCTCATAACGTGATGTCCTCTGTCATGGGATGACACAGCAAGAAGGCCCTGACCACAGGCTGGCTTCTTGATATTGGACTTCCCAGTTTCTGGAATCACAAGAAATAAACTTTTCCTTATAAATTATTGGTCTGTGATATTCTATATAAATTGATGAGTGGGTACACAAAATATGGTATATCTATACAATGGAATATTATCCAACCATCAAAGGATGGAAGTACGATGGCAGGCTACAGTAGATTAGCTTTAGAAATATACTACATGAAAGAAACCAGATGTTATTATTGTTTGACTCCATAAATATTACACATCCAATATTACATAGCATTGCCGTAGGAAGTAGATTATTGGTTGTCAGGGTCTGGGTAAGAAGGAGAGGGCAAACCTTGGAAACTGCTGATCAGTATGAGGGCATCTTTATTGGGTTGGGACATGTTTGGGAATTACATAAGGGTGAAATTGTATACTTTGTGAATAACCTACAAACCATTGAATTGTGTTCTCTAAGACACTAGGAAGTAGGGAGATACAGCATTTTCAGATGAGAAGGAATCAAGAGACAAAGGGAAGGGGAGCAAGGGGGGAAAAAGGATGAAAAAAAGAAGTGTGATATTACATACATTTATCAATTGCCCACAAGGAACGTAACCATTATGTAATGCAAATAGTACCATACTAATAAAAATTAGTACAAAAAATATATCTATAAGGAAAAAGTGAATTTTATAGTGAAGTAAATCTCAATTAAAAATAGAAGGCAAGGGGGCTGGGGATATAGCTCAGTGGAATAAGCGCTTGCCTAGCAAGCGCAGGGTCCTGAGTTCGATCCCCAGTACCGCAAAAAAAAAAAAAAGAAGGCAATTTTCAAACAGAATATTTTCAATCTTAAAATTTTAAATGGAGACATCCTCTGTACAAGACCATGATACATCTAATGAGAGAGTACGAAAACACATACATGTACACATGTGGAGAACGTGTAAATATGTGGAGAACTGTGTTTCCATTTTGTGGGAATTGAATCAGGACCAAATGTGTCCTTCCACTTAGGGCTACAATATGACCAGGCGATGGCAACGAATGCCTGGGTCTCTACTCGTTCTAAGGCCACGTCAGAACCCACTCAGGACTAAATTACCTGCATCAGTGAACATTTTATGAACTCCTGCTTTTCTTAACTTGGTTGGCAACAAAACACTTTGGGTTTAGCTCTCTGACAAGCAGCCCTTTCTCTGGTCCCTGTTTGCAGAAATTAGAGAGCAGTCTGCAGATCAGCCTAATCAGGTCAAGTGAAACAGCAAATCAGGTAAGGAGAGACTTCCACGAGAAAGAAGGAAAAACTTCTAAGCAGCCAAGCAGAAGGCTCTGTTAGGAAGCCCAGGTAGGCCCCCAGTAATAAATACATTTATTGCTTGGACAGTAAAAAGTACTGGAGAGTTTAAAATAAATTCAGAGTTATTTAAACTTAATTTATGACCAGGAAAATAAACCCTCTCTTCCACCATTAATGTTTTTTTATCTGGGCCATCAAATGTCACACGCTACTGATTTTGGATGTAAGGTCACTGGAAACAACATATCAAAGATGTCAGCACCACAAATCAAGTGAAATTCCCTTAAAAATAAAAATGTCAGGAGTAAAATAATAGGCAATAGTTATTTCATGCTATGAAAGACTTGTAATATATCAAAGGGTTCACCTTTTTCTACCTTCATGATGTATCACTCTGAACGCTAAATATACTTCTGCTTAACAGATAAAGTAAAGAAAACAAGCTTCAGAATGCTAATGATCATAAGAAAGATGACAAATAATAAGTCTATGTGGAGGCACATAAACATTGGAAAGCAGACTTCTGAATATATCACAAGATAAACAATGAGCCTGCATATATGGAGATCTGCCATCTAGTGTGTCAGTTATTTTAAAAGGGCATCTTAGAGGTCACCTGAAATGGTATTTTTAAAACCAGAATACAAATTATGTTGAGTTTGGGACAAGGGAAAAAAGGAATATCATTAGGCTTGCAAAGCTGCTATAGCCTTCTATGAAATTCCAAACCCAGAAGGGGTCCTTTGGTCTTTTCTCCCAGGACTGAATGAAGAGAAGCAAGTGACAATCTTCAGGGAGAAGATGAAACATAAGGGGGGCTCAGAGCAGACAGTTCCTCTATGATCTTCATGTTATACAGCTGACAGGTGGTGGCCTTTGCCATAATGTGTTGTTGCTAAATGCATTAACTACTGCCAGGGTAAATTCACCGAGGATTATACTTTATGCAAAAGCATCTGACTAACAGGGTTATCAAAGCCTCAAGTAAAAATGACTTTGTTTCATCCTTGTGACATATCTTACAATGCTTTCCTAGGACATTAAAGGTAAAATCTTGCTTCCTGATTCAAGGACTCATAATCCGGTGGATGAAATGGCTCTGGGGAAGGATAAAGGAGGATGGAACCATTCACGTATGAGTACAAATTTCGCCCAAGATGGTAGTAAGCAGTTAGAGAGAAGCCATAATGCTTTAGTTTAAGCCTCCCAAAGTCCTTTGGTCATGGGGTGGAGAGGGGGAGAGGTCGTGCTTCCCAATCAGCAGGTAATACAGCATGGTAGATAAGCCAGCACCAGCACTGTAAATTTTCCACCAGGGCTATAGTACTACTCCCTGGCCTTCTGAAAGGTGAAGAGTGGTTGATTCCATAACCATGCAGTCTTTGCAGCTACTGTAAGTCCTACTGTAGAGTTTCAGTGATTAAACTATACATAAAAGATTTTAAAATCTATCTCTCTTCATCTGGCAGATGAGAAAACTGAGACCCAACCCCAGGATGGAGGTTGGGAACTTCATTCACTGTGGTCTCTGATTCTGGCCAGGCCGCTTCTGTAAATATCACTCTCTCTCTCTCTCTCTCTCTCTCTCTCTCTCTCTCTCTCTCTCTCTCACACACACACACACACACACACACACACACCATGTTTTTCATGAAGCAGCTGCTCCAACAGAGAGGCAGATTGCCTCAAATGGTTTCCAACCATCACTGACTTGATACGTGTGGAGGTCTTGGGAAGTCACTGGATTCTCTGCACACCTGTTTCTCCCAGTCAGCTACTTAGTCTGTACCTGGTGACGTTGCTGAATATCTCTGTAATACTCAGGTATCTTAGAAGACCCCATAAGAATATCCCCAAGAAATCAACTGTTTAAATTCAAGCCTGATTCTGACCTGCACCACCAATAGAACCTTGTAAGACATGACAGGCCACTCTAAACCCATTTCCTCATGCACACAGTGGGGATGGCATTAGCACTATTTATCTGACGTGTGTTGCTGGGGTGAAATTGAAAGCTCTCAGTAGTGCTGAGCATAGGATGGGGACCACAAGGCGTTCACGCAGAGACCCTCGAGGAGAACCAGGAGCTTCAGAAGTCCTGCTGGCCAGCACACGTTCCTTCACTTGCAGACACGACCTACATTTACAAGGAGTGTGCGATGGAATGGTGTAATACAGGTGGCACAGACTACGCATGGGCCCAGAGCTCTCCTACTCAGTTTTCTAATCCTTTTTTGCAGCGGGCGGCTACCAGGACTCAACCTCAGGAGCTCATGCTTGCCAGGCAGGTGTGGCTGTGCCACTGAGCTAAATCCTTGGCCCTCAGTTTGTTATCCTTCAAACAATCTGCTTGAAAGATGGATGGTTTCTGTGGTCAAGACAGGGTTTGACTGAAGACCACATCATGAGAGACAAGAGCCAGCCAGAACCCTATTTATTTGTGTACCTGACTTATTGAAGACAAATGATGCTGAGGCAGTTCTTTGGGCACTGACTGAATTATTTACACATCCAATGAAACTACTTTATTGAAGGTTTCAAACTTGTTTAACTCTTGAGTTTTCAACCTTGTGTGTAGAAACTCCACTAAGCACTTTCCAGTTGCTTTCTCCTGGAAAATTCACAGGCATCAGGACTACATGGCAAGATTTCTGCCCTATACCTCCATAAGGAGAAAAAGATCAAAATCAAACCCAAACTTGGTTTTGAGGGAAACCATCAGTTTCTACAAAATGGTCATTGAAGAGACTGAATTATTAAACTAATCAGACCTTTTAAGGTCTTGAATAAGATATATTTAGAATAAAGTATAATGATACAGCACCTTTACTCATTTTCCTGGAGTTTAAGGGGCGCTTTCAACGCTTATATCAGGGCCGCGACTCCACTCAAGAGTAACTGTTAATCCCGCCCTATCCTATTACTTGTAAACTCAGCATAATTAAAGACATAGTCAGCTCTTCCTCGGTGTGAATTTTTGCCCAGCTTTTTTTTCAGCCTGTTGCCGTTTTACTTTATTAAATACTTGTTCTACTGTCACATTCCTTAAAGGAAAATAATAACTACCAAGTACATTTTATGGGAGTTGCTCGAAATACAGGCCACGATGCCAGAAACTAATAAACTCAAATCTCAGGACTTCCATCCGAGGGCTGCCATAAAGCTGTGATGGAGCGGTGTGGACGCATTTGACCTAAAAAGGGAAATGCACATGTTATATTACCTAGTTTTACTGGAGAAACTGTCACAAGGTCCCACAATTTTAAAACTGTATTCTTATCAACTGTAATGCAAGTTAGTTTCTAAATACCCTTTTTCCTCTAAAGAACTCCAAACAGTCTCTCTATCACATTACCCTGAAGCATCAGCCTCATGGGCTGGCATTTATTAGTTCTGTTTTATGGAGTGAGATGGTTGGATGAGCAAGAGTTTTCAGGTCATACCCTTGAGATGAGGAGTTTTGACCTTGAGGCTGCTTCAGTTGTGAGGAGAGGGAATATCAGAGGGAAGAACCTGGTGAGAGGCCTCAAAATGACTCCAACTTGATACTGGAAGCTTATCAGGGGATCATCAGGCTCCATGGCCTATGTGTGAAACAGCCTTCAAGGTTGACAGCCTGAACAAATGAGCTCACAGGTACACGTGAGGCACAACAACAGTGATCCTCCTAGGCTGGCTCCTCAGAGGATGGAAGCAAGGCAAATGGCTGTCCTGAAACCAAGAGCCAAGGGCAGGAGGCTGTTCTCATGGAGAAAACACATTTCTGGTTGTGATGGAAGAGAGAGCTGCTCCAGGCCACCTTGTACCTGGAGAGCTAAGTCTCTGCCAGGCAGAAGAGCACGGTTGATACCATAGTTTAAACAGGACAATTCCAGGAGAATTGTTTCTTAAAATGGGCTGTTATCTGATATGGTACATTCTGGTGTGGAATGCTTCAAAGCATTTATTTTTAAAACCACCCATATAGATCAGATCATGAAAATTTGCTTCCTAGAGTCTAGAAGTGTTTTTCTGATTGATATTATATCATGTCCAGTCTGCAGTATGCAGATGAGGGATCTCCGGGTACCAGCTTCCTTAGTGGATAGCACTGCAGCACTGAGGTACGTAGATGGTTACTTTCCAGTCATTGGATAGAGAAGTGGAAGCTGAGATGTGTGGCTGGCCATTGTCTTAATTTCAAACAAAATACAGAAATTTGAGTCACATGGATTTGTTTATGCTTCTAAGATCCAGAACTTTTACTTAGCTAGGAACAGAGGGGTCCATCAAAAAGAAATAAGCATTTTTTCATTATTCTCCTGGAAAGGATATAATCCAGAACCCAATGAAGTATTCTGATCTGAATATTGCATTTTATTTTTTTATAACAAATATAAATTCTAACACTATATTCAACTTTAGGAACCCTTGGCCTCCTGAGTATGCAAATAACCAAAAGTAGAGTCTGATTGATCCACAATTCGATATAAGCAGAAGCATTATATATAAGTAAAAGTTGAAAATTTGAATGTATTTCCACTTCTGCAAACCAACTTGGCTTAAATTGAAAAAAATTAGTAGAAAAAATTGTAAGTTGTTTAACAACAATTCATTTCAACTTACTTTTTAAAAATGTACTTGGTTTACATTTACAGCAAAAATTTTTGAAATGCTTAGGTATAAATCTAATGATGTATGTACGCTTATAAAATCTATGTGAAGAAAACTACAAAACTCTGATGAAAAAAGTCAAAGCAGGCCTGGAAACTACCTTATGTTCATTGGTAGGAAGAATCAATATTATCAAGATTTAAGCTCTTCCCAATTTAATCTTTATATTAACTCAATTTTAATAGAAAAATTTCAGTAAGTTGCTTTGTGGATATAAAAAAACTGATTCTAAAGCTCACTATAGTACAGCAAAGGCTCATGATATTAAAAGAGAAGAATGAGTAGGGCTGATACATTCTGATCTCAAGATTTACTCTAAAGTTACAGTAACCAAGACAGTGTGGTACTCGCAAAGAATGAGCAAGTGAACTAAAAGAACAGAATGCAGAGTCCAGAAATACCCATGAGCAGAGTGCGCCAAGTGTAAAGGAAATACAGTGGTGCACAGACAGCCTTTACAACAAGTGTCCTGGATGTCTACATGTGGAAACAGTACTCAGGCACTGACATTACCCTCTTCGCAAAAATCAACTCATAAACCTGAATGGGTGCTAGACCTAAATATAACATGCAAAACTATAATATTTCTAGAAAATAGCATAGAAGGAAAAATCAAGGTGACTTTGGGCTTGAAAGTAAATTTTTAGACACAATACAGAAAGCACAATCAAGGAAGGAGAAACTTGATGAGTTGAACTTCATTAAACATTTAAAACATCTGCTCTGCAAAAGCCGATGAAAGGAATGAAAAAGATAATCCACAGACTGGAAGAGAATCCTTGTAAAGCACACATCCAATAAAAGACTTGTGGCAAAATATAAAAAGAATATTTAAAATTGAACAATAAGAAAACAAATAACACAATTAAAACATGTGCAAATGATCTGAATACACACCTCAGCAAAGAGGATCCATAGAGATGGCAAATGAGCACACAGAAAAGTCCTCACCATCATATGTTTTTAGGGAATTGCAAATTTAAACAACAAGATACCCCTAGTACTTCTTGGATTGGCCAAACTCCAAACCATTGCCACCACCAGATGCTGGCAAAAGTGTGGATCAGTGAAAACTCTCATTCATTCCTGGTAGGAACAAAGCATGTACAGACACTTACTTCTGTGGGAGACAGTTTAACAGTTTTTTTACGAAGCTAAACATAGTCTTAGCTGTATGATAAATCAATTGCACTCTTTGTTACTTATCCAAATGACTTTAAAACTTCGGTCCACACACAAAAAAAACCCTGCACACAGATGTTTATAGCAGCTGTATTCATAATTAACAGAATTTGGACCAAATAAAGCAAGATGTCCATCAGTAGGTGACTTAGCAAATAACTCTGATATATCCAGACAATTCAGCAAAAGAAAGAAATGCGCTAAATCAAGCCACAAAAAGGTGTGGAAGAGACTTCAATGCACATTACAAAGGGAAAAAAGCCAAACTTTAAAAGCTACACAGTACAGTATATGGACCAACTCTCTGGCGCCCTGGAAAAGGTAAAACTATGGAGACAGTAAAAATATCAGTAGTTGCCAAGGGTTTGGGGGAGAGAGTGATCAAGAGGGAGAGAATCTCCACAGAGAATCTTTAGGGCAGTGAAACTATTCTAACCATTACTTTAATGTGGATATGTGACATTATGCGTTTGTCAAAACTTATGGTATGTACACCCCCAGGAGTGACCCTTAATGTGAACTATAGACTTTAGCTAATAACAATTTATCAATATTGACTTATCAGTTATAACAAATACACCATACTAATTCACTGATATAATAGGATAAACTGTGCTTGAGGAAACAGAATATTATGGAATTCTCTATATTTTTCTGGGAATCTAAAATTGCTCTAAAAATCAAACCTATATAAAAAAAAAACAACTTCATTTGGTGGATACTCATTTGATGAGATGATTCTAATTGCTCCAAACAGTTCACTTTGCCTTGTTCTGTAGAGACTGGTTTGTGGCTGGTTTACTACAAAAGTGCTTTATTGGCCTTTCTTCAGACCTAAACAATGCATACATAATACTTTTTAAATAATAGGCGATCAATACCATCATCTCTAATGTACAGTGAGAAAATTGAGTTTATAAAGAAGGATGAGACATAAAGCAAAAGGTGGAATTCAGCCCTCCCAATCACAGGGACCATAATAATTGATTTGAGGGTTAGTCAAAGGAGGATTAATCACAGGAGGATTAGTCATTTTAAAGAGATGACCAAGGTAATAGTTACATATTAACAGACAACTGTAACCGCTTGCTCTGGACACATCAAGAAGGCTGAGGTACCTATCACTTTGGCCATTGCAAGGTCACACATGTGTCCCAACAATGCAGTGGTGACATGGTGAAGGACCTCACCCTCAGGACGTGAACACCTGGTACAAGAATCTCTGGAGCATGAGTAGTGGCAGAGGTGAGGGTGGGAACAGCGAAGGAGAGACAGAAAGGAAAGATTCATCTTCTAAACCAGAATGCAGCTGACGGATCTCATTTGTCAGTGTAATTAGGTTTTGCTGCTATGACAAAAATTTCAGTAGTGTAAAATGCTGTTTGTTCCCTTCATGCTCCAAGATATTCCCAGGCGGTGGAGGATTCTGTCCCACTTCATCCTCACTGGAGGTCCAAGCAGGGTGGATGAAGCCCTTACCACCTGGAAATCTGCAGGCTGTCAGAGCGGGGACAGGAGGTCACACAAATCACATTCTTGTTGTCAAAGACTTCCACTGGGGAATGACACACATCATTTCTGCTCAGTTTCTTTGGCCAAAGCAAGGCATATACCATGTCTAACTTTAAGGGCCTGGGAAAATGAAATCCTACTATGTGTCTGGAAGAGGGAGAAGGAAGGATCCACGAACGGCAATATGGCTGCCACTCTTCATATGTCTTTAGCAAAGCTCTCTTTCGATGTTACCATGCAAAATGGATTTTGCTGGAGGAGGTAGAGGAGAAAGGACAAAATAGAGTGAAACTTGGTCGGTTCTCTATTCCTTCTACTGCCCAAATAAGAGCTAAACCAAAGCCTGTCCTTGTTTTAGAAACTTAGACATTCTATTGAAATTGCAAATTAATCATAAATATGTACTTAGGTACAGATTTCAAATAAGACTTGGGAGCTCTTCCAAAAAAATGGTCATTGCTTGGTGGTCAAACTGAACCCTATGTAAATACAGTACCACTGAACCCTTAGTGGCTTAGTCCATCCCATAATATTCCATGGCCTCAGTTGTACCCTTCATTCTAGGTGGCCTTCTGACACAGTAATGGACCTGTACAAAATGAGAACAATTTAAGAGATGCAGTTGAAAAACAGAAAATACAGCATGAGGAAAACAACGCTCAGCAATGATGACTTACGTGAGAAGAAACAGGAAGTTTAGCTTCACAGCTATGAGTCAGGATTCGTAGTCCTCCTCACCGCTCCTACACAGACTCCCTCTGATCTTTTCACACTGGACTCACCTAGTCATTAAGTCAGCACTCCCGTGGACCTCACCGAAGTCAAACATACGAACAAATAAAATCATTTATTCAGCGGACATTTATTAAGTACCGACTATGTTGGCTTAACTTGAAAGTGATGATTACTGTTCTTTATCTCTACGTGTAACTCAAAACTTTGCATTGCTACATCAGACAGTTTCACTCTTTGAGCAATCTGGGTGGCAGCTCTGGCTCCAGGCCTCAGGGCTGACGCTCCCAGGAGGCCCCACCCTGGCGGAGGCACAGCGTGATCCAGAGGGCGGACAATTGGAGGTCCTTTGCTGACTTCCTGTGTCACATTGGAAAAGGCACCAGGCTGTTCCCATTGATAAAATGAGAGCAGTACTTCTTCCTCCCAGGCCCCACTCTCCCGGGGGTTCCCACAGATTAACTATCTAGAGTCTCAAGTGCTGCATGCATCACATGAATAGAATTGTTTCGGTGCACTGTTCTACTTTGAAATGCCATCTCCAGCAGCCAGGGCATGACCCCAAGGAAGGATCCAGCAAAACAGCTCAGTTTTACTCCATGCTCACTTCCTGAGATGAAAACAGCTCCTATCCTCAAATATCTGACAATTAGGTGGGTAAAACAGACAAAGGCTGCCTGCGTGCTGCAGGGTGGGCTGAACTGAGTGCATGGACAAGCTACCTCATCGCTTTGTCAAGGTGCAAGGAAAACATAAGGACAGGGAAGGTGGGATATTAGAGGACCGAGGTTGAGTGGTGTGGGAGCGACAGGGGCAGGGGAAAGAGCAGTCCTAGCAGAGGACAGGATGAAGTGTGGGAACCTTGGGGAGCAGGGGCATGGAGAAATCTGACAGAGGAAGAGGACCGCCAGGACCCCCTGGGGTGGGGAAGGGACGTGGTGGCTAGAGGGAATGGATATACAGCTCCTGAACCAGAGTGTCGGATGTTGTCTGGCCCTTCTTGAGAGCAGAAGACCGTCTACACACAGCAGAAGACAATCGTCATAGACGTCTTAGGTGTGACCCTCCTTGGGCATCTCTTCTCTCCATCTGCTAAACCACAGTGGCCTTTTTCACAGTGGTCTGGGCTCAATTTCTTCTTTGAGTATCTTTTACTTCCTGTGCTCAGTGACCTGGCAAGAACTAGGGAGTCTATATCCAAAAGCACACTCCTGACCCTCCCCTACGTGCAGCATCACCCAGCATGAGCTTGAGTTTCTCCCGCTCCCTGCCTGATCTGCACGGTGTTATTGCTTTTCCTGATAAGAGCACAAGGCTCTTGGAAAGTACATTGTACTCTGCAAAGTGGTTTCAGCTCTCCCTTCTCTTTTACTCCCTACAGCAACTCCAAGGAGAATGTAAAGCAGGTTACATAATTTGCTCAGTCAGCAAGCGTGCATAGGGGATTGGGACGCTACTCTTGGCCTCGTGGGCACTATTTTTCCCACATCAGCCTTCCTCTGAGAAACTGCAAAACTTTATGTTGTTATAGACCCAGGTCCACCGTACCACCTCCTTTTCCTTTGCTTCAACCAGCTTAGCCAGGGTTCTTATCAACCACTCAGTGCCCCACAGGTTTCAGGGAAACAGCCATTGTTAGCTTCTCACCGTGGGAACCACCCACTGATCACCTGTCTTTGGAGGGTGGCCCCTGGCTACCTTCTCCCCATACTCTCTTTCTCTGCTCTCCCAAACCGTCACCCTGAGCTGCCTCAGCTTTGTGCAATTTTTCTTTGCTTTAAAGTTTAAAAAAGAATAGAAATCAACTCCTCTCCCAGATGAATTTTCCACTAAATCCCCATAGTAAGTAACTCATTTAAGAACAGGAGGAACATTCCAGACAGAACTGGCCCAGCTTATTGTACAAGAGGGTTGGGGAGGGCATAGAATTGGGAGTTCAGGAATCTGGGATGTGTTTGGCACCTGCACTGTCAGCTTTGGCTGTGTGACGCTTATGAGGTGGCTGTTCTGTCCAGATCTCAGGCTCTTCCTGCAAATCACACAGAGTTGCTTCCTGAGCAGCTTTCTCTGCCCACTGCCAGGATTCTTTCCAGTGGAGGAACCAGAAGGTGGGCCTGAGCTCACCAGCTGGGTGATCTTGGGTAAGTTCCTTTTGCTCTCTCTGCCTCACTCACTCTTCAGCACAAATGAGAGACGACAGCAGTCATTGCACAGGCCCAGGAGGTTTAAATGGGGCCCTGTGTCCTGTCATAAGCAGTTGACTGTGGAATGTAACCAGGAGCCCGGATAAACCTCTCCTGCTTTGAGTTGTGGGTGATGGACACCGTGTCTCAATGATGAGGAAAGTAACAAAGACACACGCAAGGGCAGGAGCCTCCTAAGGGTTCACCAATTTTATTATTGCAGTGCACGTCGGTCTGTATTGGACTATCTAGCAGTATTCCCTGACAAGGCATTTAGGGTTCTCCTAAGGACCCATTTTTGTCCTCCACTGGTGTTCTGCGTGGGAGTGCTGATCCACAACAGCCAGCTGGAGCCATTTTTGTGCTGTGGAAGCAGGGGCAATGGGGAGCTGGAGGCAGAGCAGGAACGGGGGAGAGGAGGGAAGAAGTCTCAGCACTGGTGGAAAGCACAGAGACCAGGAGGAGTAATGTGAGCTGGGGACTCAGATAGTGCACACTGAGGCCCCCCTCCTGTGCCTGTGCCTGTGCCTGTGTGTGTACATGTGTGTGTGTGTGCATGTGTGCATGTGTGCATGTGTGTGTGTGTGTGTGTGTGTGTGTGTGTGTGAGAGACAGAGAGAGAGAGAGAGAGAAACAGACAGAGACAGAGACAGAGCAACGGAGAACAGGGGAGAGGAATGTAAATGTTATAAAACAAGAACAGCATTTCTGTCTCAAGGAGCTCACTAATTAAGAGTCTAAGACAAACAACTAAAAATTTAATTTAATTCAGCTCAGTATATAGTGTATGAAAAGGCAGGAACAAATGAAGTACACAGAAAGACCTCCAGTCCTGGGGAGGGTATCAAAGATGGTTTCCTGATGGAGGTGGCAACTGAGACAAAACTTTAAACGGCAGGAAAGACTGCAATATTAGTTAATCCATTCATCCAATTAAAATTTATGAGTACCTGTTAAGTGTCTGGTACTGTGCTAGGTCCTGGGGAGGCAATGGCGAACAAAAAACAAAGTTATTGGACATAGAGTGGAGGATATTTGGGACAAAAGAGACTAGGAAAGCAGACAAGAAGGTGGTTGTGAGGGCAGAAAGGAGGCTTCTGGGAGGTGGTTGGTGCTACGGCAGGGGTTGGGGTGCGTGTGTCACTGGGCAAGCATGTGACTATGTTGTAGAAATGTGGGTGGTGCCGCAGAGCATGCTGATACTGGGGCAGCCAGTGAAGGAGGGATCGGACGGGGAGAGGCAGAGGGGGTGATGAGTTGGAGAACAGCGCAATCTCTGGGTGGAAACTGGAGGTGCCTGCAGTGGCCTCGTGGACATAGGAGAAGCTGATAACCTGAAATAGATGACCTGACAGTTAAGACATGGGTCCCTGTTACATTGTCTCACATGGCTCGCCTCTTCCAGGTTGTCACTCTGGGCCTCTGTTTCCTTGTCAGCAAAGCAACCCCACACCCAAGGATTGTTAGGAGAAGCAGAGATAAACTGCAGCAAGTGCCAGACACTGAGCATCATGTGGGTGAAATAAGGACAGTCACTCATTTAACTAACTAGCACAGCACAGGTCCTGCTGACTATAGATGAACCTGACCTCCGCCCACGGTGACTGGACAGAGCGGCCGGAGAGTTTAAAATGCCATTACACATTGGGGAAGGTGGTGGGGTCACTGAAGTGGTACAGGGTTTTGGTTGTTCAAGACAAGAAGCATTTAGTGATCATTTGCACAGCGATGTGAATGTATATAATACTATAGAACCACACACTTAAAATGGTTAGGATGGTAATCTGTGTTATATGGCCCTGTACCCACAATTTAAAATAAAATAAAAATACTTTTAAAAGTAGATTTGAGAGAAGATATCATTTTTAAAATGTCTTCACAGTTTCAGGTCTTTGTCACAAGAAACATGGTGGGACTCATTAAAAAACAAAAGAAAACAGGAAAATCTAGAGGATTCCATGCAGGATGGAAGGGAGGCTAGGTTAGCTCAGATCCTTGGAGACTGAAGTGGCAGCCGGGTACTGTGCTGACCATGCCCTGTGAGCAGAGAGAGGCATGAGAAAGGCAGCTGGCAGGAAGACACAGGGCTCAGCACAAAGGAGGAGCTGACTTGGCCACTGAGGTGTCACCAAAACCCCCAGCTGGTGCACTGCAGTCTTGGTCTCAGGCTCCTCCAGCAACATGACTCATTCTGCCCAGATCCACGCAGCCTCCTGGCCCTTCTGCTGCCGCCCTTCCTGCCCCTTCGTGTCCCTTCTGCCCTTCAGCCTGTCTTCTTGGCTCCCTTCTGCCCCAGCCCACTCGCCCTCAGCTCTGCGCCTCACAGCTTCTCTCCCCACATGTCCCCGATGCCGGTTCAGCACCTCATTTTATTAGCTGACTGAGCAAAGGTGGAAAAGAACGACAATGGTCAGTGCCAAAGAGAGTGGGAAGCAGCAACATTCCTCACATATATGAGGGGGGTCTTGCTAGACTCAGTTTGGGTGTTAATTTTATAACGTTTAGTAAACATTGTTTAAATGCATACTCTTTTGTTTTCGCAATCCCGCTTCTCGCTTCTCCTTCTCGGTCAGGATCTCAGTAGTTTGCAAATCTGTGTATCTAAGGAAGCTCGCTATAACACTATGAGTACTCCATCAGTGGGAAATTATAGAACTTCTTATGAGCCACTTGTTCAAGGAATACGGAACAGAACCTGATAGATCTACACCTATCGGGCTGGTGAGGCTGTGTGTGATAGTATATGTGTGTCTGTGTGTGTTTGCATATAAACATGTATACTGACACCTATTTAATAAACGAAAAAATAGGAAAAATATGTGCCTAACTGCTAGTATTAATTATGTCTTAACTACAAGATTTCTCAGACAGGCCCCAGTAGGAATTTCAAGTCTAAGTGTAATGATATTAAAACTGGTAACATGTGGGATGGGGAATTTTTCTTTTATATATTGTGGTTTAGATCTAGAATGTCCTCCAAAAGTCTCATATGTTTAGAGGTGGGGCTTGTGGAAGGGAACTGGATCATGGAGTGCTATGTTAATCAGGGGACTGAGCCATCGAGGCATTCATAGATTTATGTGCCATTAGGAGGTGGGCTTGGTTGGAAGAGATGTGTCACTAGCCGCATAGCTTTGCAGGGTGTATCTTCCTCTCTGACTCCTCCTTCTCTCCCTGCTCCCTCACTGTCATGAGGTGAGCGGTTTTCCTCTGGGTATGACCTTCTGCCATGTCATTTCTGCCCTGGAGCCAGCTGATCATAGACCAAACTCTCTGAAAACTGTGAATCAAAATAAATCTCTTTAATTTGCCAGTGTCAGGTATTTTGTTCCAGTGACAAGGAAAGTGACTAATATGTGTATTTGTCAATCTTTTCCATCTAAAGTAAATTTAAAAATCAAAGTGAAAAATTATTCCAGTAGAAGGAATCTCTTTGATATAGCTTATTCTTCCATACCAGGTCATGATGTTTCTGACAAGCCTATGGATCGGCTGCCTCTGGATCACATGATAACTCCTGGTCCAGTCAGGGTGAAACAGGAACATGTGCTATTAAACATGGCTGTAGGCCCACTACAGGCTGCAGTAAGTGCAGTTTCAGTTGGAAAGGTTTTTAGGCATGTAGACACATCATGGAGAGGACTTTCCACCTCAGCTGTGGGCAAAAGACTGGGAAATGCCTATTACTTTAGGGACATATAGAGAAATAAGGATTTGAGGGAGGTAAAAAAATATATAAATAAATAAAGTAATATAGTGCAGGGAGGAAAAGCAGCTATTTCAAAGATGAAATTAAATAGGAAAAAAGACATGCCAGTTTCTCATTGAAAAATTATTTGCCAAATGACTATTATGTGTAGGGAAGCTACTGCTGATGTCTGGTGCTCCTGGCACTGAACAAGATATGAACCATACTCTATGAGGTCAGGGTAGTGGAAGGTTAATATCTGTTGGAAGTCAGTTTAGCTGCAAATGATAAAAGGCTCTCCCCCAAAAATAAAAAAAGTAAAAGGCCCAATACTACAATATTTAACCAAGTTAGAACCTAATACCTTTTCCCATTGAAGAAGCCCAGAGGAATGTGATCTAGGTCCAGTAGGGCCCTCAGCATGACATAGGCCATCAAAGACTGAGGATCTGTCTGTCTTAGAGATTCACTTTCCTTAGCATGAGGCTTTGACCTCAGAGTCCAGTGTGGTTGCTTACAAACCAGCATGCATGCTCATATTTCAGCCAACAGGGAAGAGGGAAGAACATAAGCATGCTTCCTTTTTCTAAGGACACTTTCTGTACTGTTTGGCCATGTACCTATTCCCACTCCCAGGGGGGCTGAGATATGCAGTACTGTCCTGATGACCACATGCTTGGCTACACGGCTACCAGGGTAGAGGAAAACAACAGAGAACAGGAGGCACCTGTCTGTCTCTGCCACAAAAAGAAGTCAGAGAGTAAGCAAACGGGAGCACCACAGAATGAAAAGCAGTTTGGTGAATAAAATCTGATGTCAAAGAAAGGAACATAAGACGGAGCTACTAAAGAGGGAGTGGCCAGGGAAGTCCTTGCTGTCAAGGTGAAATCTTGGCTGAGATCTGAGGAAGCAGGAGGCAGCCATGGAAAGGTCTAGAGGGAGAATGTTCCGAGCTGAGGGAAGCCCTTTCCTAGACCCAGGAGGCAGGAGGAAGATGGACTTAGACAAGGAATGGAAAAGCTATTGCTGCTGTGCTTGCTGAAAAGCAAAAATAGCCACATCCTGGGGACCCCAAGCGGAGGCCAAAGCAAGGGTGAGGTCATTAGTGCTCTTGCCTACAATCCTGTGTGTGAGAATGTGGTCGGGGGAGAGAGAAAGCTGTTCACGCTTTATCTTACTCAGCTGCATGTGTGTGCATCCGTCCCAGACACACCAGATTCAAGTTCAAGTGGATGAGCAGAATGCAGAGTCAGGAATGACCATCTAATCAAATGTATGGTGGTAATAATTACAGTGCTCTTGTTACACATAGCTTTGTCCCCTCTCCTCTGTCCACAGAATCCCACGATCTCTTTGCTGAGTGGAAACCTAGGCAGTGTGGTGCTAGTGATGTTGCAGCATTTCCCTGCTTCATGACACATTCTGATTTCTGCCTCTGTTTGACCTCTTGGCCATGTCTTTGTGCCACCATAGGCAAGAAACTGGGATGTAAATGATTGTTCCGGTCCCAAGGCAGCTTGGCCCGAAGATGGAGGGCATTAAGAATTGCACAATCGTTCTGCTCAGATTCAGGTGGGGTCTGACTCCAGTGAAGCCAAATTATTTTGCAACTACTATGTAATTTAATTCTCCCGGCATCCTAGGTACTGGGCAAATAGGCCTTATTCCCGCTGCACAGGTGGAAAAGAGAATTGAAACACAGGAACGTAATTGACTGACCTAAGGTCAGGCAGCAAGTTGACAGCATCCCAAACCTCTCTACTAGCACAGTTTGTGCTTTGCCTGGTCCTCCATGCACCTCTCCAGTGGATCTGCTCAGTGTCTGAAATGGAACAGCCAGGGGATCCCTGCTGTCTCCTCAGAGGGTTCAAACCAGTTTGCCCAGGACTGGGAGGTTACCCAGGGGGAGAATCCCAAGCGAGCCAGAAGAGAGAGTTGGTCACCCTCTCTGGAGAGGCCTGCAGACACAAACTGTCTACTTAGCCAAAGGGGAGCTGCAGAGGTGGGTGAGAAGGAAATGTATCTGGTCTTAAGCCAGAGGCAGCTTTCCACAGATGCTTTATAATTTGCTTTGAAACTGGGTGGCTCATGGTGAAAGACAAGGCAGAGGCTTCCATAACATCTACAGAGATTTTTCCTCCAAAAACAGTAAGTTCAAAGAGCATGGTACTGACCAAGCTATCTTTGCACTGGGCTCAGCCTCAGGGAGCCCACAGCTGCCCCTGGCTGTAACTGTCCCTTAGAACTCCCTGCATTGGCCTGTGTGGGATGAATAACTGCACAGATCCATGGGACGATTAGGGAAGGTCATGGAAATGACTGCTGCATCCGCATACAGAAGAAAGGCTGAGCTCAAAACTGGGGCCCAGGGCATTCTCTTGTAATGTCCTTCCAGTCAGAGATAACAAAAAGCATAAAAGAGATGCCAGGAAGCTGCTGACTCTTGGAGATGAATGCAAGCCACTAGCAGGCTTTGATGTCAGGTTGATATTTGTGAATATTGAATTCTCCAGCTCCAAGTTCTCTCATGAGACACTGGAAAATCCTATAGGCTGAGTCTTTCATCTGAACAGACAGAAAATAGAGGCAGAGATGACCACCCTGGAAAACCAGTCCCTTGCTCTACTTCTGTCCAGTCTGAGTCAGTGTGTCAGGGAGGCACACAAGGCAGCTTGCAAATGGAGTTATGCCCATCACAGAGGTTGTGAGCAGATTTGCTCTCTGGTGAGGCGCCCCTGAAGCTGGCCTTACAGATACAGGAGCTGACTTCATGGTGCATCTGTGAGACACATTTTACTCCTGGGAACCGGAGGCACGTGTGCGGCGTGGAAAGGGTCACACACACAGGCCCTGGGATTTCTGATTTATCCAGAAGGGCAACACTGAGGAGAATTCTGACCAAGCGTGCCATTTTGAGGCCATGTTGCACTAAAGATCTTTTCTTTTATTAAAAGATTAAAAGAAGCAGATGAGAGAGGGCTGAAGGATCCCATGAAAATCTTGGCTAGCGGGGAGCAAAGAAAGCCTGGGACTTCACTGGGGACATGAAATTTTAGCCAAAAAGATTAAAGGAGATGGATGTAGAGTACAAATTCATGAGTTCCTTTCAATTATCTTTCAGAAAGTTACTGCAGGCTCTTGCTAACAAAAGGGAATTGTGCTTGAATTCCTTCCAGGATCTGTTCTTCCCCCTCCTCTCACAGTGAACATTCTGTTCTCAGCTACACAGGTGCACAGCACAGCACTGTGCTATCTCGTACTACCAGCTCCAGCCAATGCACTCACAGACACAATGGCTGAATTTATGACATCCGTGTCAGTGTGTCCCTGCAGGAGGCAGGGCTCATGCAGGCTGCCAGGTTAAGGAGCTCCCTACTTCTGTGTTACTAGGTCATATGAAACGCTGGCCAGGTGTCTCAGCAACACACTCTCTGATAATAAACCTGGGTAGCATGTAAAAAATGAGCCCAAGACCTTGAATCAGCTTTCACAGTAGACAGCAATCTCGTCAAGGCGTGAATCTGCCAAACAGCAGGGCTGTCTTAGCAAGGACTCTGGTAAATCTAGTTGCAATGGGGGGTGCCTTCCTAAACTATGCAGGAAGCAACAAGCCAAATGCTTGCTCCACCGGAGATCAAGGTTAGAGTTTTATCACAAAGGCCAGAGCTCCAAGGGCACAACTGCTTTGTGTGTCTGGTGGGAAGATGGCCTTCCAGGCTGTGAAATCAGGGAGGCCCAAGTTGTCTGCTTCTTAGCTACGTGGCCAAAGACAAGTCATTAAACCTCTTTCTTCTCTGGAAGGTGAGAGTGGCACCACCCCTGCATGGTTGTGAGGCCTGGTAAGACTGTGTGTGTATCTTAGCCTGCGAAACACTCAGACATAATGAGTACTATTAGGCATGAAAAGGCAGCACTGTGTAACAACTGGGTTTTGCCCAGCAGTTCCTACAGAAATTCCCCAAAGCCTACACCAGAGCGACTTGAAACCCGGAGATCATTGCCAGGCCGCCTTCACTGACTCAGGCAGGCCTCCTTCCATGATTCCATCTCCTCTGGCACTTCCTTAACAAAAAATCTGTCCCCTTCCCTTTAGTTCTTGTGGCTCCTGTCAGGCTGGGCCACTTAAACTTTTAGAGCTGGCTGGGTGCACAGCACCCCACAAGATGGGGTTCGGTTTCCTACCTTGTTCTGCATTCTGGGCCATGTGGATGAAAAGTACACAGGTGGCCTGGCACGGGGCACTATTCCTGCACATTACTCAGCCTGTCACTTAACCCCTGCCTTCTTCTGGGCACCGTAGACAGCCAAGTCCTTGAAACTTCCCCCGGAAAGCCCTATACGTGTTAACTTGGAAAGAGGAGAACCAACGAAGGGAAGTGTGCGAGAAAGGCTTTTATTACATCAAGGAACCATTAGGAAAATAATTAGAAGGTAAGAAAGAACAGGAAGGAAGAAGTGTGGAGGCTCCCTCTGGCCCAGTTGCTTTCTTTTGAGTCCAAGCAGCCGTGGGACATGATTTAATGTGACACAAGGTGTTCCTGGGGTCTGCGGGCACAGGCTACTCAGGGGCTATGTGCATGTGGTCCAGTGGCTCTTTGCCCCTGGGCCCAGGCTGAAAGGACATCACCCAGGAAGCCCTCTTGAGTGGTGGTCACCACTGTCCCCTCCCAGAGATGTGCTCCCATGCCACTGGGAACATGGCAGAGGAGAGAAGGCCCTGTATGAACTGACCCTGCCCCATTTTGTACCTCTTACATAGAATCACATGGCAAATAAAACACCTTGGTGCCAGTGTTCCCGCACTTCACCTTTCTGATTTTCCTTCTTTGTCTCCACAGGCAAAATGAACTTTAGAGTCAAAGTGAAACTCCTAATAAAGTGCTCTCATTTACTAACATGATTGGTCACTTGTGCTAACAATATTTTCCAGAAACTTCTCAACACAAGCTGGGCATGGGGGCACACGCCTGTAATCCCAGCACTTGGGAGGCTGAGACAAGGGGATCATTGCAAGTTCGAGGCCAGCCTGGGCTATAGAGTGAGCTCAAGGCCAGCCTGCACTGCATAGTGAGACCTTGTTTCCAAAACAAGAAAAAAACCAAACCCTAACGTTCACAGAACATAACTAGAAGGCTTCAAAGAGAGCATTTTTTGCAACCCCTAAACCAGATAATTAATCAAGACAGACCTTCAGTGGACACTTATATTCTCAGCACCCCATGAAACTCATCTGTGTGGAGGAGAGACAAACACAGCTTAATTCCACAGCCAGGTTTACTGAGCCAAGGCTCCAAAAAGTTCAAACACAAGACTGGGGTATAAGGAAAGAAGACACTGGTGTTCCAGTTTGCTAGAGTGTACTTTCTAGAACTGTGACTTGTTTCCCAGGTGTAGCCAGCGTGTTGCACTTGCTCTGCTTGGCCTGGCCATGTGAATGCTGCCTGGAGAGAAGAATAGCTGGGTATAAAGGGTAAGAACATTCCAGAAAGAAAAAACTGCTCCAGGCAAACTTTACAAGCTATTAGGAATAGCAAATACCTAGTATAAGGCACAGGGGGAACAATAAGATGGGGAGCGGGACTCCGTAGCAGAGATGAATCTAGAAAGGAAGTAGAGGTTCTGGAGTTTGGAGAAAGCAGGTGTTTGCACATGAAAACCTGCTTTCCAAATATGTTTTGGAAGAGCTAACAATGGTGACATCTTTCAGAATGCACCGCTAGCTGGATTTTCCCAAGTCTTTTTTTTCCTCTCTCAGGGCTGTAAGCACAACCCTCCAAGAGTGGATTAGAAGGATGAAGAGGCAAAATCAGGCACTGTTTTCTGGAATCACCAAAATGACAGTCACTGGAGTTAATTTATAGAAGAAAGAAAATGTTCCCATGCATATGTTTCATATGGATCCAAAGATGGCAGGTTTGGGAGCCAATGGATACGATTCAAATGTAAACCCTGCAACTCTCTGCTCAGTGACCTGTGGCAAGATACTTTTCCTTGCTGAGTCTTGATTTTGCCATTTGTAATGCAGGGAAAATCACTCCCACCTCATCTGGCTGTCTTGAGGATGAAAGGGAATAATAAGATGCTACTTGGCACAGGGGAGAAGGTGTGCCATAAACACGAGCTTGCCTTCCCTCCTCTCTGAAGCCTGGTTTCATGCTGCATGCAATTAAAAGTTTACGATGTTCTAAAACTGATTTTCCATTTTAGGGGCAGTAAATTGTAAGTCACTGCTGTTTTCCTGAAGTGGCATTCCTTAGATTGGAAGGTGTTGAATTTCTTTTCAATTGCATTAAATTCTATTTACTGCATTTCTGATAAGACACCAGTGTGTCTGGGAAGAATGTAAAATGACTGATTCTGACTATTTACACTCGCTGTGGGAATAATACAGCTGAGACCTGTGTCCACACCTCCCTCCCCATATCCCCTCCAAGCTTCCCCATACAGAGAGCCTGACTAGCAAATGTGGAAAGGCAGGGTGCACCCTCACTCCACTGGTCATGGTCTTGCAGAGTCATCCACAGACTCCCAAACTAGGCACATTATGGCTAATCCATGATGTGGCACTAGATTCTCACAAAGACATGGTGATAAGAGTTATTAGAAACCTAGAAAATTTCAAAGGGGAATCCCATACGGTGCATTGTCTGTATCCCTGCTTCAGCCCATGTGAAAGGCCGGGGGATGTACTCCTCACCCAAAGGAAGGCACACTCAGAAACTCCTCAAGTGCCTTGTTTTTCTTTCTTTTTTTTTTTTTTTTTTGTACCAGGAATTGAACTCAGGGCCTTGTGTTTGACAGTTAGGCACTTGTGCTGCTGAGCTATATCCCTTTGTTTTTCTTAATACAAAGTAAAAAGCTGCATGCATGGGCAGCCAAGGGAACCAGGAAGTTTTCCATGTTCTGGCCTCAGCCTGCATGAGGAGGGACAGGTTGCATCTTTACTCTGCTGGTGGACAGTCGAAGTAGCAGTGTGGCCTTTAAAACTGATATTTTCAAAATCCACCTAAATCTCTGCATGCACTTCTGGGCCTCCATCTCCCAGAGGCCACGAATATCTGTGCAGCAGAGGGTGAAGAAGCAGAAAGACTGTTCTTTTCCTCATGGACAGATCTGCTGTACAGGTGAAACTCCCCAAAACAGGGAAACTCCTCAGATCACCACCATGATGCTCTTTCCAGGATGTGCAAGAGTCCTACCAAACTCCTCCAACAACGAAAGTGCTAAGGGAACTCACTCCACAGCCCCTGACAACAGTGGCTCGCTGTCTTCATTACAGGGCAGGTCAGGTTCTAGTTCACATACAATCGCCCATTCACACAGCACTCACAACCATGTCTGGTGCAGAGAGCGGAGGGAGTGGGAGCTCACTGTGTTGTCAGCACACTCCTTCCCAGACCTTGAAGGACACAGGGAACGGACCTCAGAGTACTGAGTTGTCCCCAGAGTTCTGCGGGATGGCAGAGGGGCCATTGGAAGTTTGATGTTGGAATGAGGCTGCTATTTGCTGGTCCCATCATCCAAGCACACTTTGCCCTGAAGTAACAACTAAAATCTCTAAATTACTGGTTCACTCCAAAGCCAGACTGGAAGGCCAGTCACATAGGCAGGCTGGACCTTTCTCCCGAGCACCTGCAGATGCGGAGCAGTTGAGGTGCAAGAGGGCCCTCAAGCCACACACTGATGGGCTTACATAGTCCCTGGGCCTTTCTGTCCTGTCTCCTCAAGGAGGAGGAATGACTTATGTCTACATGTCTCCCCAGAGCCTCATGTAGCCAGAGGTGGGCTTTTGGGGGTGACTGGGTTACAGATGTTTATAAGTAAATGTGCTATTAGGAGGTGGGACTGGATTAAAAGGGGAGCCTCCTGGGGACATGACCCGGAAGGGCACATCTTCCCTGGCTCCCCCTTCTCTTTCTGCTTCCTTCCCAACATGCCTTGCGCAGCTCTTCCCTCCCTTCCTCCATGCTGATTCTTCTCTAGAGCCCATGAACCCTGAACTGAAATGTCAGCCAAAATAAATCTCTCCTCCTTTAAGTTGTGAGTGTCATTTATTTGTCCCAGTGACAAAAAAAAGAAGTGACTAAGACAAGGGGTTCTCTCCTGCATGCCTCAGACTCTAGCCATAGCTACAGGTAAGGGTCGCAGCTCCCTATCCCGGCTCAGAGAGAAAGAAGGAGGCAGTTTGGGTGCTACTTGGCAGCTCTGTCCTTAAGCCAGCCAGAAGGACCAAACCCAGGTCTGATGATGAGCCGCCCCAAACGGTTCTCTGAAAAATGGTCTTCTGAACAAAGACTCTGTTGGGTGTACTCCAACCTGAGGACAA
This sequence comes from Dinomys branickii, assembly GCA_004027595.1. NCBI lineage: Eukaryota > Metazoa > Chordata > Mammalia > Rodentia > Dinomyidae > Dinomys > Dinomys branickii. The sequence continues at coordinate 109,524 of PVLD010001109.1, forward strand.
GAGCTTTTAACAATGGCTTCCTCTACACAGCTCTTCACCCAGAGGACCCAGTGTCCTGTGTCCCTGCTGCCTTTGCTTTGATAGGCCTCAGGCTGGCACCAGGGACCCAGCACTGTCGTTTAATCTTGTGGCTAGGAGAGGAAAATGACCACAAACACACTTGAAGCTGTCCAATTGCTTGACATATCAGCCCATAAAGAGAAATGAGAAAGAAGCCTGCAGAGCAGGCCAGAAATATGCCCACAGGCTTCCAGGGCACAGAACTCTTCGGCACCCCATGGGGTACATCCCTGTAGGTGGCGGGAGAGGGAGCCGTGGCCTGTTGTCTCCTGGGTTTGCCGACGCCTTCTGGAAGACTCATGAGTGAGGAAGTTTGCCCAGCACATTCTCTGTCTTCCTATGTGTCCTACCAGGGGCAGCTGCGAGGCAGCAGGAAGAAAAATAAGGAGAGGGCAGTCCCTCAGGGCCCTGCCTGCAGGCCAAAGGCACAGAGGGATCGGAGCACCCGGAACCTCTGGGAGGTTGCACAGAAGTCTTTGTTTGCGAAGGCAGAAATGAAAGAGAGTATATTTGGTGGTACTTGCACGAGAATGGAGCTGACTTGCTGATGTCCGCAGACTTAGGGGCTCTGAGAGTCCTGGCAGGGAGCAGTGGAATGGAGGGCATAGCCTGTGAAGGGCAAAAGCAGGGCATTTCTCGGAGGCCAGATGACTTTCACTGTGGGAGGTGCCCGTGCCCAGGATGGCGACAGGCTTCAGCTGGGAAAGCTCTGAAGCATTCCCCCTCAGAGCTGAAACAGCTCCAGGTGGTGCAGCTGGGTTATCCGTGGGAAGTTTCTGGAAGCTTGCCACATGGCCCACAGAATTTGGAATTTGCACAGAGAGTGCGTACAGAGGTCTCCCTTTTTCTTGGCTAGATCCAAAGAAATACTCAGAAGCAATTTCCTAACAGTGGAAAGGGGCTAGTACTTCATCATTTTATTCAGAAACTGGCAGAATTTAAGGAAGGCAGAGCAGGCTGGCTTGTGTTGCGTGGTCTGCGGAAAGACCTAGGGGGTGAGAGTCAGGTTAAACTGGGTTCAGATTGTGATGTCACCACGGCAGGATATGGACTGGGCAGCTCACCTGCTCTGCGCCTGCTGCCCTTCCCTTGCGGTGCTGGCGTCCTGAACAGTGGCTCCCCGGCTGCCGCACTGGAATCATGACAGCTGCTTCTGAAAACACTGAGGCCTGGCTTCCGCCTTCTGCCATTCTGTTTTCATTGCTCTGGGGTGTGCTCTGGGTGTCAAGATTTTAAAGGAAATTCTCATGAGCAGCAAAGTTTGGGAACCTTTGTCCTAGAGAGTGGTAAGTGCGCAATGTATGTTTGTTTTCTAGGATTGGCTACATTATTTGTAAAAACCTGCAAAAAATGAAAATGCTATGCCCCATATTCAAAATTTTTTAGAACTTCAAGATGATGACAGAAGGCACTGAAGGAAGCTCTGGGGCATTCTGAGTGAAGGGCCCTGTGAGTCTGCAGGGTTGATGCATTCAGAGGCCCATCCTCTTGTTTTCTCCTCCTCTCATTTATAATGGACTAATGCCTCACATGAGATCATAAAGGAAAAGAAATCACACAATAAGCAAAGGAAGTCAAAATAAGGCCACCCGAGGTAGCCCAATGGAGTTCATTGCTAGCTAGGTTTGGGGCAACTTTCTCAAGGAGCCTGGGATCTCTGCAGGAAAGGGGTGGGAGTCTGCAGGGCTGGGAACTAAAGGCCTTTCTAAGCCTGAGTGAGTGTAGAACTCGTTCCTCCACTTGAGCTCAAACAAACTTGACACAGATACACAAAGAAACACAGGACACAGCTCTACTACCAGGCAGAGATTCACTGCAGAAAAAGTGTCACAAGTCAGGGCCAGTCTCAGGTCTCACAAGGTGGTATAGCTATATAAATCAATTTTTCAGGGAGAAAGAACAGACTTGCTTGTGCTCGGGACCAGGTACAGACAATGGCCTTCAAGGCCAACTTGTCATTCAGCTGTTACCAGCCAGCACTTGGGTGCCCTCATCGTGCCAGGGTGGCTGGTACTAGTTTCTCCTCTTGGACCTAGTTAATGGGGCGCCAGGACTCCTGTAGGGATCTTTGATCCCTCAAAGCTGCTCTGCTAGAACAGGAAAGAGGTTGGTGGGAAGCAGGGAGAGAAGGATTGGAAGGCTGTGAGGACCTAGGAGCTCCCCTTAGGAAAGTGGCTGGGGTCCTGGGGCTGCTGCCTCTCTCACCTGAGCAGCAGTGATTTAGGGAGGAGACTTGAAGCAACCAGTCACATGCCCTGTAAGGGCATTGCAAATGGGATGCTCTTGCACACAGTTTACGACCGTCTCATTCCCACCCTACTGTGCTTGGTCCTCAGGAAAGTTCACACCAAGGGCTCAGTGGTTCTGGTTCCATAAAGAGAACCCAGAGCATCTGGGTCTGGGCTCAGCCTGCCGTGTGAGCTGACTGTCAGCTGCAGTTAGGACAAGCCGTTTGGGAAGGATTTGTTTTTAAAATTAAGGGATAATTAAAAATGTGGAGGTTCATCCTACCCTACTTGCAAAATGAGAAGAGTAAAGCGCTTGGCTGTAAAGAAACTCTGTGGCCATTTTATCTGCCCTGGGGGCCTTCCCCTGTGACTGCGATTCTGCCTCCCTGGGCGTCCAGCGCTCACCTCTTATCCTGACCTCTTTGAGACTGGGAGAAAGTAAAGCAAACTCTTATCCTGTCCTAACCCTAGCTCCAGCACCATGCTCAGCTAGCTCTGTGAAGCCATTAGCCCTTCTGAGGGTCAGCCCTGGCCTTTCTAAAATGGAGAAAAGAGAGTTAACATATCTACCTCATTAGGAATTCCTGGAAATTCTGGTAAGACTCAAGGTTAGCTCATTAGACATCTACTTGAGTCGTCCTCAGACACAGCCTAAGGCCAGGACTGTTACTTTTCCTATTTGAAAATAAGGTAACTAAGAGAGGTTAAATACCTGAAGTCAGTTAGTAGAAGCTCCAAGCCCAAATTCTGGGCCTGTCTGAGCTTTGGGAGTCCCCAGCACCAGCATGATGGGCCCAGCTGTGGTCATTTCTGGGCTCCCCCACTTCACTCCAAGGTGATGTATGGTGACTTGAGGAGCCACAGGGTCTAAATTCAGGTGGAAAGAAGTTGATGGAAGAGAGAGGAGGAGAGAGATACCTCAAGTGGATCATTGTCTCACCCATTAGAAAACCAAATAAAAAAACATAAGGATGACTTCTCTCTCAGCCCCCTCCCTCCCTCCCTATTCCTCCCTAAGCCAAGGTGATACAGTTGTGGAGGGCATGGCCTGCCCAGCCAGGCAGCCCCAGATGGGCACCATGCCTGGGTCAGAGCCAGGTGGCAGCCAGCTGGCACAGACCCTGTGCCTCAGCCCCCTTGGTTCACTCAGAGGCAGGCTCAGCCTGGGGCACAAAGGCCGAGGAAGAAGGGTCTGTAGCAGCCTTTGTGTGGGCTCCCCAGCCTGGGCCAGGCCAGGGTGAGGGGGAAACACTTCCAACAGGGTGACCAGCACTCTGTTTAGCGTCACCGCAGCCAGGGCAGTGGCCACTGCCAAGGGGTGGGGCCCAAAGCGGTGGCTCTAAGAATGATGGAGTGACCTTTAATTGTTTGTACTCTGAAACCTGGGAAGTGTTGGCAACAAAATGAGCCTGGAAGGGCTGCTGGCAGCAGATCGACGGGCTGGAGCAGAAGCTTCCAGCCACCTAAACAGTTAAGTGGCCAGTTTGCCAAGGCCACTGAACAAAGTGTTACCTCACCACGGGGCAGATTAAAATATGCATTTTCTCCTAATTGAGCATAGTACAATCAGCTGGCGGTCCTGTCACAAGTGCAGGAATGAATTGTCACAGCATGAAGCACACTGCTCTACAGAGCATCTATTATGCGAATGGAAAACAGCCACATAAACTTCCTTCTGTTGGAATTCGAACTAATTTGTTGTCCAGTGGGCTGGGATATGGCAGGTTGGAGGAGACTCTGGTCCAGCCCAATTTTCTAGAAGGGAAATATCTAGATCTAGATCTAGATCAGTATGTGATCCCACTGCAGCATCTTCAGGAGAGTTCTGGCAGACAGGAAAATGGCTTCTAAAGGTGGCATAGGGCCCTGTGGCTGCATACCACATGGTGGTGACATACCACGTGGTGGTAACATACCACATGGTGAGCTCTGATGTGTAAACCAGTTAACCTTTGTTTTTGTAATTATGTTTGATGCCCAGTGTGGCTGTAATGCAAATATATATAAAACACATCCAACCTTTTTCCACTGCCTTCCATTGTAAAACTAAGTGTGTTCTTAGAGCAAAACAGAAAATCCCACAACAGAAAAGTGAATCCTACTTAACACTCTGGGGTAGCAGTGGACAGAGCCAGGAGGGGCAGGGCAGGGTGAAGGGCTTTCTCTCTTCCCTGGTATCTTGGCCATAGCTTGGATCCTTCCAGAACAAGAAGTTCATTCCCACTCAGACCCCTGCCCTACTGCCAGCTGGCAGTTTGGAGATGAACTTCCTGCCAAGTTGACGTAGATGCTTTGGGACACATGGAAGCCCTGTTTGTTTTTAGTTCCGTAGCCCTTGGCATTTTTAAACACATCTATGACACTTTTGTATGTTTCCTTTTGTTTTACATATTCATCATTTCAGACATTTATAAGACACGTTGCCATTTTAATTCCCCTGCATTTCTCTCTCAGCCAAAGCAACCATGTGAACTCATTACTCCTCTGCAACAGCGGTCAGTGCAGCCCATACAGCATTTCTGAGGGTAGGCAACATTCATAAGCAGGTTTTTGCACAGGAAGCAATGGCATCCCGTCTGTAGGGTTGACTCTGTGTACCTAAGTGCAGAACTTGGCATTTATTTTTATTGGTTTCCCCGTCACAATTTCAGCTGTGTTTCAGCATGGTGAGGGTGTTTCAAATCCCAGCTGTGTTATCTGTGAAGTGGCTATTTCTCCTAGATGAGGATTACTATGTCTATGAATTTGATAACCATGTCTTCTTTGTGTTCAGCCAAATCAACCACAGAAATATTCAACAGGACCTAACACAGGGCCCTATGCAACCTTTAGAAGCCACTTTTGTGTCTGTGAGAACTCTCCTGAATTACCTGGTCAGCCTTCCACCTGAGTCCTTGGTGACTGTGACCATTACAAATACTAGTTATAAATACTGGTGGAATATATTCCAAGGTGGAGATTTACTTTCCATTTTTTCATGAGAAGGATAATCATAGTTTTTGTAAGATTTAAATAAGATTACAGGTAACTATCTTAAAAATAGTGTGTTTAGGATCCTAATGAATACATAACGTGAAATGTAACCCATTTTTAGAAATTCAAATACATCTTTCACAGAAGACACAATTGGCTATAATGACTTCGTTGGTTTTAAGAAATGATTAGGGCTAAAAATAGAAGACTAATTAGCCTTAGTTAATGCATTTGCTTATTATTCTTCTCAGCTGGTGAAATTAGCTTATGCTCCTGCTTTGGTAGTAACATACATGACTTGAATGTTGGAGGAGATGTAACTTTCTCATATACTCTGGGTTCTTGGGAAGAGCCACCACCAGCCTCCTGGATTCTGCTGCCCTCAGTTGTGATGAGCTGGCTCCCAGCTGGCTGAAGCCTGGGGTCTGGGAGGTGCCAGCAGCCTGGCAGCCTCTCTTTTCCTTGCTTCCCCAGCAGCCTTCTGCCTAGGGTGCTGTGATGCCACAGGCTTTTACTGCCCTGCCTGCTGGGACCCCAATCCTAAAGTTACTTGATTTGTAGATAACTCTTTTTGCACAGCCCCGCGGTGTAGTGAAGTGGCAGTAAATACCACTTTAGTACTGGGAGAGTGGCTGTAATAACAATAATAATAATACTAATAGCTAACATTTATTGGCTGTTTGCGACACATATATATGTTACCATGTGTCATCCTTCTAAGAAGCCTGCAATGGAGATTCTATTATTAGTCCCTTGTGAATAGGGAAACTGAGGTTTCCAAAGGGGTCACTCGCCAAAGTCAAGATGAAGCTGAGTTGCTTAACTCTGCATGGCTGCTCATGGAGGTTCCTTGCTTTTTCATGTGGCACTGGACATGGTTTGGTCAAATACAATCCCATGGTAATGTCTGTGTTCCCGTCACATGGCAGACGTTGTGTTACATGTCATAGACGCTTGGCATCAAAAGGGGAGATCCCTACCTGTATGGACCTTAGTCCCTGGGACTTGATTGTGCTGTAGTAACAACCTCGAAACCTCAATGACTTAAAATAGCAAAAGTTTGTTTCATGTATTTACTTTCCCTCCCAGTAGTGGAGATTGAACCCATGGCCTTCATACTGAGCTACAGCCACAGGCCATTTTTTATTTTTTATTTTGAGGCAGGATCTCTGTAAATTGCTCAGGCTTGGCTCAAACTTGCCATGTTCCTGGCTGAGCCTCCCAGAGTGCTGGGGTGGTAGATGTGGGCCACCAAGCCCAGCTAAGTTTATTTTTCGTTCACACTGTCTTCTGCTGCAGGTCATGTGGGGACTCCATGCACTACTGTCATGCAAGGACCCAGGCTGACAAAACAGCCCTTATCAGGGGCTGGAGATATAGCTCAGTGGAATAAGCGCCTGCCTAGCTAGCGCAGGGTCCTGAGTTTGATCCCTAGTACCGTGAAAAAACAAACAAACAAACAAACAAACAAAAAAACAGCCCTTATCTCAAACACTGAAGGTCTCCAAGGAGAGAGGAAGCCAGAGACACAGCAGCTTCAGCCCCCCAGGGTCATGTTTCTCCCGGGAGGGCCATAGGTTGCTTTCCCTCCCACACACTATCCTGACAAGTCCCAGGCCCATCCAGAGGGGCCTGGATGTGTAATGCAGCTATGGTGACCAGGGAATGGACAAATCCAAGACTAACACTAGAACACCAATCACTGCTGGATAAGGCAGAATAAGGTGCCCCATCAGCTGCTCCCTGGGATTGAAAGGGTCGGCCAGGCATGGTGGCACACACTCAGAATCCCAGCCCTCTGGGAGGCTGAGGCAGGAGGATCACAAGTTTGAACCCAGCATAAGGAACTTAGCAAATTATCAAAATCCTGACTCAAAAAATTTTTTTAAAAATGTACAAAAGGGCTGGAGATGTAGCTCTGGGTAAGGTCCCTGGTTCAATCTCCAGTATAGAAAAAAATTTTTGAAAGGTTAAATGACTAGAAAAGCATTTCCTTTAGTAGGATCACAAAAAGACTTCAAAGAAGAAGACTGAGTTTTGAGAGAGGAGTGAGATTGCAAAAGGCAGGCTGGGATGAGAACCCAAACTGAGCATAAGCAACCAGCAATTAGTGTGAAGCAGAGGTCAGGAGGGAGCAGGCAGACAGGTGGGTGGCTGGCCTGAGGTTCCACGGAGAAATCTCTTCTCAGTTGGAGCCCATAGGAGGTCCTGGAGGCAGCAGCCGGCACTGAGACCAGGCTGTGCTTTAGCAAGTTTCTTTCAGCAGTGTGGACAGGAGTTGACATTGTGGCTGCAGAGGGGTGGGAGGCTGCTACAAGGTCTTGGGGGTGTGTGTGGCAGGGGCTGTCAATGAGGATGGCAAATAGGAGAAGGGTGTGAGACACAATGTGGAAACAAAACCCTCCAGATCACAGAATGAGAAATGCTATTGGGCTAGATAATCAAATGTGACTCGGCGCGTGGGTAAAGGAAAGAAAATGACTCCAAGCGTGCCTGAGGTTTTAGGTGACGTTAGTGCTACTTTCCAAGAAACCATGAATGACAGCTAAAGCCAGGCCGAGCCAGGTTTTATCTAACCATGGCCCCCAGATATGGGCAAGAGCTTTCTGCTAAGTCTAGCAAATATTTTCTTCTCCCAGGAGCAGTTGAGTTAACTCACCATTTATTAAGTGTGCTGTTGAATAAGTGTGCTACACGTATGCATTGACAGAGACCATGGAAAATTCTTTCATGACCTTGACTTTCTTAGTGTAGGTGTCTAAAGCTGATGTGAAAATGTTTCCTATTTTTCTTGGTCTTAGAAACATATACAGTTTATAGAAAATATTGCTAGAGACTTTAAGAGCTACAGCATGTTGGCAAGTTCATTCTAGATGCATGAAGAGAATTCAATCCAAGGAAGCTGCATTAAGTTGTGGTGTTTTTGCAGAGTCAGGACTGTGTTGCACACTGATCACTATCATGGAGTCCAAGGTCTAATTAACCCTCCTTCACAGGAGCTAAAATCAGATCCACCAGAGCCAAGGTCATTTTAACTTGAATGCGGCATGTGCACATGGGAGCAGAGCTGCGAGTGCTGTGTCTAATCTGCCTTGCACAGCAGGTGTGTCTATAAAGGTTTAAGATCTGCTTGCAGTGAATAGAAAGCATTTATTTTATAATGAGTCATATGCATCAATAAACATATGTTAATGCTTTTATATTACTTGTCTTATTAGCAGATCAGAAATTCCAGAGAGTTTAGTAAACAGGAGAATGCAAAGCCTGGGGTTATAAGTATACCTCTCTTCAAACTATTTTTCGTGTGCATATTTTGGACAAGTATATTGATTTGTACACAAGGAACAGGTTCCTTAGACTTGAGACACAAATGCCATACTAGGGCTTGCTATTCAGGGTGAGGCCCCTGAGCTCACAGCACAGCAAACTGGGGCTTTGTGTCAGACACAGCGTCACTGGCTGCACACAGACCTGTGCACGCAGACTGCATTTGAACAGGCTCCTTGGCTGCAAGTACACACAGGAAGATGAAGAAATACTGACGTAAGGGGCCCAAAGGGGGTGAGCAGTAGAGAAAGTAAGTGATTATGTGGCCTGAGACAAGCCAGCACCCATCAACTTCAGCAGAGCTTCCAAGAATCTCTCTAAGCCCTGAGTTCTCACCACCTCACACCATTACTGCTTTGCTCTTTCCATCTGGAATTTCTTTGACAAAGTTGTCACTGTCAAAAAAATGTTTTTTCTAGCAGATCATGAAGATACAATTCTTCCCACAGGGTTGACTTAATTGTTTCATGCACACGGATTGTATTTCCCCAGTTCCCCTGTTGGTTCTTTGACATCAAGGCCTCTTTAGTCTTCCTAGACTGGTATTCTAGACTGTTCTAGTCTTTCACTGAGAAGAACCCTGCTACTTTAAAGTGGTCAGAGAGTATACAGTCTCCCCAGCAGCCTTTTAAAATGTATGCCTCATTTTGGAAAATGTAAAGAGTCCATCTCTTACACTTCAGTGAAAAAGCAAAAATTCAGTAGTACTTAGAGTATGCTACCCTGCATGTACGAGAAAAGGGGATATAAGGAAACACTCAGGAATCTGCCCCCTCTATAAAGAAATACAGGAAAGATAAACCAGGAACTAAAGGTGTTGGCTACCTGCGGGGTATGTGGTAAGACTGGAGAGAAGAGGGGAAGGGGAGAAGGATTGGGCCCTGCTCTGGGTGTAATTTTTTGTACAAATCAGATTTGTATAAAAAACACTACAATGATGCGTCCCTTGAAATAACAAATAATTTGGAGCAACCAGGATATGTTAGGGAACTCTAAGTGGGATACACACAACAAGAGGTGAATTTAACTCTTTTACACATGAAGTTAAAGGAACAGAGGAGAAAAGCCTCTCATCAACTGAGGAACCCAGGATCTTAACCAGATGTAAGGCTGAAGAGAAAGAAGTGTGCATAGCCAGGCCTGCTGGCACACACCTGTAATCTGAGCTCCTTGGAAGGCTGAGGCAGGAGGATTACAAATTTGAGGCCAGCCTGAGCAACTTAGTGAGACCCTGTCTCAAAATAAAAATTTGAGAAGGAAGGCTGGTTATGTAGCTCAGTGGTAGAGTACTTGCCTAGTACAGGTCCAACTCCCAACAGGAAAGGAAGAGGAGGAGGAGGAAGAGGAGGAGAATCGTGCAGTAATGCTGTGATCCAGTCAGTAAAAGTATTTCTCATAGGCATAAGGCTAGGAATTCTGAAACCAATATATATATATATATATATATATATATATATATATTTGAACAAAAATGTAAATCTGCAGTAAATCATGAGAGCTAGGGTTTGCACTTTTAAAGAAAGATCTCACAAATAAGTAACCAGTATAAAATGATCTCAGTAATACTAGTTTAGAATCACAGGTATCAGTAAAAATCCATAGGAGAAGGATGAGTTACATACAGATATCCCCTAACTCTCCCTATTTTGAGGGCCTAGGGCAACAGCACCCCAGGAACAACGAGCACCCATAGAGCACAGATCTTGGTCTCTACATACCATTCTCCAATAAAAAGAACCAGGACTGTTGGGAGAATAGCAGAATCCAAAGTCAGGGCATGGCAAACATGAGATGAGCCTGAAACATCTTGTAATGCCAGAAAATAAGACACTCAAAAAACGGGGAATGAGAACCTGTCAAAAGAACATAGGGACTAACAGGAAGGGGCCACAAGCCAAAACAATCTGAACAAAAAAAAATATAGAATTGGATTTTAAGTGAGAATAAAATAAACATTCATAAATAAAATAAGTATCTACATGGTTGAATAAGTAAACAAGTAAGAAATATATAAGTAGAGGGGAGAAAGACAGCTTTCCTTCGCAGTGGAGTCCAGCGGATAAATGTGGACAAGAGGAGGGGCCTTGCCATTAGGCAAACGCCACAGAATCAGTGCCGCAGACAAGAGGGTCTGACGGGTGCTGTGAAGGAAAAAATACATGCATCTAAGGATGGAGTCGGGAGGAAATGTGTTTCTGCTGGTTAATCCCCCTGGTCTGTGGCTTTTTTTAATGGTGGCCCTAGCCAACTGCTACAGGGCATTAGAAATTAATGGAGAGTTTTCCTAGAGAATGGACTCATGCCTTGATTCAGCTCAATGCATGGAGGAGTTGGCAGTACTACGACGTATGTTGGGAAAGGCACTTTAGGACCACTGCCTCTCACATAGCATCACCAGAGTGGCTGTCAACACTGCTCATCTGAGCCTGACTGTCTAACACTTGTACATCCCATACACACTACACACACACGCATGCACACACACACACACACATACACACACACATGCACACACCACATATATACATGCGTACACACCAGGCACACATACATGAACCACACACATACACACTCTGTGCACACACATACACACTCCACATGCACACATGCCACCCATGAAGCAAATCTTTGGCCTCATGAGGTTTCTTCCCACGTCCTTGGTGATTCCCTCAGGAGCATGACGGCTGAAGCAGGGCCACTAAGGGGAGTCTTACAGGCCAGGACACAGCTAAGAGGCTGCCGCATGACCTTCTGGTGCCACAGAGCAGGCGCGCTTGGAATTCTGCGTACAACGTCTTGTGAAGAGCTCACAACAAGAAGGAAAGCAGCCAGTAGGAAGGCATTGTTTCCCACCTGAAACAATCCATGCTGTTGCCACCAAATAGTCACTAGTTCCATGTACACAGCACATGTCTACTTTTCGGTTGCTGTGCGGTCACCTGCCCTCTCACCTGGGCTGGGTGTGCATATTTGATGTCCACCTCTCCTCCACTGTGATCTACCTCTCTCATCAGAGACTGGCTCCCTAAGAACTACAGATTCTTATCTGCATGTTTTCCTAAACCAAAGTTGGGGTTAGATTGTGACTTAGGACACAATTAATTATTTTATAATGAGAAATCTCTCACATAATTTTCTATATACAATTCGAGGAAATTCATGGGCCCTGCTGAAGTTTATCTGAGGTGCACAGACCCTAGTTTAGGAGCCCCATCAGCCTCTGCTTTTAAAAATATATGTTTTTTAATTGTAGTGGAACATACAAAGCATGGAGTTTATCACATTAACCACTTTTACGTGTATTCAGCAGTGTTGCAAGTACATTCACACTGCTGTACACATGTCACCACCACCATTTCCGGAACTCTTTTCACCCTGCAAAACTAAAACCCTAATCCTCTTCAGCAGTCACTCCCCACCCCACCCTCCGCTCGGACCCTAGTAACCACTGTGCTGCTTTCTCACCCTAAGAATTTGGCTCCCCAAACAATATGGACTCATATAGTATTCCGACCTTTGTAACCAACTTCTTTCTCTTAGCCGTGTCTTTCAGACTCGCCCATATTGACCACGTGTCAGAACGCTCCTCTAGGAGGCTGAGCAATATTCAGGTGTATGTGCTATAGTTTGGAACTTAGATGTTCGCCAAGGGCCACATAGTAGAGGCTTACTCCCCACTGTGGCACTTTCGGGCAGTGGTGGAAACTTTCAGAGGTGGGGCTGAGTGGGAAGTCTTCAGGTTGTTGGAGGGGAGCCCTTCAAGGGGATAGTGGGGCTCCAGCCCCTCCTTCTTCCTCACTATGGTTTTTACTTCCTGACCACAAGGTGAGCAGGTTTCCTCAACCACACACTCTGCCATGTGCTGCTTCAAAAACCCAAAGCACCAGCTTGGTCAGTCATGAACTAGTACTTCTGAAACCATGACCCAAAATGTGCTTTGGGTGTGTGTGGTGGTGGAGATTGAAGCTATGGCCTTCACACTGAGCTATACCCCCAACTCTTTTTATTTTTTGTTTTGAGACAGTCTTTCTAAGTCAGTAAGCTGCCCAGGCTGGGCTCAAGTTTCTGATCCTCCTGCCTCAGCTTCAAATGTGTGCTGTCACGCCTGCTCTTTATAAGTTGCTCCTTATAAGTTGATTATCCCAAGTATGTGGTACAGTAATGGAAAGCTGACTAACATGAATTCATGTACTATATTTTGTTTGTTCATTTGTTTATCAGTGTACACTGGGATTGTTTCTCTTAGCTACTGTAAAAAAGGATGCTATGAACATGGTATGTCTTACTTTTATATTTACAAATTCTTCATTAAATTGTCAGATTCTTACAACATCCTGGAGAAACAGGTATTGTTAATACTTTCTTATTTTTCAGGTAAAGATACAGAAGCTTAAAATTTCATGGTACTATGCAGCAGAGCAGGGTCTTGAATGCAGGTTTCCACATAGTAGTCTTGGACTGTTAGATTAAACACAGCAGACCACATAGGTCTCTTCTGTCTTTCTTGGTTTTGGTAAGGAAAGGAACACTGCCCACAAGTCTCCTCTTCATTGGGTCATAGAAGGGAGCGGTACTCTCTATTTGCAAAATAATGTGAAACATTTTAGTAGTCCAGAGTGAACTTGACTTTTCCCAAAAGTATAGTACCTTCTTTCCCATTTGGGAGGCTCCTGAGGCCTGGGGCAAGGAGGAAGCACAGTCCTTAAGCTCACAAAGAAGGAGAGAGTGCAAGGGGCCCCATTTGTCCCATTTGGACACCCCCTTTCCATTATACACTTGGGACCTGACACCCACAGGGCCTGGGCTGGGTGGGGCATAGAGAGAGGGAAGGAACAGCCTGGGTTGTCGGGACAGCATTGGTTTCTGGAGTTCCGGGGACTTAGAACCACCCCTCTGAACCCTGGCCATAGGAAAAGTCTGTCTCTAGCCCACTAAAAGGTTCCAAAGCCTCAACTGCCTGTAATTTTGACATGTCAGATATTGAATAAAGAACGAATTAGCACTTGAGTCTCTTTTTCAGAGACAGTCCAATTTCTACGCTAGGCACCAACTTCTATATTTCAAAATGCATTTTTGAAGTTTAATTAGAGAAGCAGTAGAGATAGTGTTTTCCAAGAGGGATTTTTCTGGTTCCTTCAAGATCTATGGATGGCAGAAAAAAATAACTTTCAGACACTGTAAATTGAGTATGTGAAGCCGTGAGAATAAACCCATCTCGTTAGTCATCATGTCAATTATAGTATCTGAGGAACAATTTTGTAGCAATAGCATATTTATCTGATGTTGTGAAAGCTACCTGGCTCCACTGTTAGGACGGTATTTGCTCTTAATGCTCCGAGTACGTCTTTAACAAAATGGCACTCCATAAAAATTTAGTGTGCTCCTACTGTAATTAAATGGCCCTAGTCATTTTTGCATTTATGATATAAACTATAATGGCTGTAAAAATCCTGCAATTAACTTTTCCTTGCGCCAACATTTCATACTTGAGAAATTCTCATTACAAATTTCATTACTGATTCACTTATCTGTAATTTGTCCTATGTAACCTAAAGAATATTAACAAATTTAGAGTCACTTTTGCTCTATTAAAAACGAAATATAAAAGTCTTTCACCTAGCAAGTCAATCATGATATTTCAAAGGGCTCCAAATGGGTCAAGTGTGGTAGTGGGGATGGGGAGGAATCGACAACTCCGGATGGAGAGAGTAGAGTGAACAAGAAGGAGGGGAAGTTGGTGTCACGGAGTCCCCCGTCTACTCAGCAAGGACACAGGTGGTGCGAACCAGTCCTAGAGGAAGGCGCACAGTGTGAGTGGAGAAGCAGAAGGCAGGGGAGCGAAGGACCACTGGCCTGTAGCTTCTTGTCCCTTCTGCGTCAGTTCTCGTTTCTTCTGGTCGTTTCTCTCTGAGGGGTCAGGGTTGGCTGGAGGCAGCAGACTTGTGGCCAGCTTCACCACTAGCTGGCTCTGGCAGGAAGTCTGTCTGAGAAACCTTGTTGATACTAACAAGGGCAGTGGCTCAACGGAACGAGAGTTCAACTGAGAGGCCCCTGCTGAAGAATCCTCACCTTTCCAGTTCTGTCTCCCTGGGCTCACACTGACCTGTGGGAGATATTTGGAGACATTTCCCTGTCTTGTCAAACTCCCTCCCCACTTCTAAGATAGACGTAAACACGCCCCTGTTAAAATGAAGTGGAGGCTGACTGCGCTAGTGTCAGCAGCCCTGAGTTCATGTCCTTGTTCTTTCACAACCTTTCTGGTGACTGACCTGTCTGGGCCGCAGCCGGCAGGTGGAGAAAGGACAGGATTGCACTAGAAGGACTGAGGAGACTGTGTCCCTCAGCAGGAGGTCATTTATCAGGAGAGAGAGCCCAGAGCCCCTCTTTGCCCCACAAATGGTTGGTGCAGGATGCTGCGAGGCATCCGTAGCAATGATTCTCACAGTCACAGCCTGTGTAAATATTTCCCCCCAATAACATCCTATCTCAGCATTTCACTGTCTTCCATTTTGTTCTAATTTGTAATTAACTTTTACAAAATTAAATTGAAGATAGAAAATTAACTGCCCCGACATAAATAATCCTGCTGTGGGATGTGGCAGTGTTAACGCAATCAACAATACGATTCATAAATGAAAGAAATGTTGTCATACTTATTACTTCTGTGTGCTCCATCTTTTATAGAATATTACAGTGTAAATTGAAATTTTATATGATTTAATAAACCTCAAAAAGATATTATGGCCAAGTAACCACATATCTGTAACAAATTGTGCTCCTCCCTCATTACAGAGCTTTCTCCTCACACGGAGCTCTCAGCCTCATTACCAGAGTGGTGGCTTTGACAACCCAGAGCCCATTAAAACACCTTGAAGAAAGCGCACCCCACCCTGGAGCGTCAAAATCTATACCAGGCTGCAATCCTTGAGGATGGTGTTATAAAATGAGGAAATGGTTCCTTTCATTTTTCATCCTAAGACTCAGGCAACAAAAATGGTATCTGGCCCCATAAGACACTCGCTCCCCCCCATATTTCTATGTGAACCAAGCCAAGTTCTGCATCACCATGACAGACACTGAAGTGAAATAATCCAAACAGCAACAGAGAAGGGGTTTATTGCCCCTTGAAATCTTTAGCTGTTTTTATAGGGTTACTAGTGTAGATTTAAAGTTTCTTTGTCTTCAAACAGCAGACCTCCCACTGTAGGTGTATGCCATTTTTCAAAGCTCTCTGGCTCACCCAGGGGTTCATTAGGGTGGCAGAGGAGTGAGCACTGTGGCTAGATGGACCGGGAGGGCACTCAAACCCTCATCTGGCCTCTTACATTGGTTTCCACACCCCGCCCCAGCTCCCTCTAACTCCAATTTGGAACAAGGAACTGGAAATGGAAGCACTCTCTAATCACATGCCGTGGCTCTGGGAGCCCGATGTGATTTCTGTAGCTTCCAGCAATGTGTGGGACACACTTGCACTGAAGAATTTAATGACTTGTTTTACTGCCGCCTGCCATCAATATTTATCTATATTAACTGAAGAAAGGCATTACTCGAAATGGCATTTCACACCTCTGAGTATTGTACAGTAATTCTAAAGTCGTAAGTTGTACTAAACTCTACAGGCAAACACAGAGATACAGTACGAATGAAAATAACCCAAGTCGAAGTTTTGCAACTTAAATTATCTTGCAGCAATGTAAAAAACCAGTCAAGATAATTAGAATTTCTAGCAGTGGGAAGAACTGGACAAAAGCCATGGAAATAACTTCCCCTGCTTGGTTTTTCTTGGGTTTTAACAAGAGCAAGAGCACCTTTCGAGTATGTGTTCTTGAAAAGAAATCTCAGGCAAGGTGGTGAGACAAGGTGGATGCTACTGTGCTCGTTTCTGCTGAGGATGCAGGTGAGCCAGGCTGGCGGGTCCCACTGTCTTCCCCTTGGCGCTCCTCTGTGGTCAGTTGGCTCTCTCCATTTCCTCCTGCCTGTCTCTGGCCACACTTCATCACATTTCCTGGCTTGTGTCTCTTCAGTGCACTTATCTGAAAGAGTATCTTCCTTGCCTGCTGGTTTGCTCGCTTCTTAATGCCTCTCTCCAGCCGGGAAGCTCCCAGAGGGCAGAGCCAAGCAGGACGCACCAGTCCAGGTCTGTAGGAAAAATACACTGGGTATATCCCAGGGACTGGGACAATTTCCATTTGTGGGCTAAATTATTCCTACCAGAAAAACATGACCTTGAAACACAGGGGCATTTCTAATGTCCATGCAGACCACAGCATGTTGAACAAATAGCCTTAAGGAAATCATCTCATCCCTTTACTTACACTTGAATTTTAACCAAAGATCAGTTTCAACGGTGAAAGGATCTGTGTGATCAGTTGAGCCGACCCTTCGCACTGCAGAGGGAAAAGCTCTTTCTCAGAGTGATCAGGAGACTGGCC
The DNA here is from genome assembly GCA_004027595.1 of Dinomys branickii. Classification (NCBI taxonomy): domain Eukaryota; kingdom Metazoa; phylum Chordata; class Mammalia; order Rodentia; family Dinomyidae; genus Dinomys; species Dinomys branickii. Next base: position 126,544 of record PVLD010001109.1, read on the forward strand.
CAAGGTTGGCCTGCGCTACACTGTGGCTGAAGACCCCCAAAATGCAGGCTACTGGCAGCCTGCTAGCCAGAGCCCTTCTCGTACTCTGGGCTCTGTCTCCAAACATTAACTCTGCAGCAAGAGATTTTAGAAAGGCCTGACTTTCCCATTCTGGGTTGAAATGTTTTTCTCATCATTTCCCCATGTTCAGAAATTATGTTCATGGGACATCTGGGCAAAAGGATTAGTTCTCAATTCATAATAGATAAGGTTTACATTTTTAATCATGGAGTTAGACCTTCAGCACAACTTTATAACTATACCATTAACCCACCACACTTAGATTTTATATTACTCTGAAATTACTTACCCACTGACTTCATGTACTTTGGAAGAATGCAGACTTGGAAATAGACAGTGAACAGAAGGACACATGTTCAAGAGATGCCCAGTCTTTCTGAAGTTGCAAAACCCTGCTGTTATTTGGTAGAATCTGTGAAACAGGGTTGATGAATTGCATACTTTCTTTTAAAAACATGAAATGTAATTAATTTCTTTTGACTTTCAGCCTTGGAAGCATTTCAGGAATTAACTAGAGGTGCCCAGGAGTATGAACTGCAAGGTTGAGATTCACTGACTTAAGCTAAAAGCCATTTGGTAAGACTGTGTATATCAGGCCACATTCAGGCATGACTTGTAGCAGGACTTAAAAGTGATGTGTATCCCTTAGATAAATAAATGGAGATAGATTTAAAAGGGTTGGTGGGGGGAGGGAAAACTATTCAGAAAATACTGATACATCTTGGTGTTTACAGAAATAAGGGAGGGGGTATATCTAATGTCCTAGGCATTAGTACTCACAGTAAATAAAATTGTCTGCTAAGATAAGGTATCTTTGCTCTAAATGCCACCTGCTTATCAACTGTTCTGAATAAAATGAATAGCAAAAGTAAACCATGATCTATAATATGCCATGGAATCTTTGAAAAAAAAAAAAGGAAATATGTAAAGCTTTCTTTCAATAGCCATTCAACATCAAATCAATATCCCATTTTCTCAGTGATTAATACAAAATGAACATCCAGCTCTTAACATTTTAACTGAGGTTTTATCTCAATTTTTTATTTACTCTCTATGCTTCCAAAGAAGAATAATTTTATGTCAGTTGATTATCTTATCGATATTCCCTATGTTATGGACAGTGGAACATGCACAGATGAAAAGCCAGCTTTAGGTATTTTGAAATGAGGATGGAGCAATGTTTTCTTCATTCTTTCAGGCTAACGAGGAGTGACAGGTATTCAAAGCATCCAACTGTCAACACGGTGACTTCCACCGTCATCTGCATCATAATCTGTTTCTTAGTAACACTTGGTCTGAGCAGCAGTAATAGAATTAATTATACTTCATTTTGCTGCCTTTAACAGTATTGACCAAATTTAAGAACAAATGAGAAGTGCTTATCAAGCTTGAAGAAAATAATCCATCAGTGGCACAATTTAAATTCTCTGCAGTTCTCTTATTAATCAAAGTAACACTTACTATCCTATCTCCACTTCCCATTAACAGTCATTAAGCCCTGCTGCTGATTGAAGCAATTTCTTTAGGGATCTCAACCTCATTTTTAAGAGAACTTCTTCAGTGGAAAACAATATCATAGAAGTGCAGTGACTTAAAAGACAGGAAGAAGGTTCTTCAATCATGTTCTGACCTTGATATTTTTCAACTGTGTAAGTTCAAAAAAGTACACAATGGTGGGATTGGAAGGTTCCCAGTGCGGATGGGCTGCCCTTGCCTTGTCCCTAAAGGAGGCACCGATCCAACAAGCCAGGCACAGACTTGGGTTAAACACTCAGCCAGCACCCCCCAAGCACCTCATTTTCTTTCATGCCCAGTACTAGCTACATCTCACAAATAAGGCACGCACTGCCAGGGGCTGGCCAGCAACACTGGCTTGGCTTGTGGTTGTGGGGATGTCCGTGGAGAGCAAAGGTGCAAGAGGTTTGCAGCTGGAGACACAGGTTTGAAGCGACACACAACACTGTAATGTCTTGTCTACAAATAGTCATCAGCCTCTTGGTTCATCTCTTCCAGTTGTTGTAGAGAGCATGTGGGGAAATGTATGTGAAAGTCCTTTGAATTGTTTTTGGTTTTTGGTTTTGTTTTATGAATTGTTAAACACAAGACAAATGTTAACTATTCGAGACCTAGAAGTCATGGAAAGTGTTTTATTCAAACCTGTCTCCAGGGCTTTGCCAATGCTAGTACACAGTTGGTGGCCAATAAGTGTTGCATTAATGCTAAAGAAGTCTTATCTCATCAAATCAGAGTAAGATAGCCCACATGATTGAAATGAAATAACTGTTTTTAAATAAAATGTCTGTAACACATGTGGAATGGAAAGAGCCATGGACCCCCAATGTTTGTGGCCCTAGAATAAAACATTTCTAGAATCTGGGAAATTTTGAGGGCAATGCCTTTGCACCTAAAACAATGTCTGACCAGTGTGATTGGGGAAATGAGGATGTTAAGAGGTAAAAGCCCAGAGATGTTAGTGACTGGCAAGGTGAGCCTAGCAGTTGCTAATTTGCTCATCCTAGGAAAGATGGTAGAGAGAAAAATTTCTATCACCTCTGCCTTCTGACCCTAGGGTCTAATGTCATGCCATTGACTACATCTTTAGCAACCAGGTTGCTAACAAACAAGTTACCACGTTGAATGTAAACAACCACGTCCTAGGGAGGGGGATAGGCATGAGACTCAGACTCTAGACTGTGCCTTCTCGGCAACACCAGGTTGTGATGTGGAAACATTTGATATTCTAGAGTCTCATGTACTCATCTGCATCAACCCTTGGAAGCCAGTATTTCCTACTGGGTATTAATTATGATTCACCATAATCCCAATATTTACACAGGGCAAACACACAGCACTGGATATAAAGTTTTGAGCTACTAAAACACTCAGTATTCACCCTGCTTAATCTTAAGAGTGATAAAACAAGCCCAGACAACTCTAGTGGCTTGTCCAAGGCCACCTAGCAGGGCACTGCTGGCCCCTTTATTTGGTTCAGCAGTGACTTCACCACTTTGACTGGCTTCTGGCCTATGTAAAGCTCTTCTCTTTCCGCAGAGGAGCTGTGTACCTGCAGAGGAGCCAGGGAGAGCACCCTCAGGATGGCCACACTCCTGTTGCCTTCCTATGTGTGTGGTTTAAACACAGAGCTTTTCTGTGTTTGGCTGGCTCTAAAATGAGAGATTCAGAGATTGAACAGCTGGGGTAGACCCATTACTTTCCTTAGTGGTCAAAGTCCCAGGAGGGGTCAATCAAGACCTTGATCTAAATTTGCTTGGCCAGCATAGATGTGAAGACACTTCTCAATAGGCTTTTGGCATAAAGATGGGCATCTAATCAATGAAGCCATGGGACAACATAGATCTTGATGGCCACTGACATTTCCCACTGCATACTGTGCTCGGCTCTCAAGACAGCAGCTGAGGCCAGGCAAGAGTAGAGTTCAGTTGGGAACATATTTTCTTTCCTTGAAGAGATGTAGGGCACTGTCCACTACTTAATTTCTGATAAGACATTAAATGTATGCTTCTCGTCTCTAGGAAATGAAATGCTGAGCTGGATTTTTGGATCAATGGAATACCCACTCCTGTTAAAGCACTTAGAAAGGAAAACATCTACAAAATGTCCCATTAGGCTGACAAATTTATGGCACTATGAAAAGTGTGCCAGCAGTTTCAAAGCCGAATAGAGTGTTGTGTTTAAAGAGTATGAATAGATTTGAGTTCAGCAATATTTCATCCACATGAACAAGTTCAGCTATCCCGTCTCTTCCCGACATTTCCCACATTTACTTTTAACTAGGCATATGTATGCCTTGACAGGATGTGGATATGATCTTAAAACAATAAGTTGTAAAATGAATGATATTAAATGGACTTTCACAGAATGAAGATGGAAATATATTCTTGATGTGTGGGGCTGTACAGATACAAATGCCATTAGCATTAATGGTATTTATGTGCATAAGTCCCCATGCTCTCAATGAGAATATGTCCCTTAGTTTGCAATTATAATGACTAGCTCATTTTTGAAACTAGGAACAGCTGAGACTTCGCCCACCCTAATGGGGAGAGAGATATAGGGTGGCTCAGAGCACACTGTCCGACCAAAATGTGTATCCAAGCACTTTAAAACTCCTTTACTTCAGAAAAGCTGAAGATGTAAGAAAAAGCTCAACTTGCCATCTGACTATCCCTGTGACTTATACTAGTCCCTGTCCCTGGCTAGGGCAGTTACACTACAGGAGCTATGTTTCTTATAACAAACTTGTTTTATCATGGTCTGATAACTATTGAGAAAAAGCTGATTAACAACAATGAAAATTTGCAGAAAGTAAGCAAATTTAGCATCCTGTTCACCGCAGCCAATACAGCCCAATCTTACCTAGACAGGCAGGCTGATGATAGATGAAAAGACTTAAGTCTTCTCTCTTTAATTCTTAATACGGCAGTGAGGCCATGTTTGCTTAGGCTTCACCTGACACAGTAGGAAAACAAAAAAGTCCTCTTTGCCCAAAAGTCAGAAAACATTAACACAGAGGGTCGCTTGCCTTGTAACTTTACAAACATTTCATCAGGGTAAGATGGAGCAAAGTGACACATGTAATTAAAATATAATAAAAAAACAAGGCATTGTGGCTTTCAATTACAATGGAACTAAGAAGCAGCCACATCATTTCTACAAACTATTTTCACTTAGCACAGTTCAGATGGAATTATTGCCATGACCTTTTAAAAATGTGAACGAGTGAATCAATACCCTTTCAGAGCAAGATTGCAGGAGCCGAACTGGCCATGCTGTAATGGTTTGTATTTCTGCATCGGAAGGCAGTTGAAACCTAATTATCGTCAATCACATACAAGGTAGCTCCATGTACTGATGCGCCCGCCAGTCCAGGCAGGATGTGTGTACCTGGGGCTCCCAGAGGGAAGAGAATGTGCGAAGGGGGCGGGGATCTTGGATCCCTCTGCCCAGCACAGTCTGGCTCGCAGGTGAGTTATAGGGACTGTCACTCATTTACAATAACTAACACTGGCCTGTCAGGAACAGCCACCTGTAAATGATGTATGAGTGGCTGGCAGCCTGCCATCCTCCAACAGACCTTGCAGCTAAGAATCACATTTTATTGTCGAGGTCATCGGAATGCTTACTTGGATACATGCCATATATTATTAAAAAATAACAAACAGCCAATCAGCAGCATTTCTTAAGGCTCAAGGGCAAAATAGCCAACCTGCTCTGAGAAAATACAAAACAAATATCCAAGATCCGTTTCAGCAGGTGATTTTTTAATTGATTCTCTACAGATATAAAGAAGCAACACCATGGAGAGGTCTGAGAGTGGCCATACCACATTAGGTGGGAATTGTATACATGGACCTTTGCTTTTCCCCAGCTGTTTCAGACATCATGAAGGCAAAAACAAAGATAAACTCTTAAGCAATAGCAGCCACAGTCTCAGCTGCCAGAGTATGTGCTGGTGACTGGCTCCCAGACTATGAAAGCCATGGAAACCAATTTGCAAGGGAGAGAAATAAGGATCCCAGGGACAAGTCTTCCACTCCCTTCCATCATTTTCAAATCTTCCTGAGAATACAAAAACAGCCCCAAGTGCTGAGGCAAATATTTTTCTTGCTCCATCTTTTTATATGCCATCAGAAAGCCATATTATTTTTTAAAATTTTATTCAATAGTGTAATGGGTAGAAGATTTAACACTGTGCTGTTGTATATGAAAAGAAGAAATAGAACTGAATGTTATGGATATTAAGCCAGGAAGAAGTGTTTCAACAACCCCCTGGAAATTTTTCAAATATTGTTCCATATAGTTGGACGCTGAAAATCTATGACAGTCAGTTTTCACAGTCCTGCACCACTAGCTCCACTTGTTCCAACAAAAATGAA